>CM060961.1:51603450-52133450 GCA_030765045.1 Tenodera sinensis | reverse complement strand
GCAAAATCTGCTGAAATCGCACAAAGACGGAAATTCTAGCCAACAGACGCAGCAATTAGTTACAATATAAAGCAATGAATCTCTGTTCGGGGAAGCCATTTGGTTGTTTATCCAAAGTTAGATCCCTCTAGAGTTTGAGTTGATCATATTTCTTTCCCACTGCAATTGTTTGTCTTATCAGTGGCTGGCAGCATCAGCTGGAATTGTATCCACGCTCCAATTGAGAATCGGAAACAGATATAAAGTGAAACTTCCTGATAATCAGTGGCGTGAACCAGTCTGGAGCGCTCTCGCCTATGTTCGCTACATAGACTGTAGGCCACTGAATTCCAGCCATGACTGTTTGGAGACGCTTGCGTAATTAGCTGCTATTCCCCGCCTCCTCTCTCAGTCGGAGCGTGAATCACGCCAAGCAAGTGACGCACACAAATGTGCGAACCGTGCCAGTTTCTAAGTCATACCTTGAATTTTCTGGCAATGTTCTGAAAAGACCTTTTCATTCTGGATGATTTTTGCATACATCATAAAGAGTAAGAAACAAAGGCGTAGTAAATAAAAAAATGGATCCCTTAAAACACGATTTGTCATACTTTTTCTTTTGAGTGAACCATTTTCGATATATTCTCTTGTTTGAGTTTGCCAATGCTTATACTTTTCTGAAACAAGACCATGTCATTCGTTTTTTATCTCTTGGCCTTGCAAAGTGAACGGGATTTCAAAGACATCGCATAGCAACCGGCTCTTAAAACATTTGACTATCGCTTAGAGTCTACTGTATTCCAAAATTCCCCTTGCACCAACAAGAAAATTAGCAATAAGATAATTTCTGAAAATGCTTATGTCGATTACAATGAAATTTGCGAACAAAGTTTCTACAAATTGAACTATATTAGAAGTCTGTATCACAATAGGTTACGAGACGGTCACTTGGTGATACACTTCGACTTTGTCGCAAATTATTAATAGAGTTCTTAAACGTAAGCAGTACCAAACACGTCACTGATGAACAGATGTTTATCGCATAAGATTTGAAAGTGCTTTCGTAAGTGCAATACAACGCACGTCCGAGTGTTAAATAATGAAAAATTCTGCGTATAGTGGAAGGAGATAAGTCCAACCTCCCCTCTTTCGTAAACTTTGAATATCGTTGCTGTAGACAGATAAGTGTTGATGGTGATTCTCTGAAGTAAAATGATGACTTCTGGCGTTGTGTAGTAATTCCAATATTTTGTCGCGGTTTAATCATATCTGAGACCGATTTATTAAATGTTTTAGTTTCTAAATGTTTAACAATAACATTAACTTACTGATATAATTGTAATGAATTGTATCATATTATTGAATGTATGTAAAAAGAGTTGCTTTTTTATTGCAGTAAGGCACCAGAAAGTTTATATGGGATTTAATCTATATTTGTTGTGAGTTAGAATACTATCGTATGTGTCTAAAACTAAAGCGCAAAACACAGTTCTCTCGTTAACAGTCCACAGTTCTTCGTGACCTTACAACTCACAGCTGTTCTGTCCTCTCTAAGCTTGACATACTCTACTGTTTTGCAGTTCTCTCTGTGTAACAGCTGACAATCGCATTCACTGAAACTGTTTCATCCAACAACTCTGACGCGACGATTGAGATATTCAATTTGTATGGCAGAAATTAAAGATAGCAGAAAATTCCAAAGTATAATGTTCACATGAATGTCACTACCCATTATTCAACGAAATATTACTACAGAAGCTTATTCGTCCATCTACTTCATGTTAATCTAGAGAAAAGTGTAAGTTTTTGAAAATTCAAACGAATGAGCTGGAATATCTTGGAAATAGTTAACTAAAATTTTTAATCAAGTTTGGAGGTTATACTTTAATGCAGGGTTTTAAATGTTTTACATGTAATTAGGACAGTGATTAATGTATTTTAATGATATATTAAGCATATAGATATTTTAGCTAAAATGCTAAACTTAGTCTTCTAAATAAACATTCCTGAAGTGATAATTGTGTGCTTTAACGACATATACATTTCGCTCTTAGAGTTTACCAGTTATGCAAAAATATAATTCAACATGAAGGGTACTTCAGCGAATATTTGCAGAACCTTAAGCGATTCGTATTTAATTTGTCATATCCCAAACAATCGATATTTTTTAAAAAATCATTGAAACTATTTTGTAACATAAACATGTTCAAAAAATGTTCCAGTATACAGTAGTTTGGGGTGGGGAACTCTCTTAAAGATTTTTGTGTCGCATCCTTGGAACTTAAGTATGAAGTTAATTGACTTTTTGTTTTTAAATTATGCTGTCCAAAGACGATATCGAATTTTAAATGGAATGTAATATTTTCCCTACTACACGTAGTAAAGAAAGTAAATAAATAAGAAATCAAGCTAGTTTAATTTTTATAAAATTCATTCCTTGTAGAGTAAAAGTGAATTTTGCGTAATCCAAGCTTTCTGACACGAACTATACCGTTATTATTTAACCTAGAAAACACTAGGGTTCCCCATTGCAGATACCGAATTTAACTTTAGAAATTTAATACCGCATGTTTAATGTGCAACAGATAGATTTATTAGATTATTTACGATCCTATAGTGGCAATTATTAAGACTGCGCGTGACGAATAGCTTCAATCGCACTTAAGAACCATTATATGAGAGTTGCATGCAATAGTTTTTTCAGGAAATTTAGTAATACAATAGATATTTAACACTTAGATGCATAACAAAGAAATTAAACATATGATAAATCAATTTCTGGTAACGTATTTGAGATGCGCTTCGATAACAATATATTAATAATATTATATTTAATATGGAATTAAAGTCGCAGGCATTGAAGAAAGAAATGTTTGTAAGTGAAATTTTAAGAGATGAAATTTAGTTCCACAGCTCCTGATATCCTGTAGGAGGCGAGGAAACTTAACTTCCCTTCCTGAAAAATGAAAGAAAATGTATTTCATGCTCATGTTTTGGTAAGCAAAAAAAAAAATGTTACTTCATTCTCAGAAAATGTACCGAATGAATGAAATATCCAAATTCACTTCATTTTGATACAGATTTCAAACAGCTAATGAACAAATTTAAGTACAGGAGTTGAAAAACTCGTTTACGGATTGGTTTTAAATAGTTACCAGGTACATAGTAAGTAGGGAAAGCATTGTATTCCACCCAAAAATTTGGTGTCGAGATTTCATCGGAAATATATGTTTTGAGGCCCCCTGATCCCAAAAATTTATTTTTAGGTCGGTGTGTATGTGTGTCTGTGAATAGCATAACTCAAAAACTAAAGTCCGTTAAAAACCAAAGTTGGTATTTAAGTATAATATTTTCAAGGATGCGGCACAAAGACTTTGAAGAAAATTCCTCCACCCTAAGCTACCTTTACAAGGAAAAACGTTCGAAAACTGTGATTTTCTCAAAAATGGCTCTAATGATTTTCATTAAAATGCTATATAAATAGAAAATGATTATCGGTTTAGTAGGAGTGTGGAAGGTGATTTTTCACTAGACCACGGCCCACAAGTCCGGACAATAATTTTCTATTTCATGACACCAGCCGTGAAAGCGTACGCAATTTGATAAAATGCCATATTTTTGGGGTATTTTTATGACAAATGAAATGTACATTTTGAATTTTCTGGCTATAGCCCACGTCCTCTTTCCTCTTGATGACTTTTGCATAACTTGTAAACCGTAACAGATAGACCAAATCTTACTGTACAAAAATGTAGCTCTTGCTAAAACACACAATTTATGTCTATATATATAGTTTTTGTGAAGTGAACCATTTCGGAGATATTCCTTGTTATTTGTGTGGGTTTTGCAGTATTTATAATTTTCTCACGTGGAAGCTCGTTATTTATTTTTTTATCTCTTAGCCGTGCAAAGAGCACGGAATTTCAATGTCTTCACATAGCGACCAGCCTTAAAAGGTTTGACTATCGCTATAAACCTACCGTATTCTCATATTGTCCTTGCACCTGTAAGGAAATAAGCAATACGGTAACTTCTGCAAATGTTTATCTCGATAAAGCTGAATATATACGAATAAGAGTTTGTAAGAATGGTTAGTACAAGAGTAGAGAAAGTCATAAGAGTTTTCATTCTGCAACTCCACATTTGGTTACCCTTCGTGCTAAGGCAAGATCGGTAAACGTCTTGTGCGTATAAATGCAGACGTATTTTCTCCACAATATCTTCTCCTTACATGGAATGTTGGATATAAAGTAGTTATATTTGCGGAGGAGCTAAAATTACAAACGGAATTCACAATCCCCCTGCCCACTTCTTGTCTACATTTCCTTTTACATTCAGCTTTGTGGAGATCCCTTCACACAAAAACAGAAGTGAGAGTGGCAAAGGTCTCACGAAAACTTCCGTCTTGTATAGCGGCGAACGTTTTCATGTTTATTTTCTTTGTTATTGTCCTCGTTTCTTTCGTCTTTGTCTCCACTTTTGATATTTCCAGTGTTGCTTTAATGACGGTAAGTAATGGCCCTTAGGCTAGAAAGACAAAAGAAGCGTCATTACTTTTCGAATTTTAAGACAAAGAAAATGTTTTGAAATGTAAAACAGGTGACTTGCTGTTATATTATTAAGCTCTCCGATAGTCTTCAGAGATAATGAATACCATAAAACCAGATAACATACCATAATTTAATTCTAGTGTTACGAATTGGAGACTTTCAGAAACCTGAAATGTTCACGAAGAGCAAAAAATTATACACACTGTGTTTCAGGCAGAGGTATATGCAATCCTTGCGTGTGTTCATAAAAGGCTTGGTAAGGTAAACGCCTACTTATCCTACTTTTAAAGCCCCTGATTCCCACCAGTTCAATCAAACTGGTGTAGGAATGTCTTTAACACTTGTAAACACTATCGAAGCACAATTTTGTGGTACTAGGATGGATGCCAGGCCACTAAGGTATTGAGGGCAGTGAAAAAGTTGATGAGAAATAGGACAAAAGATCTATAGTATATAGGGCGAGAGCTCTTAGGCTCTCTTCAAATCCTAGTAGAAATAAAGTATTGTGTTTGCTGTGTCAAAAGAAATCGAATGTAGCGTAACCACAATCACGTATCACAAAATCAATACATGTTTCTATTCAGTTTCGTCATTGCACGCTTGAAACTTACCTTGTTTGTAAAGACATGGCTGTACGTAAACAAATAGAACTGGAAAAGACAGGTAGCTTGCGTTTGGTGATGGGTAAAATTGGAGAGGGTAAATAATCCATTGCATTCCTGTCACCCCTCTTCCCCAGGCCTGCACTACTACTATCACCACCACTACCGTCACACACGCACACACACATACATACATACACACACAAACATACACACACACACGCGGACCTTTTTCTATGACTGATTTTCTTGGATTTAGGAGGCCTCAAAGCATATATTTCCGGTGGCACCTCGACATAGAAATTTTGGGTCGCATACAGTGCTTCCTCTACTTACTGTACGTTGTAGAGAAAGTAAAAAAGACTACTCAATTCTCTGGACGTAGGATTGCACGGAACGAATCAACCTTGCCCATGCATTTATATGTCTGCAACCCGCATATTATAGTTGTTATGAAGGAATCGCTTAGTTTGTCAAAATTACTCTGAAGAATCTACTTCACGTGACATATTTACCGTTATTAATTATTAAATGTGGCACAAATGGAATAGAAGCCGCCAAAAGCGTAAATAAACTCTTTTTTGCCTGAGTGTGAAGGTGTGATGATAAAATGTTGTATTGTAAATAATATCAACGCTACTTTCATGTGGTCGAACGGCCTAACGATCGCAGATAAGGTAAGCTGGGGTTGAGAATCGATGGCTCAAACTTGCTGCGAATTGGTTTTAATTTATTCTGTTTTAATGCGTTGTCACCTGAGCGGAAGAGGTTAATCCAAATACTAATTACGATTAGTAATTATTAATGTATTGTATACATCCGCTGTAGAAAGACAATTTTGTCCTTCTGTGTTCAGTCGTCGACGGGCCCTTAAACACTACACACTCACTCAAGTGTTAAGATGCGGAGAAACAAGCCGTAATACGTTTCTAATGTTTATACTAGCATATTAGTTACTGTCATAATACTCAAGTTTCATACGACTATTTATGCTCGACCATATGTGTATAAGTGTATATGTTTAAAACATTTATAAAATGTTTTAAATATTCTACGCTGCATGACATCGTCACTGGTGTCCAACATATTTATCATGGATTTATTATTCGATTGTACACACGAGAATCGATAGTTACGCCCTCAACTGCGAAGTTATTGACTTTCTGAAAATGAGCTAATCCTTTGATTTTCTCCATATCATGACATGTGCACAGAATTTTTCATACGTATTCTCTATTTCTATGAGAATAAGTTATTCGTGACACTATAAGCCTCCGCAAAAATTTCCGGCGGTGAAAATATACATACCACATTTTTTGTTTTTCTAAACTCGAACTAGTTGTTATTCGAATGAACATATGAGAATCGATAGTTTCGCAATCAGCTGCGTGGGAATTTGCGCAGACGCCAAAGTATGTTTGCGACATGCAGATCATTTGATTGGTAGACAGAGTGTTGTTATGAGAAGGTGGACATTTGATTGGTGTATAGCAGTATCGTTATGAAGAGGTAGAATAATGAGGTGCATTACAGTGGCATATAAGTGCTACATTATGGTATGGTTGATTATAATAAGAATTTTGAAATCAATTTTACAATATCCTATGTTGTGACTATACATTTATGGTATTGTCCAGAGCAGATTACAGTCTATCGCTCCACTAATTAAATTAGTCAACCTATTTAGTTTCGTTTTATTTGATACCATTTCATTTACGCTTCCATTTGATACGTGTATTGCGTACTGTGTTGTGAAACTTTACAAAATAAGTTAGTAGCCCAGTGCAACTCTCGAGTATGAAATACTGTGTTTCTGAGATGCGCCACAATCCATTGTACCTGTGCCCCTCAAACAGCTGTTTAGAATGTGAAGCCTTTCGATCTCGCAATGGACCCAAGCGCCATCTGCCACTCAGAAAATTACCTCATCTACTTCTTTCTCTGATTGTTCTCCCCAGGACTTAAATGGGCACCTGGAGTCATACCTGTAGAGGAGCGGTAGTAGCCAGGATGAGTGATCAGCCTAAACCTCTCGGTTTGAGCTGGTCTTAAAAGGCAGTCCTATGTCAGTAGATTTGCTGTAAAAGAACTCTTGCCGAATGAAATTTTAGCACATCGGCGGCGCTGATAGACTCTGCAAATTAACAGCGCCGTTAACAAACTATATTATTTAGACTGAAGCCTAGTATTAGAGGAAAGAGAGTATATGAAATGATGGCGAAATGGATGAAGGAACAGATTATGATGCAGAATTTGGTAAATGAATGACGAAGGAAAACAGGGAACCTGGAAAAACACCCACCAGATGCCGCTTTATTAACATCAGATGCCACATACGGACCCCTAGATGCATCCAACTGTTTGAAAAAGGGTCAATTCGTGGGAGTACTTTTAAAATAAAAGGCATAGTTATATCTTCATTGCATAATTAACAATCCGATGTGTTGCACTCACATAAATTTCTTTACTCTTGTATAAACTATTCATACAAATTATCATTCCTTTATCTTCTTCATGTTAGTCGAGATAAACGTTTGCAGAAATGATCTTACTGCTGATTTTCGTATAGATGCAAGGAGAGCATGACAATATAGTAGGCTTTGAGTGATAGTCAAATCTTTTAAAGCTTTGAAATTCCGTTCACTTTGCTCGGCCAAGCAGATAAGACTGAATAATGACCTTCCATTTGAGAAAAGTTTAAGTATTGCAAAACAAATAAAAGGAATATCTTCGAAATGGTTCACTCCACAAAAAGTGCATTTACATATAACCTGTGTGTATATTAGGATTTCGTCCATCTCTTACGGTTTACCAATTATGTAAAAGCCATAAAGAGTAAACATGACTGCATAGGCTATATCCAGAACATTGAAAATATACATTTCATTTGTCATAAAAAAATATGTTAAAATATAGTATTTTAATGAAAATTGTTAGAGCCATTTTCGGCGAACTGAAAATTTTCGAAAAATTTTCCATGTAAAGGGTAGTTTAGGATGGAGGAGTTTTCTTCAAAATCTTCGTGTCGTATCCTTGAAAGTTGTTAAACTTAAATACCAATTTTGATTTTTAACCAAATTGTCGTTTTTGAGTTACGCTGTTGACAGACACACACATACACACAAACAGAAACACACACCCACCAACACAAACACAAACACACTCACACACACGGACTTTTTTCTGAAACTGCTTCTTTACACTCGGGGACCTCTAAATGTATATTTCCAGTTAATTCCCGGCATCGAATACAATACCTCCTCTACTTACTATACGTAGTAGAGAAAGTAAAAAAAATCTAACTTATATGCATAACTATGAAGCCGAAAGTTAATAAAATCAAGTAGCGTGCTCGCCCTTAACTGTCTCATCGTGTTTTGTTTTATTAAATTTGTGAGACTGACACAGAAATACTGGTGGCAGATGCTTGGAAAGCAAAACTGGATACACATCAATGCGCAATATAGCACAAAAACCCCATTACCAAACTGGTATGTCGATTTAATTATGGATACTAATAAAGAAAATAGAGAATGGCAACCCCCGGTTCATCAGAGGGATAATTTAATTTTAATGGCATAGATTGGAAGCTTCTGATACCGCATGGTGCGGACTTCATCAAATGTTTTCAACAGCTGGTGCATACTGCCGTATCAATTATTTGGCAGGTAAATGTGATTGTTGGTGACGTGGAAACCTTGAATTATTTCGACAATCCGCATTGTCTGCTGCTTCGGAATGATACTATGTGAGCAACCTTTTGTTTTATATCCCACCACAGTGCATATTAGAAGTGTTAGTCTCTGTACCTATTTGTCATTACATATTCATAATATTTTCCTGTGAAAAATATACTAGGTAAATGATTTATCCATCTGAGGAAACACAATGGACACTGAAATTAAAGAGGAGTATAAATGAGAAGGGGGGAAAAAGATAGCAATGATAGGAAGTTAATAGTCAAATATCTTAAAAACCTTTATCTAATGTGTACATACTTCCTGAGGAAGATGGAAACAGTTGCAACGCAGCACTTCTCCTATTACCCCTACCTGCACCTTATATGTCATTTACCGCCACTGTTCCTGACGACTACTGTAGTGTGTGATACAGTCATAAAGCGACTGTATGTTGCTGTATGTTGCTATGAAATTCCATGCTCTTTACATGACCATATAGGAAAAAGAAAACGAATAGGAACTTCCTGTTGAGGAAAGTATAAGTATTCGAAATTCTTTCAAGTAGTAACATTCACAAAAGATGTGTAAATGATATGCTTTATATATGTTTTTAAACGAAAATTATACCTAGTGGTCTATAAGTATCGTTGACTTGATATAAGCGTTTTACTGTAAACGCGCGTTGTCGACCTTTCCTCTGTTTTAACAAGATGTATATTTTTCGTCAGTAAGATTTTGTCTATCTCTTACAGTTTATCTATTACCTACACAAAAGTCATTCAGAATGAAGAGAGCTTCAGAAATCACTTCCAGAAAATGCAATATTTACATTTCAATTATCATAAAATCATCCTAAGCATATAGTATTTAAATGAAAATTGAAACGAAAGTTTTCTACCACTAGGATTATTTAGGACGAGGAAGTTTTTTAAAAAGTTTTGTGTCTAATCTTTGATATTTCTTGAACTGAAGTACGTAACTATTTCGTTTTTGTGTTTGCCTTATGAAGATACACAAAAACATGGCCCTTTTTTCTAAAAAAATTAAAGAATGTTCTTCTTTTAACTCGGGGAGTCTAAAAGCTGTTTTTCTGGTGAAATACTAATAGGCGCCGTGCATTTAGTGATCGTCTGATTGGCAACCCAAGGATATACGTAGTTGGCGACAGTTTCTGTTGAGATATTATGAATAACTTCCTTTTAGTAGTTTCTGCTCTTATGTTTCTATCTTAGTAAGCTGATAATAATCGTACCTAAGACCTAACATTTACTCATAACCTCAATTTTTGGGTGTAATCCAATATTCCTCTATTTATTATACGTGAGCACTAGCGAAAGCTAAAAACAGCTGAATATTAAAACGGTGAGGGAGGGAAACAGCGCGTGCAAACCAATGCTCGGGTTTATATAAATCAAGCTGTTACTCGATGTGGATAGAATGTGCTCTAACATCCACCGTTCTTCCTGGACTTAAGGGCCTGTGACTTCAATTTAGTTCATATGATGAAAGAACTACTTCCTGCCTTTCGCTTCACAAGGTAACACACCATTGGAACTCTCAAAGGAATAAATGTGGTTAACGGCATTCTACGACTTCCATATTCCTGACAAGGGGTTGCTGTCAATGCTGGTAACTACATCGAAAGACAGATATTTTGAAACAGGAATCTTACTTCGTGTCCATAGAAAATAATAATTTGCCAAGATCAACGCTTCAACTTTTATTATGGACCTGTGTACGAAATGTACTTAGATGGTTTTCTAATCTTTTTACTTGATGTACCTTCATATTAATATTATGAGTGGAAATACAAATAAGAGCAGAGAAATTAAAAACATCAGGTTTACTATTTTTTGCTGAATTTTAATTACGCAGAAGGAAATATTGTACAAATTGTTTCCATTTTTCAAATATATATTTTCCTAAAATTTCTGGACTCTTTAAATTAGATTATTTCATTGTATAACGACGCTGTCAATTGCCAGGAACATGTCAGCGTCGCCGGAGTGCCGGAATTTCGTCCCACAGGAGTTCTTTTACATACCAATAAATCTATTGACATGGAGCTATCGTTTATAAGCGCACTTAAAAACCATCGGTCTGGGCCGGATTTGAATCCATGACCTTGGGATCAGTAGCCCAGCATCTAACCAACTGGGCCACCCAGACCGACTGGAACTTTCAAAAAAGACAAAGTGATAATTCCTTTTAATAACTATAATACTTTGAAACAAACCATGTGAATTTCTTTCAATAAAATAAAGATGCTGAAAAAATTGGAGAAACTATTTAAAATTTCACATCATTGATAGTAACCTTCCCAATTAAATTGTGCAATTTGCTTTTGCTTTAATTAACACATAATTCACTTAGGTATTTTCCCCTGGCTACATATTCTGACATCCTCTGCACTGATGATCATCCACAGCATGGTCTCTGCCCCAAAATGACAATTCCTGTGGCAGGTATAATAGAGGAAAATGAAATTATAATCATTATGGTCTCCCATAATCTATCATGCTTGCCGTTAATCTACATATTCATCCCAACCAGATATTTTTCAAAAGAAACTTTACATGGAAAAACTCCAAATGCAAACAAGGCATTTAATAATATTATGTGGTGTAGGATCTACCCATAACATTGTTTATAGGCATCAATACCCCTACATTAAGGTTAAGTGGTGTCATCATATCGTTCTGCTATGATAACATAGCAAGAATGAGCAAGTTGGGTACTGAAGCAGGCTTTAACACCACTACCATTCTGAAGGAACTAGACACACTTCTTATCAAAAAGACAAAGATATTTATGGAGGAAATAGCTAAAAATACTAGAAAATGTATTAGAAACAAGAAGATAAGTCATTATAATAGTGAATTTGGATTATGGTGCTGGAAAGTTCTGAGTAATGCTGTAAAACATTAAAAGGAGTTGTGTGACGTCACAGTGCAGTGTGCTCTCTAAGCAGGTAAGGGTCTCGCCGAGATATGTAAACAGTTGTATATGGAGAACCTATGTTGTAAAGCTACCCCCTCCCGAGTTTCTGGAATTTACAGGAAGTTTCAAGGAGCAGAAACAACAATGAGCTTCAAAGCGTACTTCCCCATTTCCCGTGCTTACCTACCGTCTGCATCCGGATCTTTGACGTATGGTCGTCCAGTGTATTGAAATGATCATGATTGTTATGTTTACATAGTATCAATATTCTGGCTAATCTTTAATTATGAGCCTTCTCCTTTTAGGTAATTAGAATTAGTGATAATTGAGTCTGAATGCAGGCAAAATGGACCTTACTTTAGGCCTATTAATATTTTGTGCTTGATCGTCACTCGGTGACAAAGGAAAGTTCATGCACTGGGAAACAAAGAAGTAGCGTGCGAGAGGTACGAGCTCTTTCAAAGTGAATATGTCACATTTCGTCACGGCGTTAATTGATGTCTTTCCAGCTGTAAAGGAAATGCGAGACAATATAAATCGATCCTTCCCTGATCATCCTAAGAACAACACAAGCCATTCATTCTTAAATGAGTATAGCGCCACATTGCTCATCGTAATAAACATCATAGAAAAAACGAGGGACAGAAGGAATTCGGGATGCCAGATTATTTTCGTAGACGAAATATGCGTAAACGGAAATATGGTGTTATGGTTTTTGTTTGTGATATCTCTGTCTTAAACTGAAGTATATTTTTTACAATCTTAAGTGTAGTACTTCCATTCCTATTTAAATTGTTAACAGTAGGCTACCAAATGAATCGGTGGAAGTGGCTCTATCTATAGATATATTAACCCAAACTTAATATAACCAAGGGGATTGCGCTGCTGTAATTACATAAAGGGATATACTATAAAAACAGTTACCCATGTGGAAGCATGCTTTTATTTTCCACGTCACTAACTGCAATGTTCCAAGAAGTTAGTTTTGCATTTCTCAAGAAATGTTTCCTTGAAGTTGGGGTAATTACAAATCATTTACAGTTAGTTATTTTAAATATTCACTTGTTTAACAGGATCGATATGCCTTTGCCTTCACTATAAACATCTCAGGTTTACACAACTGTATTCTGTTAAAAATTCTTAAAGTAGGCTTGAGAATAATAATTGTAAACTGTGCATTTCGATACTTTGAATTTCACTGCATCCGGAGAATTTGCCAAAACCAAGGCTGCGAGTAGAAGACAATAAATTTATAGTTTAACTCACCAAATGTTAAAACTAAATTTTTAAAATGGCCTAAAGTACTCCCGTGGTTCCCAATCGCTTTCTTACTTACCATGGGGATGAAGTAAAAATAGAAATGTTAATCTTGCAAGAATTCCCAATTTTTATTTTTTACCTCTTTAAGTCTAACACAAGTCCTAAAATCTACAACTCCCAGTTCTTTACAGAGTGGGATGTGAAAAATATGTTTCGCTTGATTTTATGGGAAAGGACTGAAAAGGGAGTTTATAGAATGGCATGCTTTGGAAGTGCAGTTGTTCAATAATCGATGTAAGAACTTGCAACAGGATTCGGCACCACTCATAAGGAGTTTACTAGAGTTGGCTAGAGATAAATTCCCAGCCATCATTTATCCAAGTGATTGACCTTCCAATAGCCCGAATCTCAACAGCAAACTGCGTGCAGCGCTTGTTGACCAGGAGGAGATGTTCCAATATCGACAGCTTGAAGCCCAGCCCAGCCCAGCCCAGTCTGCTGAAAACACTGCCGGAGATTTCCCAATAGTAACCGTACACTGCCTAATGGATGACCAAAGGCTTCGTTAAAGGCGAAATATCAGTGATGGAAAACTCAAGTTAGCACTCAATATTGTGGCAAAAAAAGGTAAAAGCATTTAAAAAAAGAGTGGCAGTAGTGTATTTTTTCTACTTCTTCCCTATTATATTTACACGAAGGAAATAACAAAAATTCGATTCCAAGACAGCCCATGTATACCATCATAATTTGATGGATATAATAACATACAGAATGCGGTATGACCGGAAGTAAAATACAATTAATTTTCCATACATTAGCACCTTCATAATACACTTACAACTTCAAATACTTTTTAAAATTCCGAATCTCTGTGCTCGTCCATATTTTTTTTTTTAAACAAGGCACTTTGTCACGATAAAAACCATCAATAGCTTACATAATCCCTCCTAAATTACAGTATATTACTGTCATCGTATGAGTTAGCCGTTAAATTGGCAGCATTGGGTATCGAAAATTCAAGGTGACAATGCTGAATGCAGTAGAAATCGTTTTCGTACAAATAATACTTTCAAAATACAGTGGAACCTAGCTAATCTGAACCCCCCAAATCCAAAATTCCGAATATTCCAAACACAAAACCCATAGCACTTTCCCCCTTGTCAAATCGCTTAAGCACTTCCAATTGTTCTTCTAACGTACAGGAACTGTTTTCATTTGTTTGATACCGTAAAGCGGGGAATAATACAAACAACTACCTGTCCTGTATTAATTTATAAGTGAAAGGCATAAATTACTGTGGAATGAACGCTAAAAATAGCGAAAAATACTGAACTACCAACGTTAAGCCGTATCATACTATACGATCAGCTATGTCCACAGGTCAAAAGAATACATTGTCGTTATATCGAACACGTTTACTACGTTTCCATGAGGAATCCAAATCGATATGAGTTCTCGTTCCAGATTGCATACTGCATAAAATCGAAATGAATCTTTGGACCCCATCCTCTTGGAAGTGGGATCGGATTGAAATTTTGCTGCACGAAAACACGTACCGGATTCAAATCGATTTGAATCCGCCAAAGATGCTAACTTCTACTGTACTTGTAATCACTGCAATCATGGTGATAAAACACGAGGTGTGATAAAACACAACGAAGAAGCCACTTTTGACTGGAATTTTTTCATCGTTTGCCTCAGTAACCAAGGTAAATACAGAATTGGATATTTAATATCACAACCACAAGTCTATTCCAAAGAGACCTATCAGATGCAGAAGAATGCTTAGAATAATAGTGTAGTGATTATTAACGTGAGGGATTGAGAACAGGAAAGATTCCGCGAGTTATAGCTAAATGTACCTAATTCGGAAGTGCTCCTAATGTAAATTACAAATCCCGCACCAAATAAGATGCATAGAGTGAAATGTTTGCATTTTATTAGAGGAGTACTTGGATTACTTATCTCTCGAGGCATTTAAATAATAACTCCACCGGATTGAAGGAAAGAGGTTATTTTATGTGCCGTAAATATACGACACGGGACCACCATCTTTACTTCCCTTACGAGGATAGCGAAGCAGTTAATAACTGTCGAGTGATTATATATATCGCCCAAGTTAGAGAGAGAGAGAGGTGGGGAGAGAGAGAGAGACGGTGAAGGACAAAAAGGAATAGGTCAAGGTTACGAGAAGAAAACAGTTGTGAGTTGTAATATCACGGAAGACCTTAAACCAGGGATGTTCAATCTTGTCTCTTTGGAGACATTAACGTAATGAGCGGCTGTTCCTCACTCCACTCCTTCAGTATGAGGGACAGACAGTCTCCAGTGATGGACACAAACAGGCAAGTCCATGGTCGCTTCTAGATCATACCTTGAATTTTCTGGGAATATCGTCAGAAGACCTCTTCATTCTGGATGGCTTTTGTATGAATGGTAAACAGTAACAGACATACGACAGCTTACAAAATAACAAAATGTGAATGTCATTAAAACTGACAATTTATATCAACTTTTCTTTTGAGTGAAGCATTTCCGACGTCTTCTTTATTATTTGTTTGAAGTTGCCAATACTTCAACAAACTTTCTTCAAATAGCAATATTTTATTCATTTTTTATCCGTTCTTCCGACTAGACCTTTTGCTATACGATTATTGTATTGTAGTATATAAGCCGATGATATTTTCAACTGTTGAGAACGACAGAAGGTTAGTAAATGACAGTTAACTTGAGGCTTGCCTTCCTCTAGACAGATGTAAAGTTTCATGCCCGTGGTTTGTTGAAACAGAACCGTTCGCATGACACTTGTCAAAAGTTTTCTGCATTTTAGTTGGTCAGCTGTGAAGCTTGTTGTTTTATTTGCGTATGCGATGCGAGGTGTCACTTTGTCATAACTGTAAACATTAATGCACGGGCTGCAGTATTTCACAGAGAACACAGTCGGAAAGTAGCCAACTGTCAGGTATTATGTACGTATTTCCTGGCCCTCGTCATGGACATTTTGTTGTGCCATGTACGTTTGTGTGTTTAACACTTCCCATCCAAATCTAAAATCATTATTGGCTTTAACACTCCAAGCCGACCGATCGTTCTATTAACGAAATTGATTTCCTTCAGCTATCAGCATTATACCTTGATCAAATATATTATGTTCAACATTTGTTAGCATAGTGTGGTTAGAATTTAACCATCTAATGCATACTGTTGCGATTTGGAACAAAGATCTTTAGTCGAAGTTTTAAAACTATTGTAACAATGTTGTTTGTTATTTTCATGTTATATAAGCATTTAACAATAACATAAAGGTACTGGTAGCTATTTATAATCATAAATGAATCAAGTAATTTCAGTCATTTCGCCCTAACATTGACAAACTACTTAAAAAAATCTGTGTTGCACTCACATGACTTTTTCTACTCTTGTACTAACCATTCTTAAAAACTCTTATTCTTCTATCTTCTTCGTGTTAGTTGAGATAAACATTTGCAGAAATTATCTTATTGTTTATCTTCTTGTAGGTACAAGGAGAATATGGGAATATAATACACTTTGAGTGAGTCAAATCTTTTAAAGCTTTCAAATTCCGTCCTGATTGCACGGTTAATATATAAAAAATGTACAACGATGTTGTATTTGACAAAAGTTTGTTTTCCGAAACTAAGACAAATAACTAGGAATATGTCCGAAATGGCTCAGTCTACGAAAAATTATTTGTACATAAGATTATTATATAGTAATATTGTGCAGTAATATATTGTCTAGCTCTTACGGTTTACGAGTTATTCAAAAGTCATCCAGAGTAAACTGGATTACATAGGCTACACCCAGAAAATTCAAAATATACATTTCATTTGTCATAAAAATATCTTGAACATGTGTCATTTTAATCATAATCGTTAAGTCATTTTCAAGAAAATCAAAATTTTAAAAGTTTTCCAAGTAAAGGGTAGTTTAGAGTGGAGCAATTTTCTTCAAACTCTTTGTGTGGTATCCTTGAAAGACATTAAACTTAAATACCAACTTTGGTTTTTAACCGACTTTTCCGTTTCTGAGTTATGCTGTCCACAGACTGACATACACACAGACTGACAGACACACGCACACACGGATCTTTTGCTATAAAATGTTTTATTTGGGGGGGGGGGGTGGGGATTCAGGGGGCCTGAAAAAATATATTTCTGGAGAAATGTCGACATAGAATTTTTGAGTTGAATACAATACTTCCTCTATTATACTATACGTAGCAGAGAAAGTAAAAAAAAAAGGGAACAGAAAGTGTTGGAAAATGTCCACATAATTTTGTTCTATATGACTTGTAATTTGCAGAGGAGATGGCAATATGTTCTGTTCTATTTATTTTCTAAGATGCCTGTCCTTCACATAAGTTAGAATTGTTATATATTCTCTCACAATCCAGAGCGAAATGTAATTGTGACCAATTGTGTGTGTATATATATAAACAGTCAGCATTAATATTACAACACCCTAGACGTTAGTTGTGTTATTAACACCAGATACGTCTTGTGTTTCCGATATTGCTGCATCCCGCATGCCTCAAACTATTTCCTCTTCCTCTTCAGATCGCGCTGACGTCACATGCTGAAATCGTCTTCAGTGCGAGGATCTTCAGCGATGTAAGCTGACGTCACACCGGCATTACCTGTCCTCTTCTGTCTTATGCCAATATCTCGCATGTTTGCGCTAATGAAGGCTTTCATTAAATAACAAAGCTGCAAAGTTACGTGTTTACGTTGTCTCTGCAATTACTAAATTCCCATTGCGAGTGAGCCTTTAGGCATTGTGCTACATTTAGGACAATCCGAAGCTCTTGTTTGAAAGTCAGTGAAATATTTAGGTGACATAAACGCACTAGTTGGTCAGTAGTAACAAGGTTGTTATAGCTATAGTGAGTTTGATTGAACATGCGTATTTCATCTTGCGACAGATACGCCGGAAGGGACGGCGCTCTGTCCAAACATGGCACTACTCTAGTTTGTCCACTGTGTGCACTCATACATTCATTAAGTGCACCTGTTCCCATGGCACTTGTACATTAAATCCATGATATGGTCCCTTAACTAACTATGCTTACAGGATTTTCATTACTAATTTATGAGCTGCAAAGAGGTAACATACTGCACTGTAAATAGCATAAAGCTATCAAACCAATTGATTTTCTCTTCTAATTAATTAATTAGCAGAAAGATGAAAGTGAACCTGCTGTACTTAAAATGTTTTAGTACTGTAGTGCTCAGTGATTGCCTTTTAAAAGTGCTGTGTAACTTAAAATCAATTAGCAAAATATGTTCATTCTGTGTAATGTATTTGTTGTGAAAATATCAAAAGCAGCATTTTATTACAAATTTATTGAAGAAGATACCAAATAACATATTTTATTGAGCTGGATTGCTGTGGCACCAACAATCGCAAACAATGAACTCTCTTTAAAAGCACCTGTTTATTTCTGTTTCATATATGAATTTGAAAAACAAACCAACATCTTTGTTGCTGGAATTAATTTTATCAACATAGCAACTTTGTTTTTTAATATTCCAAAGTCTAACCGTATTAAAATAACATTTGTTTCTTCTGTTATACAACCAGAATAAAGGGAAATATCATCTTAGCAGCATCATTACTACGGGCGGATTAGAGGGATCTGGTTCGTGATTTCAAACTGTCTTGGCACGTGTTCCCTGGGTGCAGATTATAGGTAAACAAATATATCGTGAAAGTGAACAATGCTTTAGATTCCAAAGAGTCATGTGCAATTCAAATTGCAAAATCCCTAACTTCAATGGATCTTCGGAGTAGTTTAAATTTTCTAAAATATTAACTTGTTTATCCAATGCTCGCCTTCTGTCCTTCAACATAAGCAGTCTTTAGCACAAAGTAAGGCAACCTCAAAAACAGGTCATGCTGGTCCGCCCCTTAGTAATAACACAAGTATACAGTGTTCACCATTATATGCGTCATCATCAGAGGACATTCTTTCTAAGTCTTCTTCTGGCAATTGGTTCCCCCTTTTGGTCTTGGCTACAGCTATTTGCCTCTGTTACAGATTTCTTCCTTTCTCTGGTCTTTGATTGGTTGCACAGCCCCTTCTGAAAAAATTTCTAGCTCAGGGAGTGAGCCAAAACACTGCTTTTGGAACGCTCAAATTCTCTTTGTTTAAATGAAGTAGTAATTAAACATGATTATTCATCAGCAGAGACCGGAGGTTCCGGCATTATAAATCATTAACATAAGCAGGAAAAAAGACATTATAAATACGAGAACAGGCAATAAAAAGTACTCATAAAAACACAGTTATTTAATAGATTACCCTATTCAATTACTGGATGGGCATATTTTAAAGAACTTTAACGTTTTAAACAAAATTCTCGTGTTCTAATCAACACAAAAATGGAATATTTTTTTTTAAAAAAGGCCTGCTTATTGCAATGCCTTATTTGTTGTATAAAACAACCAAATGAATTTTTATGTTTTTTCGAGGACATGTTGAGTCTCTTGTCACATAACACTCTTTTATATGACAAAATGACCTTCAACATTGATAGAGGTTATTGGAGCAAATGTAAAACATAACATCATTGTAGGATCCATTTCAACTGGAAACGAATTGTCACCCTGTAGAATTTTGAACTGTTTCTAAGTTTATCCAGATAAATTATGAAATAAAAGTGACAAAACGTATTTTTTTCTTAAAATAGGCATCTATATTTAAAAAGGCAGAAAAAGGCAACATAAAACTGTGGCATTTCAATCACAAAGGTATAATTCCTATAGATTCAATTTCAACTTGAAGTTAGACTTGATACATTTTAAAGGCATTCTGCCTAAGTTCCGGTCTCTGTTCATCAGGTTTTCTAGCTCAAATACAAATAGATTTATAATGCAAGCGATGCAGCAACGAGTTATCTTAATTATCTTTAAATATATGCTACAGCCAATGTTTACAATCGAACATTTATTTCGGTCACACAGTTCATTTTTCTCATATTTTAAGAACTTGGGAACTAAATATACTTGATTTACGTAATTTGTGTAAAGCTTTATGCTATTCCAACTATTATAATGCCTCTCAATATGCGCTGGAACTCAATTTAATGGTGTTTTCGGAACCACTCATTGACTTTGAACAAGTTAGTTGCTCAGTTCCGCACGCGATTTTTGGCAGTTTTTGACCTTTTTCATTGAAGTAGTGAAATGATTGAACTCGCATTCCTCGCAGATAGTTGCATCTTTACAATGCTTGCATTGGAGAACCAAACACATGGCAAATGCATATTTGATTACAACATTCTGGTTTTCTGTGCACGAAATGCACTTTGTCGACAGCAATTATAGAACACTGCAATTACTCCACTACTGAGGAACACGAGATCTTATCCGCACGGTTGCGGATGCACTGTCAGGCATGGGGGCATATTCCTTGCTTTGGAATAATCACTTCCACGTGCCTGCTCCAGAACTTGCCTCTCAGGTGGATACATATATACTATCGGGGTACTTGAAAATACCAGCTATCCTCTGGCTTCATCTCTAGCAACTGTTGATAATTTTCGCTGAGTGTTCAGATAGTGGATAATCACGAACATATTCGGTAATCCATGGGTGCATCCATTGCAGGAATTTATATTATGTTGTTATATGTTGTCTTATATTTGTTGTCTGTCTCTATCATCTGTCCTCGGCTAGCTCTGTTTGGTTTAGGAAAAGCAAGGACTTTTTTCTTGGTAAATAAACGTTGATCTTGCGTCATGGTAATGTTAAAACAATCGCGGCAATTTCTTGTTCACCTCGCATGTCTGTCTGCCCCTGATTTGGAAGCGACCTCCCGATTTCGGCCTGTGCATCTATGTTGTCTCATCATGTAACTCAGTAATTGCTCGTAGGTTAACGTTTCGCGCCTCACTATTATATGTCTATATTCTTAAATCTTATTGGTTTATCTTCACCCTGCCCTACTTTGATCTCAAGATGGACCCGGGGCCTTCCCAAGCTATATTTGTTTAAGTTTTTCCCCTTTATCTTGATCACTTCGAATTACGACGTAATGAAACAAAGCTTGACAGTCTCACATTGACAAACAATAACTTTGAAGCATTTTCCTGCACTTAAAACTTTCAGCTTGTAACAGTCTTAAAACTGCGTTAAAATATTTATATGTAAAAAAATTTACTTCCTGCCTAATTATAGCATTTCAAAGGCAAACTTACAGTGCCACTTCACATTCTTAAATGACACCTGTTGATGAAAAAATTACATACAAACATTAATTACTATGAATATTGATTATTGCCATTAACAATGATGACTAACACAGATTTCTCCACCTAAATTTGCTATCTAAATTTGAAAATGAATTTCTAGAAGACAAAAGTAACAAGAGAAGATAAGATAAAAGTAAATGAAGATAGTGAAGTTATCAAATGAAGACACTGGAGTTAATTACTAGGCTTAGAGGCTACAAAAAATATTTCGCATCAGAATGACATACAATAAGAAACACATTGGGACAAAAGTAAAAGCACTGTTCTTAACTTTTAGACACGTTTTTCCTTAGAGCAGAAAGAGGAATCTTTATTTTCATCTGTCTCCTCACAATCTTGCATGCTCATGTAAATGATTACAATGTTCTTAGAGTGCATATTTTCACACTATATTACAACAATAGATTAACACTTGGTGGAATCCTTTTACTCTTGATTCGTACCCAAGAGGAACTTTTTCGTTTAGCTGCAGCAAATGATTAATGAAAGTAACATAAACCGAAAAGTACCTTTCAACGTTCCTTGAATGATTGAAATAAAATGTTTTAACAAAAATTTGCTTATACGCGTATAAGAAGTAAGAATAATAGTTAACTCCATATAGTTACAAACACACAAATGGCACTCGTTCACTGAAAAAAAAGTCTTTAATAATTCTAGGAACAGAGCAATCATAACACTACTAAGTCTACCACCACCAACACCAACACCAACACCAACACTACCCCCGCCAACGTCACCATCGCTACAACCACCTCAACCACCATCACCACGACCACTGCCCCCGCCACCTCAACTACTTTCACTTCCAGCACCACCATTACCATCACAACCACCACTACCACCACCACCACTACCACCACCATTACTCTGGATTTATCAAAGCTGTAAACCCTTTGTATTAGGAAATTGCCAGTTCATATTAGCAGGATTATTGGCATGGAGCCAATTCTTTAGCAGTGCTTTTTGTTTTTAACGGTAAAATATGGTCACAATGTTATAAGCGTTACGATCTATAATTGGTTTGTGAAAATTAGGGTGCTTTACCTTACTTTACCAATTTTGCGTTTTCAAAGTCGGAGCAGCACACATTTTCTACATTATTATTCATAGGTATTCATTAATTGCACTTACGCTAATGAATAGAGCCCGATGTCTCGAAATCGCCGACAACATGGTGTAGACTGTAAACTGAAAATATTATTACTACTGCGACTACCATGGTGCTGTTAAAAACCTATAAATGTCCTAATTTTAGAAAGTCAAAAAACAAAAATGTAATTATCCCGCTCAAATACGTCCAATTTTTTGTGCTATAGTTTAACCTAAAACATTTTTTGTTAAACAACTAATGAAATAGTTTTGGAGTGTTTAACGGTATCTTAAAGTATACTCGTGTAGACATTTTGGACATTTCACTTCTGTTCGAACGAAAGCCGTTTATTTGTTAGTGGGCTATTAGGCATTTAAATTAAACAGTTACAATATTATGTAAATTCAATTTTATAGATTATACGCATATAACTTTGGGCTCCTACATTAGGGTATGTCTTCTATCCTAAGCCTAGGGTATCTGCACTTGTGGTCCATTTGCTGATGATTCCATATAAGGCCTTTGTAACAGACGTATGCGGTTGTGGTTGCAGGGGTCTGTCTGTCTGTCAAGTGTTTTATATGCAACGGTCGGTGGTTGCCTGCAGGCTTTCATAATGCCATGTCCTCAATTGAAAATCGAAACCTCATGAAACGTAGAATCTGTTCCCAAGTTCAGCGATGCAGTTAGCAAGCTTCTTCCAGAATATATCTACATTCTTTATTTCCAGTACCTCATGCTTGTGTGCATTCTTAGGTAATATTCTGCAAGCTGCGTTTTCGCATATTAAAAGAACCATTATATTACAGAAAAAAGTCTGATTTCTAATAATTACAATATCCTTCCCTTTGGTTTTCATTTTATAACTTTCGAGATATTCAACCTCCATTGCATTCATGAAAATCACATAAATATCTTTATCTACTACTATAATACTCGGAATGTTTTAGTTCGTATTTAGTATACAGCAAAACTAAACTTTATATTCCAACAAAACACAAAAAACGCTATGAAAATAAAATACAGGTTCAGGAAAAGATATAATGGTATGGTTTAATGGTCCTCTATATTTTATTTTCTTGATTAATAATATGCATTAAACATTTCGACTTCTTAGTACGACAATTTCATTCTTACGTGAAATCAACCAATTATATGCCTAACAATTTCATTTCTCAACCGATGATAGCCTTCATTTGCGAAAAATTTATCATCTTTCCAGGAGTCCAGGAGTGAGTACTAGTCGTCTGGGTTAACCCAGGCGGATGGTAAGGTGGCCACGGTACCTATCCGTTTAAATACGGATTTACCCGTGTGGTGGTATAGGTTGGTATATGTAACAGGCTTTGTTTGTCTTTGTAATGTCTGATGGTGCAGGGTGGGTTCCTGTGTTGTCACTGGCGGCGGGATCTGTCGGATCTTGGATGTCTAGCCATCCAAGCGATCATTTCCCTACTGATTACTTCGTCAGCCTTGGCCGGCGAGCAATGCAGTGTCAGTGACAGGAAACCGAGGGGAATAGGTGATAGGTGTGGAGGATGATGAAGGCAAAGCGGTACCTACCAGCCAAGGGCGTCCTTGGGTAGACGGTAGCTCTGTCTCCGCCTAGGGAGGCGATGGTCATATTGCCCCAGGCTGTTCACCAGCTGGTTTGGGTGAGGTATGAGTTTGTCATACATTGTGCGAGTCCTGTCCCGCACTACGTCCACAATGTATGGGGTGCCGGAATGAGTGTGAAGGATGTGTGATGGAAACCTACGGTCGGTACCGTAGATCATCCTAAGCGCCCTGTTCTGCACGGTCTGCAGCCTGCGGATGGTGGAACGAGCCACCGTACCCCAGACCTCGCACCCGTACAGGATCAGGGGCGGGACGATCGCACGGTACAAGCGTAGTTTCAGGTATGTGGGCATGGTTGATTGGAGTATAGCTGTCTCAGGGCGCCATGTCCCTGACCGACCTTTGTTCTGACATGTGGAGTGAAGGTTAGACCACGGTCAAGTAGTACCCCCAGGTATTTGGCAGAGTTGACCCACGGGATTCTTCTCCGCCGCATTGCCAGGGATACACCCGGCCGCCAGTTTCGAACTTTGCCCAGTAGTAGAGCTTGGCTCTTCTGCGGGCTAATGGCCATTCTCCACTGTTCACTCCACCTGCCGATAGCGTCGAGCTGTCGCTGAAGTGGAGGGAAGCAGTACCGAACATTTTTGTTCTGTGCCAGTATGAGGACATCGTCAGCATACTGACACGTAACAGTATGCGGTTCCACGGGTAGGTCAGACATGTAGGCAGCAAAGAGCAACGGCGATAGTACGCTACCCTCCGGAACTCCAGCCGCTATGGGTCTGACCGAGGACAACTTCCCCTCCACCCGCACCCGAAAAGAGCGATCCCGAAGGAAGCTGCCAATCAGGGTGAGGTAGGGGGAAGGGATTTCAGCCTCTCTGAGTTTGTACAGTAACCCCTGGTGCCATGTGGTTGCAAAGGCTTTTTCTACATCCAGAAGCACCGCGACTGTTTTGAAGTTTTCCTGGAAACCCAGGGCAACCTTCTCAACCAGCCGCAGCAGCTGTAGTGTAGTGGAATGTCCATGACGGAAACCGAACTGATGATCCGGGATAAGTTGCCTTTCCTCGAAGAGAGGAGTGAGGCGGGATAGGAATAATCGTTCAAAAATTTTTGAAACGATAGGTAATAGGCTTATGGAACGGTAATTGGAAGGGAAAACCGGGTCCTTGCCGGGCTTCAAAATGCAGACCACCCTCGCCTCCTTCCAACAAGTAGGAAAGTGACGAAGCTGCAGACATGCATTATAAATCCTCGTCAGGTGGACTACGGCCTTTCGGGGAAGGTGCTGGAGCATGGGCGCCGTGACGCCATCATGACCAGGGGATTTGCCAGGTTTTAATCTTCTGATTTCGGAAGCCACCTGTCTTGGGGTGATTAAGGGGATTTGGATCTCTGCGCGTGGCGGCGGAGGTGCCTCATAGAGGTAATCTACCGTCGCCTCCACGAGTTCAGTAAAGTCTTCGTCCTGGACATCTTCCCGGGGTTCGAATTGGGACTCTAGATGGTCTGCGAAAGCCGTGGCTTTCTCTTGGGGCTCAAAAGAGAGTCTCCCGCGAGTGCCATGTAGAGGATGCTGATGTGCATTTTTGTCCTTTCTAAGGGACCTAATTATCCGCCATGGTTGTTTCTCGGAGAGGTCTACATTTGCCATCGTGTTTTCCCAGGCTGTTTTGCGGTGTAAACGCAGCAGGCGTCGTGACAGGGACTTGAACCGCTGGTAGACGGCCTGTATCCTGGGATGGCGGAAACGTTGCCAGAGCCTTCGGACAGTTGCTTTGGCTTTGAGCAACTGTCTGAGTTCGATGGGAATGGTGCGAGGGTTAGGTATGTCGGATGGAATGCGGTGCGTGTGGGCACGCACTACATCCCGGATGTGTTGGGAGAATGCCGTGGCTGCCGCCTCCAGTGTATCGATAGAATCGACACGCGGACGCGGGTCCACAGACTGGTTGAGTTCATGGATGGCTGCATCCCAGTCGACCTCGTATGTCCAGTCTGGAGTGACCAGAGCTGGCAGGTCAATGTTGGAATCCACCAAGACAGGGTCATGGTCGGAGTCCAATTCATTGACCGCTGAGAGGTCTAGATGGAAAGGGATGTTTTTGGTGACCATGATATCGAGCACATCTGGCCTCCCTCGTGCCGGATGGAACGTAGGTCCTCTCGGTCCATGCGCAAGAATGCTTGGGTTACCGCTGATCAGGCGGTAGAGCCCTCGCCCCTTGGCATTGGTAGCGCGGCTATGCCAATGTGCATGCTTAGCGTTGAGGTCGCCGGCGATGCAAACCGCAGGATGCAGGTTCAGGAGGGTGTTAATATCAGCTTCGTAGAAGCGGTTATCAGGAGGGTCGTATGCCACTACCAACACCGTGTCCACCCCGCCAATGGCAAGCCTAATGGCACAGGCCTCCACGTGTTGTAGCGGTGGGATAGGGAAGGATGTGTGAGTGATGTGGTTCTTGATGAAAATGGCTGTACCGCCCCCCGGTCGGCCGACCCGATCAGACCGATGGGTGACGTAACTCGGCAGCGAGAAGTTGGTTGCAGCATCCAAGTGGGTTTCGCAGACCATCAGAATGTCAATTCCATACGACTGCACAAACTCAACGAGGCTTGGGTAATGGCCCCTTATGCCATTTGCGTTCCAGAACGCAGCCCTGAATGGTCTCCGGACAAGTCTGGAGGCCATTACTTGGCTGAGTTAGGGAACAGCTGGGCCAGGGTTTGGACCAGTAGGGCATGCTTCTGCATGGGGCTCAGGTTAGGGCTTTCGTATTGCAGCTTGAATTTACGAAGTGCAGGCAAGATTCGATTAATTATGTTGTTGAACCACAGGGTTAGGTCCTGAAATTCCTCCAGATCCGCTTGCGAGAGCGTTCCCCCTAATGCAGGGGGGGCCATGGGTACAGTGGGGACCACAGGTGTCACCTGTGGGTCGGCTGTAACAGCAGTATCCCTTGGTGCCAGAGCTGCCTCAGTGGACTGCTCTGCCGGCGCCTTGGGAGGCTGTTGAGGAGCTGTGCTTGCTCTCTCCGCGGCTTGACGTTTGCTCTTGTGTTTCCTTCGCCGCTTAGGTTTAGGAGGAGCATTGGCCACAACAGACTCCTCTGTATGGCCTGGAGGTGGTGCCGAAACTTCAGTCGTGGCAGGGGCAGGTACTATTGCCTGAGCCAGTGTCTTTTCTGCCCTATTAAGGGCGTATGAGAAGGAAACGCCGGGGCGGACCTCTGCCGCTTCCGCACGTCCCTTGCGACGGCTGTCTATGATTTTCAGACGCGTCGCGCATCCTTTGTAGACACTGCAGTGCGCGCCTTTGCAGTTGACACATTCCCTGTCCGTATCCGGTTTAGGGCAGTCCTGCACTCTGTGGGTTCCACCACATCGCAGACATGCGAGCGGGCGCTCACATGCCATGCTGGAATGGTGAAATCCCAGGCAATTGCGACACTGCACGGGACCCTCCTTACCGTAAAAGCGTTCCACCTTTACGGCAGTGTAGATTAGGTGACGCACAGTGTCAATGGGCTGAACTTGTTGGTCGCGCACTTTGTCCACCACGACCAGAAACAGTGGCATGGGCACCTTTTCAGGTCCTCTGTCGGAGGCGATAGTCTTCTTCAACTGGGCCACTGTTGCTGTAATGTCATGTTCTTCGAGGAGTGCCAGCCTGACTTCCTCGGTAGAGCAGTCGGAGGCAAGGCCTCTGATTATTCGCCTTTCCACGTAAGGACGTATGGGCGAATAACTGTAAAACGGGATATTTAATTCCCGAAGTACAGCCTTGGCTGCCTCAAAATCCTCAAGTGAGGAGGTCTTGATGTTGACTTTCCGTGGCCTCCTTATTGCCTCAAAGCGTCTTTTCAGGCGCGAAGCTAGGAGCCGCATGGTTTTTGTATGCTCCTTGAAAGCATCCGCTACTATTGGCGGTATTTTCTCCCCCCCTTTGGTTGGGGGTTGGGTAGTAACCTGTGGTTCTTGCTGCTGAGAGCCCGTGGAGTTACGCCTGCTCCGGCGTCCCTTCACCTCAGTGAAGCCCTCGGTGTCAGTTTCCATGTCTGCCTCTGAGTCAGAGGGAGAGATGGGATGATAGGAAACCAGTGGTGGTGACTCACTATCTATGACCTGTCGCGGGGCAGAACACTTGCGCTTTTTACGCGCAGGTGGTACCGCCTCAGGGACAGAGATGCATGATGAAGATGTTGTTGGTCCGTCGGTCAGCACGGTTGCCCTCCGGCTGCTTGCAGAGGACCGGACCCCCTCCTTAGAGGAGGAGGCGCCTGGGCAAGCCATTACGGCTTGAGGTGTTGGACCAGGGGTCCTCACCTTTGGCTGCAGCCTTGCAAGCCCGTAGTCACGTGGTCCGTCAGTCAGTTTGTCTGAGTCGGGAATGGTGATGAAGGAAGGGGTATAGTTACCTGGCTCCGCTATGTACCTGCACGCACCCCTCCGGGAGCAGGATCAATGTCGAAGAAGCGCAAGTGATGACTGGTGCGACACGCTACCGTTTGCTGTCAAACGTCTTGCAGCGTGCCGCGAAACTGTGCTTTCACCTGAGTAGGTGCGAAGTTTTTAGCTCCACCACCACGTCGCCGCGGTCGTTTTCCCGCTTATTCCCCTGAATCGAGGATCCAAGCAGTCCAAGCACTCCAAGCTCCCAATGGTCCCGCAGAATCGAGGTGTAGACGCAGCGAGCTCCAATGAAGGAATGATATTTTTAAAAGGGAAGTCATTGTCACTACATGGGTTAGTGCCACCTTATACACCGTGGCCAAGTGTTGCCCTAGGGCAAATACCAATAGTGTATGTTATTTGCCCTAGCGCGGTCGCTTCATGATATATCAATGTGTGCCAGGTTACCGAGACGAAGCTCTTGGAGTTACCCTGTAGTACCGGACCTCCCCTATCATCTTTCTTTATCACCTCTGCTTTTTTATGTGGTGATCAGTTTACAGAGCGCTGCACTGTCCTACGGATGCGCAATGCTTACGTAATTTGAAGCAACAAGCCGTAGGTTTAAATGTCAAAAATGGCTGCTCTTCTCTCGGTGTAGCATCTAATGCTGAAATAGATTAAATAATTCGAGGAGGGAAACCACAGAACAGAGAATACAACAGGAAATATATTTGGAATCAGTTTGACAAAACTCCGTACTCGAGCAGGAAACTATGCCAGTGGTATTTAACCTTGTAGGCTGTACCACTGGACGCTGATGTATGCCTTTTGAGAGGTTGTTAATTACAATACAGCATTTAAATAGCCCTTCATAGGTTATGTCGTTCTTTAATTCATGAAATAGTCTTAATAATGCAACTAGTGATGGTCAAATTATATAAACTCCCTCGTCACTTCATGACTCGAGAGTTTATGGATAATGAGGCAATCACTTGTGGCATTACTTATAACAACCTACAGATTGTCTTTTTAAAAATGCCTTTAATATTCCACACTTACTCCTATTAACATTATCATTAATCAGAAGGTTGATTCTTGATTGGAATATACTCCAAATACTGAGCATTTTAATACTTTTCGAATTCTCATAAAATACCACAACAAATCTTCATTTGCGTGTTTCATTACCCAAACCCAGTTCTTGAATTTTGTATAACTGGATAAATAGACTTTCGTGGACTTTTCTGGAAGTACATTAATAGTTGCATTTTGGACTGCTTTGAAAGTTTTTCAACGTGAAAATAACCTTCTTCATTTTTATTTTTATTTAAAGTGAAACTGGCATCCAAAATTGCAGAATATAACGCTATTTGTTAAGGTTTTGTATTTTTTAAAAGCCCACATTACTCTTTCTGTAAAACAGGCATGGGAAAAATCGACTAGAAGGGGTCACTTCAATGACACGCTGCTCAGCTTTACCTTTGCTTCCGACATGTCTCATCCAGTGGCGAGTGTAGCTTCGATTGAGACGTCTGTTTCATGAAGAGTGGTAGAGAATTTTTTTGTAAGTTATAAAAACAGGAACGTTTGCTGTTTAATATGCGGATTTCAAATTGCAAATATAAAGCGTTAAAATATCAAACGCCACTATGATCGGAAGAGTTAAGCAAACTTTCGTGATCTTACAGATATTTATTTAAAATTCCAAAAGGTACTTTCTGAATACTCGTATTTATAAAAAGGGGCGATATGATTCCACGTTTTAGTGATTTAGTTTCCTATTTGTTTACTTTATTGTAAAAGACAGACAATTTATTATGTTAATCATAAGCTAACGTAAGAATATTAGGTGCATAAGATAAAGGAAGCTTATAAACTTGAAGATTACATAATTTGCATAACCACAGTAGGTCACTGTAATAATTATTGTATGCAAAATATGTTTAATGTAAACAAGAAGTTAATACCAGCGTATAAATGATTACTACCACGCAGGTGGAAGGAGCCACCACTGCGCTTGTATCAAAACAACCTTCGTCACTCGGCAAGAGAATGTGGGGTGGGTAAGCCAAGTTCAATCGCTACCTCTCCTCTCGTGCCCATCCTGTATTAACATATCGTTTCCACAATAAATAAATTTATTAAAAATACTAAATTTACAGCACATACTAAAATGCTCTTATTATGAGTAAAATATTGTAAACAACACATTCCAAAATTAACATTAGTAACTAATATTCTAAATATGTATTATGACAAGATATGGTTTGTAGCATTTTTTGCTGTACGTGCTTTTGGGTTCTGCTTTATTTAGCTTTTAGATAGAAGCGGTCGTTAACATTTTGTTTTCTCTAGATTACTAGTTTAATTTTGTTTTAGCTTTAAAATATACAAACTGGTCATACATCTATTCATCGTTTACCTAGATCTGTTTTTTTCCAACTGTAACAGTTCATTTGTTATTTCAGTACCTATATTAGTTCCAAATCATTAGAGTTCTTTTGTTTTCTGGGTAACTATGAACAGTTACTAGGTTGAATAAAAATTCTCTGAAAGTAAGTCTTGTAAAGACATAATTCGTATTAAGATACTTTGAAGAGTGTTAATATGAAGTGGAAATTTAACATTGATGTGAAAGTTGAAATATTTGGTTGTAATTTTGTTTCTGTAATTAAAAGAAAAGTTATTTTCCATATTGGAGTAATCATTTGCTGATAAAGCCCCATTTTGCAAACAACAGACTCTGAATATAAGTACAACACCATTCAAAACCGCTGTACAACATATAGAGTGACTTTTTCAGGCAGATAGAAGTGCATAAGCAAAGTGCCTCTTCCGAGTGTTTACGCAGCAGATGAGCCTTAACGCATGATATACGAGCCAGTCACTACGTCACGCATGCGCATATACCTTATCGTTCCCCAGATATCACTCAAGTTCCACCCAACGTAATGTTTATTCAGGAGCAGAAAAACGTAACTTACGGACTCAAATGGGGAATCTACATGCTTGTACGGCGAGTGGTAAATGGTTGTGTAACCGTTCGTTCGGTCGGTCAGTCAGGAAGGAAAATACGAGGGTAAGGAAAAAGGCAGTGGATTAAAAAGTATCTCCCGCTGCAAAGCTAAATGCAATAGTGGTGTTCTCTTACTTTACTCGACGTATTATCGCTCTGGAAAGAGAAACGCAAACTTCCAACACACACTTCAAAAGTTAAGAAAAACTAAAGCAGCTATGCTCTTTACTGTATGCAATAATACAGAAATTCTATATGTTATGTTAACTTCTATTCCAGTTATTCTTGTTACTTACAGCTGGAATATTCTTGTTCCCTCAAATAAAAATCATTAAGCACATTCTATGCAAAATTAAAAGTATTTTGAGTATTTTTGTTTCTATGAAATGCTCCTAGCGTAACGAATTTTATGCTACAGTATGAAAATATGATCTATAACATAGTGCAGCCCTATTATTCAACTTACCCTGCAGAGTGCAATTAGCATACCCAGGGGAAATTTTCATTACTAAAAGCCTCAAAACAAATACTGCAACATGGCTGTTCATGTTGTGTTGATTGTGGGTTTGCTATAAGTGAAATAATAGAGAAATATAGAGTGTAACTTACTAACAGCAATTTTTATAGCACAGTGGTAATGAGGTTTTGAGATCTTTTTCAGGATATAACCTAGTAGATAAAAAAGGAGAAGATAAAAGGAGGGAGATTAACATCTTTAAATTAACAGACGCAATAAAACAAGCTAGAAATAAATTCAAACAAAACATAAAATGATAAATGACGAGCGCAGACGAAAACTAATTATAAACCACATTCCTAAGGGTAAAACAACTGTTAGTAGACGGAAAACAATATGGACTCAAACGACTTGGAGGTCCCTGAAAACCCAAAAGTCATTTTTAGTAGAAGATCCGTGTGTGTATACAATAATTCAAAATTAGCATATTCTAGGGTTGTGAAAAATTGAAGAAAATCACCTCATCCTAAATAGCCGAGTCCATGGAACATTTTTTGAAATTATTTCATCAATAATAGCTCTATTGATTTTCATTAAAAGGTCTAAAGCTTCATGAAAAATTAAGTACAATCTTGAATATTCTAGGAAGAGCCAATGAAGTGCTCTTCATCTGAAACCACCTACGTCAAATGCAAAAATCTGCGCATATTAGTAAAGTGTTGCATTCGCTTTCCAAGACAGCAATCGGATCCTGATTTCACTATGCTTGAGAAATTTGTTGAATAACAATTTAAAATGCTTTTTTTTTCTTACTTTCTCTACTGGTAAGTAGAAGGAAGTATTGTGTTCCACCCAAAAATTTGATCTCGAGATTTCATCGGAAACATATTTTCGAAACCCACTGAATCCAAAAATACCAGGGCATAGCTGACCAATACGTCATAAACAGTTCAGGGCAGGTTTTCGAATGATATACACAGCAATGGCTGCATCAAACAAAAAGGGGGGGGGGTAGTATTCAGTATCTATTATGCAATCAATCTGTTATAGTAAAAAATACAACATACAAAGAGATCATGAATTGAAACACCAGGCAGCGCACAGTGGGCTTAGCATCGGAGGAAATCGCCACACCCTACTACTAAAATCATGCTTTATGTTACTTCATTTATTTGAAATTAATCTGAGTAAATATTCTCTTATTTTTAAGTCCAAAACGCTAAGAATCTCTACTCTAAGCATAACAGGATTTGAACGCTACTATATTAGGTTTTCTGTCAATATATACCAACTACATTTCGTATCAAAACCGCTGTTATTAATACTGTTTAGTTATATTTTTATTAGCTTATTCTAATATTCGATTTTGACCTTTTTACGTCTCATATTAAAATGTCATAAGATACACATCTCTTTAAGGTGTACTCTAATGACCTAGCTGTCGACGGGCCCTTAAACCCTAAACCCTCTTTAAGGTGTATGTAAAGGCGTTAATGATTGGTTTTCCAGCAGTTTCTATTTAGATCTGACACACTAAGACGCGTTCTCTTCTTGGCAGTTCTGAGAGAAAACACTTCATAAGGTGTGCGTACTGCAAGTAAGGTTTTGCCTGTGGTCGCTGATGGCGCCCCTAGCGTTGATACGTGTTACGTCATTCGGTGGCGGGCCACTTCTTCGCTTCTTTATCCACTTGTGCCCTGAACTGTGGGTGCCTTGACACCAGTAATTTGTAGAATAAGGGTTAAAAGGTGGAGTCAGACTGAAGTATTCAATGCCATAGTCGCTATTTGTACCTCGGATTGTTATTTATAGGTCCAACAGAGGTTACCTTTCATGCACAGGACTTACAAGCGCCAGATCCCACGGCCGCGCTTACTAAAGTGTCTAACTTTGGCGGTATGGTGGGTTTGAGTCCCGCTTTAGGCACGGCTTGTAATGTACCTATTCGTAAATGTATAAACACGAAACAACCGAGAAATAATGTAAGTCAGTTGGGGAATTTAATGCTATAAGTGCATGTTACAGTGGATTACAGTGAAATGCATGGTTCAAATCACCGCTAAGCCACTGAATTTTTATGTCTAATCCTACTTCTTTCCAAGGTGTTGTCAAGAAAAATTGAGTGCCCTTGAGCTACCAGAAGTGCAAGCAAATTTGGGAGTCGCTGGCGCATAGCTCCTAATCATTTTAACAGAGGCCTGTGTGAATAACGTATTTTACTTCCTCAAATCCTTGCTAAAATAAAAATCTGACGCGCTGTACTCACATAACTTTCTCTATTCTTCTACTAACTATTCTTACAAACTCTTAATCCCTATCTTTTTCATCTTATTGCTTATTTTCTTACAAACTCTTGGGAAATATGGGAATACAATAGGCCCTGAGCGATAGTCAAATCTTTGAAAGCTGGTCACTATATGAAGCCTTTGAAATTCCGCTCTCTTTGCACTCCTCAGAGATAAAAAATGAATAATAACCTTTCATTTGAGAAAAGTATAAGTATTGCACAACTCACATATGTAACAGCGGGTATCTTCGAAATGGTTTTTAACTCTACAAAAATGATTTGGACATAAATTGAGATCTACATTTTTTGTATAGTAAGATTTGGTGGATCTCTTACGGTTTACCAGGTATGCAAAGGTCATCAAGAGTAAACAGGAGATTAGGGCTAGAAAATTCAAAATATATATTTAATTTGCCATAACATACCTTAAACCTATGACATTTTAATCAAAATCGTAGGAGCCATTTTTTGAGAAAGTCAGTCTTCCAGACATTTTCCATGTAAAGGGTAGTTTAGGGTGGAGCAATTTTCTTCAAAATCTTCGTGTCGCATCCTTGAAACATATTAAACTTAAATACCAACTTTGGTTTTTTAAAACACACACACACACACACACACACACACACACACACACACACACACACACACACACACACACACAGACACACGGACGTTTTTCTAAATATGCTTTTCTTTATTCAAGTGCCCTCCAAACATATATTTCTTATGAAATCTTGATATAAAAATTTTGGGTACGACACAATGCTTCCTCTACTTACTATACGTAGCAGAGAAAGTAAAAAGAAAATAGCATTTCACCACTTTTGCTACGTAATGTGTTTACCGTGTGAATCTCGCAGCGAGGCTCGTCACAGATTCTGATTTACTTTGTTAAGGTTCTTTGCTGCCTTCGGCGTCATGTTTATGGAGTTCGCAGAGCTTCCTGTTTCGGGACAGAGTTGAAGTGATCTGATCGCAGAAAGAAAAGGAAGATAGGAAAGGAGTGGAGCCCAGATGTTTTATGGAGATGGGGAAATGTGTAGCGCGGTAACGTGATGATGCATCTCGGGAAGTTGAACAAACCACAAATCTGGCACTGCTTGCTTGCGCGGGCAGACTCTGACAAGATTGTGAACTGAAAACAACGGCTGGTTGACCGAAGTACTTTCCCACACACGAGACTTGAGATAAACTTTTCAGAGGAGTGTCTTACAGTATCTCGGTAATAGACCGGATAAAGTTTGAAATTTTGCTATCGTTCTATGTTCTTGCATTTTCTTACTACTTGATCGCCAATCACTTTGAGTTAATACAGTAATATGTTCTTGATTTAAAGCGCACATTTTAAAACGACAGTGATATGAGAGGATTATAATGTTTGAGCCAGATTTAGATCACTTTTTGAGTCTTATGGGAGGTGTCAGCAGGAGTATACGCAGATGTATGGTTGGAGCTCTTGTGGCACAAAAGTAGATAACTTCGGGCCATGCTGGAGGTCCGGGGTTAGATTTTAATTGGCTGATTACTCTGATCGTTACTATTTTGTAGATTTTCTTGGTTGGTAGGCGAATGCTGGGGTGGTTTTCAATTTACGACAATTTCCTTTACGTTTTTAGCGTACATTTGGTTTCCTTCTCGTGTTTGAGATGTGCTTCTAGGTTTCGTGTTGGGCTGCGGATGCTTGCTCGAAGGAAGAAGTGTTCATCGTGGACACTAGATGGGCTGTTTGGTAGACCGATCGTTCATCGCCTTCTCTAAGTAGCTTTCCTAGTGGGACGGGTCTTCGAGCGAGGACCGTTAGGGACCTCCGGACGCCTCTTCTGCTTGCGCCCTGTAGTCTCGTGTAATGCATTAACTTTAGCTGTTCCTCCTGCAGGGTAATAGCCACATAGATCTCTCTTATATCGCAATGGTGAGAGTCCCGCTCCGTTGATTATTTACCTCCTATACCCAGATTATGGTATGGAGTTTTTCGAAGCTAATTCAATAGTTCGACCTAACTGTGCAGAGTCAATCAGAAACGGTAGTGCATTTAATAATAGTTTTCGACCCAAGAGCTGTTGCATTACTGTAATCGTATTCTTAAATTCTTCTACACTTTGCATCTCCTCACAAAAGTGAAAGGTAGGCTTCTTCTTTGCTCTAGAACCTTCCACATTCATCACTCCTGCCAATTCATCTCTTTAACAAATTATGCTCCCATCGAATATTCCCACTTTTTCTTTATTCTTTATTGTTTCAGAAAACATTGTAGCTTTTGTTTGACAAAGAATTGAGCATTGTAGCTTTTGTTTGACAAAGAATTGAGAAATGACTGCTTTTTTCTGCACGCCACTTCCTCTTTCACAACTTCCGAGTATTCGGAACGGGTTTTGGATTATTTTTTCTTTTTCTTTTTTTTTGAAAAATCTTTTCTAGTGCTTTGAAGTCTTCTCTTTAAAATGATGCAACAGATATAAAGTAATAACACCCATCATGCATTATTTTTAATTTTGAGTAAAATGGTGCTTCAAACTGGAATGCAAGCTACCACTCCCTAGGTGGGAGAGATGACGTGATGGGAAGCCACAGGTTGGTCAAGGGACAGTAAAATCATGCGTCACAGAGACGTGCGGAGGTCCCTAAAGTATTTGTACACATTAGTATAATGGTACCAAATGAAACGAAATGGGAAAGAAAAATTCAAACAAATAACATTAACCCTAGCTTTACTAAGAGCGGGGTGTTATTGTCAATCACTGTTACTACTACTGAACTGCGTAATTGTTTCATTGTTGGTCTTTTTGAGAAATAATGAAATATTAATGTGGTCATAAAGTACTACCGCTTCGATATTGTGTGGTTCATGTAATAAAGTAAAAATGAAATAGTCAAAAAATGTTAATTATTGCCTTTAAAAGCATGACAATATACATATAATATCCCCCTCCCCCGCCCTTTGGTAATCTAAGTTCTGGAATAACGCATAGTAATGCTATGGTTAGGTTAACCTTAAATAGCTCCATTTAATGCAAGTGTTAAACTTTTACGTTATGTAATATTAAGCTAAGTTATTTTACATTAAATTCATCTAATTTTAATTTAATTTAATTTAAACATGAAGATCCCAACGTTTGTTTGTTGCTTTTTGTTTCTTTTGGAAGATGCGTTCATATCCAGACAACTTTGGTATGCGGTATTTTCTAATGTCATGAATGGCGTTATCTAGTTAAACTATTGTAATTCATAATTCTACAACTTATTTGAATTCCCCACAATATTAAAGAATAACCGTTTAGTGCAGCTCTTGTGGGGGAACCTGGCAAGCTGTTGATTGTTGTCAATAGTGCAGGAGGGCATGGAAATGTATTCCAGTCACCGACCGTCTCGTTGATACAATGGACAGCACTCATTAGCGACAGGGTTTGTGCCCTCATTTTCACCCTAAAGGAAGAACCGCTGGATCCTAGCTGTGCGAGCGTTCCGGATCGTAGCGATGAGTTTGTGGATAAATTCGCCAAACTTTTGCGTCAGAGTAATTAAACTGTTCTAAAAACACCCCCCCGCCCCCTTCCCACGCCCCGCTTTGGGCTTCGTGCTTCTTGCATAGGACCATGTTGCTTCATTTTATCCATGCGAGGTACAAAACACTGCCTTGTTCGCGCAAGCTCTCGGAACTTTTCCTTTTTAGGACAAAATTAATTAAACGCCCTCTAATTGAACGCTACATCTGGAAGGTTATCACCATACTTGTTTATGCGTAAGCATTTTTACTTGCTGTACTGTTTTAGTGCTTTGAGCACAGCTGGTGTTCTACTTGATCCAAAAATTCAACTGCATTTCGCTGACAAGTCAAACACTTCGAGGGGCTCACGAAGATCTCCAGAAAATTGCCCCATTTCGGAAAATCATTTAGGTGAAAATATGCTTGTTTCGCTCTCAGTTTCTCAAAATTTACTGCTGATTACAAGGTCAATACGCCTGGTCGCTTTGCCAGTACATGCTTTACATCACGGATCTTTTAGATACCTATAACGCAAAATAATTTTGAAAAAATCAGAGCAATTAAAGGTAACCGCTAAAGCTAGGAATAGTCCTACGAAACTTACAGGGTTATTTCAGGAGATAAACAGTGCAAACAATGATGCATATGTGCCTTACCTGCAGATAAACAAAAGTCCCAAAGAAGGGACAAATAATTATGAATTATTTAGAATACTCCATTAATGCCTCGGAGGAGGAACAGGAGGAGAAGGAGGAGGAGATGTAGGTTTAAGGGCGCTCAACTATATGGTCATCAACGTCCTTAATCAAATTCATGCCTAAAGGCAGATATAAACTTTAATATAAAATAAAATCACTAGTAAAAACACAAAATAAATATACATAAATGTGCAAAAGTCAGAATTAAAGGAAAGGTGACAAATATATCAAAAGAGTATAAAAATGAGATATCTAAAGTTTCAAACTCTCAAATTCAAGCTTAAGGTCTTCCGAAGTAACACGTGAGATGGTAATACTCGGTTCTGTGGTTGTCGCCTTCGCTGCCAAATCCGCCATTTCATTTCCCAGCAAACCTGCGTGACCAGGAATCCATGCACACACCACGTTAACGTCAGAAGCGTGTGAAACATGGAGGATAACCTGGATACGTTGTACAACAGGGTGGGAGTTGTACAGCTCACGAAGGTTCTGAACTGCACATAGAGAATCGCTCAAAATCAGGCAGTCACCTAATTAACGACGGCACACATACAAAACGTCTCAGTAAATTGCATAAAGCTCTGCAGTAAAAATGGAAGTGCTATTATGAAAACCGAATATATGTGGTTCAGTTCCATAAACATAAACACTTCCACCACCGATGGTGGTCTTTGATCCATGGGTGTAAATAAAATGTCGGTCAGTGTAACCCGACAAATGCGGATGTAAAAGATAGGCGTCGTGGACTTCCGGTGTACGGTCATCACAAGATATACATGGGGCATGCCAGGTAACCAAGGGGGGTAGAGACTTTCACCCTTCGGAAACATGGTAGGCATTTTAATAGCAATCTTCCTGAAAGCCTCAGATAACGACCAATCAAGGTTGCTTATTTTACTATTTGCTTCCAAGTATGCAGTTTTATCTGTAAAATATCCGCTCATGCGGAACCATAATAGTATCAGTATTGAGTGATAAATATGCCAGGTCACGCAATTGTGCTTTAACAAATATATATGTAAATACTGTAAATTTTCAACTAAATTATGTTCTTGGAAAAAGTTTGTGCTTATAGCGTTCTGATTTTAGCTTATTTTGAAGTATTTTCTCATTCCCACTGTTGTTAGCATTAGTTATTGGTATTCTGTAATATTTTTGTATTCTTCTTCTTCTTCTTCTTCTTCTTCTTCTTATTATTATTATTATTATTATTATTATTATTATTATTATTATTATTATTATTATTATTATTATTATTATTATTATTATTATTATTATTATTATTATTATTATTATTATTATTATTATTATTATTATTATTATTATTATTATTATTATTATTATTATTATTATTATTATTATTATTAATTATTATTATTATTTATTATTATTTATTATTATTATTATTATTATTATTAATTATTATTTATTATTATTATTATTTATTATTATTATTAATTATTATTTATTATTAATTATTATTTATTATTATTTATTATTTATTATTATTTATTATTATTATTTATTATTATTATTTATTATTATTATTTATTATTATTATTTATTATTATTATTTATTATTATTATTTATTATTATTATTTATTATTATTATTTATTATTATTATTTATTATTATTATTTATTATTATTAATTATTATTAATTATTATTATTAATTATTATTATTTTATTATTATTATTTTATTATTATTATTATTATTTTATTATTATTATTATTATTTTATTATTATTATTATTATTTTATTATTATTATTTTATTATTATTATTTTATTATTATTATTATTATTATTTTATTATTATTATTAATTATTATTTTATTATTATTATTATTATTATTATTATTATTATTATTTATTATTATTTATTATTATTATTACTCCCATAAGACTGAATATTGTAAGCGGCAATCAAAAATAGAATTACAAAATTATACTATGCATATGTTTGTGTCAAAACTTTTGAAGCACAAGAACTTTTTTTTTTAACTGAGAAAGGGTTTGCTGATGTAAGGTCGAGCTTATGGAACTCTGCAGAGTATATCCAGGATAAAAGAAGGAATTTTTGCACAAAAAGTGCCTGTTAACTATTTCCATGATTTCTATTGCATTTAAATTGGTGTTTTTCTCATATAACATTTGTCCCTCTTTTTCTTTTTCTATTTCTGAAGTGCTTTAACCTGAGAGGTCTTTTACATTACAAATGGATGAATGCGCAAATGAGCTGGGCCAGGGCTTAGAGTTACCTATTATTAATGCTTAAGGAATGGAGGGAAAGGCATGAATAGAAAACCTGAATCAGAAAACTTGGCCCAAACAGAATTCGAACACACGTATGTAAAAGGGGGGCATTCACCTCCATGCTGCTGCATTGGGACAATTTTTTCCTTCTACTTTAATAAATTATTTCTTATTTTTAAGGTTACCTCCACATGTATAAAGGCGTACACCTAACACTAAATTCCAGTCTTAAAAATACCTTCTGTTATGTGCAATGCTTACAATTCCACACCATTTTGTGCCTAAAGGTTTTCAGTTTTGTCAATCCTTATTTTATTTTACACTCATGTTGCTCTATGGTGGTACTAAACCAGCAACATACCAACAGTGAGATTATTTAATGGTGCCAAGTTTCATCTTTCAGCGTGGAAACGAAATACTGCGGGATGCGCTTGGAGTTCTCAACTTTCACTAGCGTCTACTTGCTTCGGTAATGAGACTTTTTCCATGTAGTGGAAGCGTATAGAATGCTTTAGTGCAAAAGGGCTTCTGTCTGTTGTGCAGTAACTTAGAGATTAATACGCTACGTAAAATTTATATAAAGGCTTTAATTGTTTTATCATCTGAGACATCTTAGGCTATATAACTTTTATTCATATTTCTATCTTATCTTTAAATGTAGCCCACATATTAGAGAAGTTTTAATTATTATTGCTTTATTCTCTCTTCATATCCTTTAATTCTGAAAGTATTGCACTCCACCCAAAAATTCCAAATCGATATTTCACTGGAAGGATTATCAGAATTAAAAGAAGAATAGTAAAATATCTACGTGTGAGTGTATGTGTTTTTTTGGTTTGAGTTCGTTTCTTGTCTGTAGTGAGCCATTTCGAAGATATTCCTTCTTTTTTGTCTGAATTTTCAGATACTTAAACTTTTCTCAAATAAAAAGTCGTTATTAATTTGTTTTATCTCTTGGGCATGCAAAGCTAATGGAATTTCAAAGGCATCACATAGCAACTAGCTTTAAATATTAGAATATCCTTTGACCTACTTTATTCCCATATTCCCCTTGTTGGAACAAGAAAATTAGCAATGCAATAATTTGCACAGATGTCTACATTATCGTGAAGTAGATAGAATAAGTATTTATGGGAAGTTGTATACAACGGTAGAAAAATCATGCGAACGGAATATTTTTTTTTTCTTTTGATGCCTTTTCATTAACTAAGATGCTTTTTAATTCAGATATTGCGTTAAAAGTATTGCATTTAAACTAGCGTATTTACTCTGAAAATTCGTTAGTGATAAACTATTATTACTAGAATTTAATTAATTTAAAACTCGAATTAAAAGGGGTCTCACAGAGTTACTTCATCTAGAGAATTTTTATTTGTGAAAGTAAATCAAGATGGCCTATACACCTTCGTATTCATTCCTCAAAAACAAAGGTTAAAAAATAAAGGAAGCGTACCTTGGGCCCTAGAAATAATGGAAATCTGCTTTTTTTCATAACTCTATAAGCCTCCAATATGTTTTGTTATTAGAGTATAGGCAGAGACGTTGCAGATAAAAAATCACTCTGATCTCTCGTGCAGCTTTTTGGCGTTTGCAGACAGCAATCGGATCGGTTTTTACCTGTTTGGACTTGGCTTCTCTTGTTATACAGTCTTTATAGTGTCAAGTTTTGAAAGGTTGGAAGCCAACAGCTGAAGAATTCTTATATCTAATTGTCATTATGTAGAGTAGTATTTGCAACTTTTTATGGATGGAATAAAGTGTAAAATATGACCTTCTGAAGTTTAAAGGTTATAGACTTAAAGTTTTAATGGAAGTTTGTTGTAATCTATTTCACCCAGTTTGTAATTCCGGTTTTGAAATATTTATATCCATTTCATTAATTAAAATAAAAATATATCTTCTTTTACAGATATTGAACTAAATTTGTTCTCCTTGCTCTTCTTTGCGCACTTAAATTTTTATGTATTTTGGGGTGAGAGATACGTTTTGAGTGTAGAAATAATATGAATAAAAGTAAACATAAAGCCTTTAAATTTTCCAGTGAGGATTATTTAACTGGCGTGCAGTGCTTTGAAAAGATTAATACTCTAGAATTTAAAAAACCGCCTTAAGGTATAGCGCATCGTATGCAATAAAACTAAAAAAGAGATATTGTTGTCAAAACGGATAAAACACACTGCAGTTGCCTCCTAAAAATGGACGCTTATTTTATGAGTACCTTTTAAAGTTGTTAAGTACCGAAATAAAAGGGTAATTTAATGTAGTTCATAATTATAAATGTGCATTATAAACATTTCTTTTCTACCCTCAAGGTTCCGAGGCGCTTTCATTAATGTTCACTCGACACAAACATTAATATTTTTAGTTATATGTTATTCGATACATATATATTTCCTATCCTCAGTTGTGGTACATATCTGCGAAAATGTTGTTATTGTGGCTGTATAGTTTCACTCTTATTTCCCTGAATACTTACTGTCATTGTTTAAATCACTAATGTGATTAAGTTCAACTTAAAGAGCGACTTCGCTTGGTTCAATCAGTCACTTTACTCACCACTTAATTCACACTGTGACGTCAATAATGTGAGCTAATTAAATGTTTCTTGTCATTCACTTTACTTCGCTTCATAGTCGCGCATTGAAATACGCCCGAAGCAACCTCTTTTTCGGCCCCTTTTACTTGTTTGGGGATCGAACACAAGCTCTCTCTAAACTCCCGTGGTAGAAGCGTTCGTAGTAGTCTCACTATCGTCGAAACTCATTTTTAGAAGCGATGTCAAATTAGAAATACGTTTAAATCAGTTACTCAATGTCTCACTCCGGAGAACACTCGCTTGTGTATCAATTAAAAGATCTCTGTAGAATATTTTATAGTCTTCTGTATGCGGGAGAATGAAAAATTCCAGAAAATTTAAAAATCTAGTGTTTGAGCCGAGCGAGAGTGCTACCGCGTCTACTTATCTCTGTTTATCTCTCCAAATGTTCGGTGTCGACCTTCCTATGAACTTTGAGCATAGCCGAACATGGTTGAATGTTTCATTCTTCTTCATATTGTATTTCCTAGAGCACTGACAAGCTATTTAGTAGTGAGTAGAAGGCCATTTGGCCCTAAATGGTTTCCTCAAAGCTGTTGTTAATACCTGTAACACGGTCTCCATCTTTGCATCGTTTTGACAAGGACTAAGCCCAAATTTCACATCGCCCTTGCCTTGAACTCAGCCAAGACACCAGCTCCAGTTTCAGGAGGCTATGTTCACTACCCTGTAATAATTTTACTTCTGACTGCTAACTCGGAGATAATTTCTCCATCCGCCTCTATATTTTCTCCCTTGGCATCTATTAATCTCCTTTTGTCCCGGCTCTGCACATTCCTGCTGATCCCTCTCGGCTCTTTATAATACATATCCCTTTGCATAGCATAAATAACTTCTGAAAGGAAAAATTCGATTAGCGGTGCGACATGCATAGCTCGTAAAGGAACAACAGGGGTTATCATATCACCACATCGGTTATATAAATTTACGAAAACCATAGAATGGTACAGATTGGACAGAAATGGCCCACTAAAACAGACAAAGCAGTTTTAATTTCTCTGCTGCGTGCTTAAAGTAAGGGAAACAATCGCATTCTACCCAACAATTCGATATTCAGGTTTTACCGGATATATACCCTTTGATACAGTCTGAAACCAATAAAAATGTGGTGACAAAATAACAAAACGCCACTCTATCACTTTATTTTCTGAATTGTTGCACAAGTATAGTTCTCTTCTATTGACGTTAACACAGTCTACAGTTTTTCGTGATATTACATGTTACAATGTTTACTTCTGGTAACCTTGACTCAGTCGTTTCACTGTCTTTCTTCACTCTCTGTGTCTCTCATACACTAGCTTTGACGATAAAATCAATCGACACTCGTTAAATCCTCGTCACTTTGACGCAATGTACCTTCCACGATGTACTACGGACACATACACACACACACACACACACACACACACACACACACACACACACACACACACAGACACACACACACAGACACACAGAGACACAGACACACACAGACACACAGACACACAGAGACACAGAGACACAAAGACACAGAGACACACAGACACACACAGACATAGACAGACACACAGACAGACACACAGAGACACAGAGACACACAGACACACACAGACACACACAGATACACAGACACACAGATACACAGACACACAGACACAGAGACACAGACACACAGACACACAGACACACAGACACACAGACACACAGAGACACAGAGACACAGAGAGACAGAGACACAGAGACACAGAGACACAGAGACACAGAGACACAGACACACAGACACACAGACACACAGACACACAGACACACAGACACACAGACACACAGAGACACAGAGACACAGAGACACAGACACACACAGTTGTCGCACACTCACTGATACATTGACGGACTAATGTCTGTAACCGTAATACAAAACTGCCTCCCTCCTTGCGCTCCGCAAGCTCTTATACCGACGATGACGTAGTCAATTCTTTTCTCGAACGCCTACAGTTCTCGAAGACGTAAAGTAGCCTAACCTTGGTCGTCCTTGTGCACCGCGTTCAGGTTCACAGTATTGTTAGAAGAATATATGTCTTGTCTATAAACAGCATAATTGAAAAACGAAAAACCGCTTGAATGCCAAGGATGTGACACCAAGTTCTTTCAGGAAAATCCCTTGTACTAAACTATCCTTTGCATATAACTGTTTAATTATTTTTGATAGCCTTTAAACTCACTCGTAATGATTTTGATTCAATTATCATGTGTTTAAGATATTTTTGTGTCAAATGAAATGTATATTTTAAATTTCCTGGGGATAGTTTGTGAATTCCTCTTCAAGCTGAAGGATTTCCGTACAATTTGCAAAATCTTCTGCTAAAAAGTGTCTATGCGCTTAAAATACATAATTTATGTTGTATAATATGACATCATGACGTAATCTTTTCCGAGATATTTGTTCATTTGAATGTTCAAATATCTTATCTTTCTTTCCAACTGCTAAGATTGCCTTTGTTCTTATACGTCTGGCAAGGCAAAAAAGAAAAACAAAGTGGCAATTCCATCAGATAGGAACCCATGTTAAACGATCTGATCAGCTCCTCAGTTTGCTGTATTCCTCTTACACCTATATCGGAAAGTATAAATGTGATCAATTTAGATCAACTATCAAGAAGTATAAAAGAATAACCGTTGTATGAATAGTTGTGAAAAATAGAGTAAACAAAATCATGTAGTGTAGCACATTATAGTTTTTAAGTTGCTTAACTATAGATCTTGGATTTGGTTTGCGAGTATATAAGGCAGTAGTTATCGTTTTCAATACAACAAAACGCACAAAAAAATGCAACAGTTGTTAATTTAATACCTGAGCGATAAAAGAGCGTTCGTGGAAAAATGAGATAAATGGCCTCTAAGTTTTTAAAGGGTAGGAGCTATTAAAAAAAACTAACTTAGTGTGAGATATTTATTGTCAGTAACCGGATATTAATACTAAGATGAGCTATTTAATCCAATCTCTTTATGAAATATTTTCATTCTTATCATTTTATCATATCCGAAGGTTGTTTTCCAAAGCTGTTTATTATTATTTATTCCCGTTGGGGAGTATAGTAAGAGAATAAAATTGATGTTTTCCAGCTGGAAAGAAGTTAACCATTTGGGTACTTCGCCATGACAGTGTGGCGTACGAGTCGGCACTGAAAGTCGAAGATCTGTACTTCGAATCTTTGTGGCACTCAATGTTTCTTACTTAATTGAATCCCACAATCTCAGACCAGCGTAAAATATGAGGCGTGTCCGGAAAGTAAGTACCATTTCGTGGTAGTTGCTTTCCGCATGTATCTCGTAACAATTAAAATATTGTAGGTAACTGTAATTGAATGACCTACAAAATTACCACGCATAATCACCTAAAGAGGTTTCCAATATAGAAATTGACAATTAATTTAAAATGATAATACAAGGAAAGACTTTAGACAAGTGAATTGAGTAACCATTGACATTATGAAAGTGGTTGTAATTATTTGAATATGTGTTATATATAGTGCTTACTTCAAAGGAACAAATGGAGTGTGGTGGATTCGTTAACAACCACTACCACACACAGTTTAAACTTTGCTGAAGATGCGATAGCGCGTCGTGGAAACGTCAATTAAAGCTACGTGAGCAGAGTAGCTAATTATAAATGGCAGATGAAAGAAGCTCAGTATGTGCTTTGGGAGTGAGTTCAACTAAATTAATTGCTAGATGGATGTCAAGAACTTGAGTCGTTTGCGAAATTATATTAGGTAAACGTTGAACGTATAGCAAACTTTTCAGCGTCAACAGAACGGCAGCCCCACAATAATTCCATTATGAAATTAAGACTGAGAGACCGTGACTGATCTAGATTTGAGAAGAAAACACAACAAAACCTAATAGTAATAGATATTTTCTGCGACATAAACATACAAAGGTTTATTACTGTATTTAAGGCTATTTTGTTTATTTACTACAAATTTCTGTTTATTTCTAACCATTTGAGAGTTGACTACTAGACACAACGAAGAGAGAATTCATTGATGATTGTGAAAAACCTAGTAATCGAAGCAATTACTCTTAATGAAAGAAAAGCTTTATACAAACTATTGTTGTGCTAGACGTATATCCAACAGAAAAATGTTCTAAATGTTTCACGAACTTTTGGAAACAGCAGTTTTATGTGAGGGAAGAGTATGAAGAACTAGACCACTTAAAGCAGAAGTGCAAAAAGTGATACCACAAGTCGCTCTCCTCTTTTTCCCCCTCCACTCCCTTTGGTTTAGTGGCGTGGCCGTGCAGGGCAAATGTTACTGGCATTAGAAATTATTGTACACCTGCATCCCTTTGAGTTTCGCAAATAAAGTCGGTATTGGGCGTCAACATGTCCCATTACAAATTCCAACCGAAGTTCCCCAGCATTCTTCCTTGCCCTCATATCTATTAATTCAGCAGTAAAGGGTAACTAGGATGTGGAAAAAATAACTTTCTCCTCAATGGCACTACTGAATTAAACGAACGAGTTCTCAAGAGTAGCAGCGCCGGAGACACAGAAGAATGTCAGTCATCAGACACTGGCGAATCCTGAGACCATAGCTCTAGTAATCCCACGAGTTTCTAGGGATTTGCTGAATTTCACTCTCAAAAACAGAAACTAATTAGGTATGGGATAAGAGAAAATTGTATACCAATGTTTAAGAATATACTTTTACGTAATTTTACGGACATGAAACTTCTGGTCAAGATGCAGTAAGATACAATCTGTATAGTGGAAAACAATACATTTTTTTTTGTTATAGATTGTTATTGAAATATAACTTCAAGGTGGACTTAATTGTAATTTTACGAAGATTATTAAAAATTATCTGTTATTACTTGCTACTTATCTGAAGTAATTTTTTATATATGAGCCTAAATTTGGTGCGCCATTTCCAAGATGTTTTTGTATGCTTCCCGTTTATTCATAATTCTCAGTAGTATTTATTGTTTTTATGATTGTTCAATTCCTTAAATTATTTACGAGTACTTTTTGTAATGAATATATTTCTTTGACTAATATTTTAAAAGTTTTGATTGCTTACTTTTTCTTTCCTTACGACCTAAATGACGCAGTTGTCTTCGGGCTCTTAAACACAGCACACTCACTCACTCACTGACTCACTCGCTCGCTCACTGACTGACTGACAGACTCACTCACGTTTTTGTTTGCTTGAAGGATATTTTCCTGATTCATGCATTTTACTTTATTTTATTATAGAAATTTGACCTACATATACAGCCATAAGTATTCGTACAGTAGTACAATTAAAATTTATCACTGATATTCTCATATTAAATTAAACAAGAGTGCTAAGACTTTGACTGGAAGGATACACCATTTAGATAATAAACAATATAGTGGCAACCTAGCCTTGAAAATTCTGATTTGTGGTGTATGCAGTGCAACAGATGAGCCACAAAAATAAAAATAAAAATCAGCGTAGTGCAAAATCCAATAGTTATCTCCCAAACGGGAAAATCATTTTCAAGAATTGCTGATATTAATGGCTACTGTGCAGACCATAATAACGTGATATAGAGAAAGAAATATTGTTATTAATAGTGATTTAAGAGTTGACCACAGAAGCTAATGCAAAAGTAAAAAAAGTATCTTAGTAAGAATAGTTAAGAATGGTTAAAAAAGATGCTAAATTGACAGCTTCTATATTGTCTGTATATATTAATGATCAGTTCACGACGTAAACCACACCAAGAGCTGTTTGCTATATTCTAAGTAGTGCAGGTTATGGAGCTAGGGTACCTAGAAGAAACCCATACATCAGAAAGAGGAACAAGAAGTTGAGATCTTAATTTGCTCCAGGCATATAAGCAAGAACAGAAGATTCTGCCACAAGCTACTGTTCACAGATGAAAGAAAATTTAACATATTTGTATATAATATCAGAATTTTGGTGTGAAGAGGACCAAATGCTGAGCTTGAACCCAAAACATTCAAACTATAGTGAAGCACAGTGGCGAAGTTATGGCTACATCTGGTATTGGACAACTTGTTTTTGTTGTAGGCAACATGGATACATTTCAGTATTTACAGACCCTAAACACAAATTTGCTAAAAAGTTCAAGAGGTAAAATCGGAACTGAAAAATTAAATGCCACAGCTGGGATTTGAACCACAGAACCTCCGCTTACCACGCGGTTCCTCTATTTGCAGCTGTGGCAGTGTATTTTTCAGTTCCGATTATACCTCTCAAACATTGCCCATACACGGCTTGTGTGCTTAAAAACGCCAACAGTGTGTTTGCTGGCATAAATAAATAATTAGTGCTAAAAAGTGTTGATTGCTTGCACTTAGGTTGAGATTGCTACTATCAACATTTGTTTGTTGTATTTTACTCCACGCATTGTTAAATTTCTAGCACATAGCACATCCCTTAATCCAAATGAACATCTTTGTAGTACACTTGAAAGAATGGTCAGAAAACATGAAATACGAATTAAGACAACTTTGAAACAATATATACAACAAAAATGGTAAAATATTACATCAGAGTCTCAGAGACTACCAAAACAACTGCCAAAGAGTTTATCAGAAGTTATACATGCAAGAGAAATGATTAGGAAGTATTAAGACTGTCGCTATATTTATGAAAAGTATTATTATCTGTGAATATATGAAGACTCTTTTTCCCATTGCGTGAAGCCAGGCTGGTACAAAATCGTTATTTGCTTTCTGCAGAGGAGTAATTCAGTTAAACTTTTTATACATGCTGAATGGGGAGGAACTCCATACTATTAATTCAACAAATAACATATCTGACTTTGATCTTTAGTTCTAATAAATAAAATTATTCTGCATAAACTATGGTGTATGAATACTTTTTCCATGCTTGTAACTACTAACATCTCGAGAGTTTATGTTCACGAGTTAGCTTATTAATTTTGCATCCTATGATTTTCATATAGTTATAATTATTGTTGTTTAGTTGAACATTGTTTTTTATTTATTTAAAGTGAATTCACCATCGAGATAATTATGCGACTGATACATTGTTAACAAATATATTGACAAATACAACGTGTGCATTCAAACATTATGTAGTAACAGTATATTTTTAAAAATACGGGTTTGCGTTCAAAATAACTCTGATATGTTAATAACCTTTAGATAAGCAAACAGTGGAGGCGAGTGACGAACCTGTTTAGCTTTGTTGAATTCAATGCTGTTTCCGTATAATTTTGTGTTTATTACACACTATAAGTAGGAAACAAATGACGGTGTTTCTTTGGCAAAGGTCACATATTGGCTGCGTCTGTCCTGAGAGAAGATAAGATTGTGGATTCCCTCCGTATGTATTGCAGTTTTCTTCATGGATTATGAATCCACTCAAACTTCCATCTTTCTGAGCTCGGCGCACAACAATAGACGTGTGGAGCCAAGCTGCTGGGTCGGCAAGCTAAGGCGCAAGGTTAAACTTCTTCACACAACTCACACGAGCGAACAACTAACAACAATGAAGCGGCTACACAAAATGGAGTGTTCTACGGAGCCTGATCTGACTGCGTCGCCGGTGGCGCGTTTATGGGATGCAGAAAGGTCCGTGTAGCGTCTCAGCCTCTGTATAAGAAAGCGAGGCAACAGTAGAAGTAGTTAGAGATATTACAGGCACCAGTCGGTCAGTGAGTCAACTGGGCGGGTGCGTCGTAAGGATGATTTTACGAGCGTCGAGTGGGTGCAGACAGAGAAAGTTTAGAAAGATACTGAATGGACTGAGGAAAGGGTACGAGGATTAAGGATTGTGAGTTGTGATAGCTGGTAAGGCTGTGAACGACCAGAAGAAAACTGTATTTGTGATACAATTTTAGACGACAATAAAATAACGGGACTGATTTTACATTTTGTCACAATTCTTTGTAGAAGTGATTAAAAGTCAGAGTATAGGGTTCTACTGTATGCATGTGCCTGCCTGCATATGTTTCCGTATGTATGTGCATTTTCTTGTTGACGGCAAGGAATGGAAACCAATACTTCATTTTTACCAGGTCAGAGATGTCAGATAATCTTCTGGTGTGTTGTGTACAGTAACCGTGATTGATTTATACCGTGGTATATACAATATACAACAATACAACTACATGTATTCATGAGTACATTAATGGAATACTCGATTTTCTTTTAAATGCAACTAAAAAACTAGCTTACTAATGGATCCCCGTTTTCTCTCCTCCTGGTTATGAAAGAGAGCCCGTAATGCAGGTGAAATTCTAGATATTAAAAAAATATAAGTATGCATTTTGATGAATGCTGGTATATGCGTGATGTAAGCGAAAACCAATATGCACTCTAAAAGTGCGAGTTTCCATTAGATTTTAGGGAGATATTACATTCTCTGTTGAGAGAGGCAGATGCAGACGGTATTATGTTGCTGTTTGATGATGGCTTCTAAAATTAAAACAAACGATGCCGCAGTGGCACTATTTTACGAAATTAAAAATTATGCGCCTGAGTACTGTGTGCAGCCAGAGGGTTAGAGAAATTGGCGAATTCATAGACATTTTGCCATGTGCACGAGTAATGTTCAAAAGCTGTGCTAAATCAGTAACAGGCAGGCGACAACTTCACATCAGAGGGTAACTTGTGCCGCCCTCTGTCTGTTGCCAGATCAGGACTATGCCCTCTACCGTCAGTGAAGTGTTTTAATCAGTAACATCCTTGTGTTGAGTCATTGAGGGGAAGATGCCCTCTGACTGTTGCCATTCCGGACTAGCTCCCTTACTGGCTAGGGTAAGGAAACGATGGTGGACTAAGGTTGGCGAATAAGGTTACGGATTTTTTTATTTTATGTATGGGAGTATGATTGAAGGGTTGATAACATAAGTTTTTTTTTATGGCTGTGATATAGTTGGTGATGATGGTTATGACAACGTCAGTCAGTAGGTCTGAGTCCTATTGGCTAGTACAAGTCTGGATCGCTGCTCAGGCTTGAAAATGACATTGTTTGTTGCCCATTGCTGGAGCTTGCAGATGTCATTGTTGTCCGTGGTGGCATAGGGCAATTGATGACTCCATTTTTACTTTCCACCCAAAAATTCGAAGTCGAAATTTCACAGGAAATATGTTTTTTAGCTGCCCTGAGTAAAAAAAAGCGTTTTTAGAAAAAGGTCTCTGTGTGTGTGTGTGTGTGTGTGTGTGTGTGTGTGTGTGTGTGTGTGTGTGTGTGTGTGTGTGTGTGTGTGTCAGTCAGTGGACAGCATAACTCAAAAACGAAAAGTCGGTTAAAAACTAAAGTTGGTATTCAAGTTTAATGTCTTTCAAGGATACGGTACAAAGACATTGAAGAAAATTACTTCACCCTAAACTATCGTTTACATGGAAAAGTTTCCAAAAACTTTGATTTTCTTGAAAATAGCTCTAACGATTGTGATTAAAGTATCATATGTTAGAGATATTTTTTATGACAAAGAAATGTGTCCTGAATTTTCTGGCTGTAGTCCCTGTAGTCGTATTTACTCTGGATGACCTTTGCATGACTCAAAAATGAAAAGTCGGTTAAAAACCAAAGTTGGTATTTAAGTTTAATGTCTTTCAAGGATGCGATGCGAAGATTTTGAAGAAAATAGCCTCACTCAAAACTACCCTTTACATGGAACATTTTAAAAAAAATTAATTTTCTTGAAAATGGCTCTAACAATTTTGATTAAAATGTCATATGTTTGAGATATTTTAATGACAAATAAAATGTATATTTTGAATTTTCTGGCTATAGCCTATGTAGTCCTGTTTACTGTGGATGACTTGAATAAACCGTAAAGCGTAAGAGATAGACCAAATCTTACTCTACATAAAATGTAGATCGTGCGAAAATACACAGTTTATCTCTAAATAATTTTCTTGTAGAGTGAACTATTTTGGAAATATCCCTCGCTATTTGTGAGAGCTTTGGAGAACTTATACTTCCGTCAAATGGAACATTGTTATTCATTTTTTATTTTAGGCGTGCAAAGAGAACGGAATCTCAAAGCTTTAAAAGATTTGACTATCGCTCAAAGCCTACTGTATTCGTATATTCCCGCTACACGTGCAAGAGAACAAGCAATAAGATACTTTCTGCAAATGTTTATCTCAACTAACACGAAGAGTGTTAGTTCTTCTAAGAGTTTGTAAGAATGGTTAGTACAAGAGTAGAGAAAGTCATGTGAGTGCAACACATCAGATTTTCCCTAATTTATCATTTATCAAGTCGGCGGTGCGAGGGTTGATAAGCACGCATCGCAGAGGGCCGGAGTTCGAAAGGCGCCTTTAAATTTGTCAGAGTCCCTTGTTAGTCGTTCATCATCCTGATGCACGCTCCCGAAACGCCGATGGCTCTTCCTCACTACACCTGTACGAAGCAACTTGTTTGAAGTAATCGTACGAGACGAACACTCGAACGTTCAATCTCCATTCCACTCCATGATAAATTAAAACCAGAGATCCAACATGTACAAGATATCTAATACCCAACTGGTCTTAAGGGCAATTGGAGTTGAGCCAAGAGCCAAGAGCCAAGAGGCAAATCAGGTCGCTCGGGTTTACCTGGGCGGGATATATGCCCACGGTACCTATCCATTTAGTATGGATTTACCCGTGAGGTATGAAAGATGTAGTCATTGTACAAGCTATTTTTGTCAGTGTCAGCCAATGGTGATGATTGGTTACTCTCTCTTGCTATAGACTAGGGATATGAGTCCCATCCTGGGGCACCCATGCCCCTCTGCTCACTTAGCAAAGGTCAGCTTGTCTAACCAGCAAGTCAAGCAGTGTCAAATTAGCGAGAAACCGAATGCATTGGAATGTTTGGTGAAATGAGGAAGCAGCGAAGCTAATTAGCCCAAGACATCCTTGGGTAAACGATAGCTTTTGCGCCTCCTGGGAAGATGGTGATCATATTGTCCCAGGGTATTTACCAGCTGGTTAGGTTGTGGCGTAAGTTTCGCATACATAGAGCGGGCTCTATCTCGCACAACATCCACAATATATGGAATGCCAGAATGAGTATGGAGAATATGGGAAGAAAATCTACGGTCAGTATCGTAGATCATCCTAAGGGCCCTGTTCTGCACGACTTGCAGTCTGCGGATGGTGGTTTGAGCCACGAATCCCCATGCCTCGCATCCATACAGGATCAGGGGAGGGATGATCGCACGATAAATGCGTAATTTAAGTCGTGTAGGCATAGTAGACCTAAAGATGGGATAGAGCTTTCCCAGAGCTCCGTGACCTTGGGCAGCTTTAGCTGTGACATGTTTGGTGAAGGTAAGTCCTCGGTCTAGTTGTACACCAAGGTACTTGGCTGTGTTGACCCAAGGGATTCTCCTCTGACCAAGTGTCAGGTCCCTTTCTGGTCTCCAGGAATGAATTTCGCCTAACACAAAAGCAGAGCTTTTCTGTGGACTGATTCCCATTCTCCACTTTTCACTCCAACTCTCAATGGCATCTAGGTGTCTTTGCAATGGGGGAAGGCAGTAACGTAGGTTTTTGTTACGGGCCAGTATGAGGACGTCATCGGCATATTGGCACGTAACAGTGTTGGGTTCAACGGGGAAGTCAGACATGTATGCGGCAAAGAGCAGTGGCGATAGAACACTACCTTCCGGTACTCCGGCCGCTATTGGTCTGATAGTTGATAACCTGCCCTCCACTCGCACCCTGAAAGTGCGGTCACGAAGGAAACTGGCTATGAGGGTCAGGTAGGGGGAGGGGAGATTTGCATCTCTAAGTTTGTACAGTAGGCCCTGGTGCCATGTTGTTGCAAAGGCCTTATCCACATCCAGAAGTACTGCGACAGTCTTGAAGTTTTCCTGGAAACCCAGGGCAGCCCTCTCAACAAGACGCAGGAGCTGTAAGGTAGTGGAATGGCCTTGACGGAATCCGAACTGATGATCCGGAATGAGCCTCCTTTCCTCAAATAGAGGAGTTAGACGGGACAGTAGAAGTTTTTCAAAAATTTTCGAAATTATTGGGAGTAGACTAATAGAACGGTAACTTGATGGAAACTTGGGATCCTTGCCTGGTTTCAATATGCAAATCATCCTCGCTTCCTTCCAAGCAGTAGGGAAGTGTCGGAGATACAGGCAAGCATTGTAAATTCTCGTCAAGTGGATAATGACTTTGCGAGGCAGGTGTTGTAACATATGTGTCGTAACACCATCATATCCAGGGGATTTGTTGGGTTTGAGACACCTAATTTGCGAGGAAACTTGCCTTGGTGTGACAATTGGTATGCGAGTCGCCTCGTGAGGTGGTGGAGGATCCTCATAGAGGTAATCCACCGTTGCCTCAACTAGTTCTGAAAAGTCCTCGTCTTCTATGTCCTCTCGGGGCTCAAATTGGGACTCTAAATAGTCCGCGAAGTCAGTGGCTTTCTCTTGCGGTTCGAAAGATAATCTCCCGCGAGTGCCATGTATAGGATGCTGATATAGCGTTTTGTCCCTTCTCAGGGATTTAATTATCCGCCAGGGCTTCTTTTCAGAGAGGTTTACGTTCCTCATGGTGTTTTCCCAGGCCTCTTTGCGATGTGCACGTAAGAGGCGTCTAGCCAGGGTCTTAAATCGCAGATAAATTGCCTGCAATCTGGGATGGCGGAAACGCTGCCAAAGCTTCCGAACTGTTGACTTAGCTCTTAGCAACAGTCGGAGTTCATTTGGGATGGTTGTGGGGTTAGGAGTATTGCAAGGAATGCGGTAAGTGTGCCCTCGTATCACATTTGATATTTGTCGGGAGAATGCATTCGCCGCTAATTCTAACGACTCGATAGAATTTATGTGCGGTCTGGGATCCACTGATTGGTTCAGTTCAAGGACGGCTGCATCCCAGTCTACCTCGTACGACCAATCAGGAGTTACCAATGCTGACATGTTAACATTGGTGTCGATTAACACAGGATCGTGGTCAGAATCCAGTTCATTGACTATCGTCAGGTCTATGTGGAATCTAAAGTTTTTAGTGACCATAATATCCAGCACGTCCGGTCTCCCTCGGGCAGGATGAAAAGTGGGCTCTCTCGGTCCATGAGCTATGTGGCTTGGGTTACCGCTTATAAGGCGGAATAGTCCTCGCCCCTTCGCATTGGTGGCACGACTATGCCAGTTGGCATGTTTTGCATTTAGGCCACCTGCAATGCAGACCACAGGGTGGAGGTTTAATAAAGCCGTGTAATCTGCTTCATAGAAGCGGTGATCAGGGGGTCATATGCCACTATCAGCAATGTATCTAGACCACCTAAAGATAGCCTAATAGCACAGGCTTCTACATGCTGAAGTGGTGGAAGAGGGAAAGGCTTATGTGTAATATGGTTCTTAACAAAGATGGCTGTACCTCCCCCTTGTCGGCCAACCCTATCAGACCGATGGGTGACGTAATTAGGGAGGGAGAAGTTGGTGGCAGCATCCAAATGAGTTTCACAGACCATCAGAATGTCGATTCCGAAATACTGTACAAAATTAGAAATATTTGGGTAATGACTCCGTAGTCCGTTTGCGTTCCAAATCGCAGCTCTAAATGGTCTCCGGACATGTCTTCCAGCCATTATTGAGCGGAGTTGGGGTAGAGCTGTTCCAGTGTCTGAAGCAAGATGGAATGCTTCTGCATGGGGGTCAGGTTGGGGTTGTTCAACTGCATCTTACAGTTTCTCAGAGCAGGTAACGCCTTGTTTATTAAATCCCCAAACCATGAGGATAAAGAGCTAAATTCCTCCAGGTCTCTTTGCGAAATAGTCGCTAGTGTGGAGGAGGATGTTGCCGTGTTAGGCATTGGTGGAATAGGGGTAGGGGGAATATCCCTAACCTTGGAAATAGGCTCTTCCTCTACAGGTGCGTCTGTAGTTATTACAGGAGCTTGTGGCTCCGAAGTTACATTGGGGGCAGAAGATTTGCTCTGCCTAGGTTTTCTGTTCCTCCTCTTCCTGCGTGGTTTTGGTGCAGGGGGTTTAGGCACTATTGCCTTTTCTATAGGACCTGGAGGTGGTGGCACAGAATTTGATGGGGAATCGCTCTTTGGTGTAGCAGCCTCTTGTTCCACTCGACGCAGAGTGGACTCTGCCTTATTTAAGGCATTGGAAAAGGACACACCTGGGCGAACCACTTGATCATCTGGGCTGTTCTTGCGGCGGCTCTCTATGATCTTTTTCCTTGTGGAGCATCCTTTGTACACACTTACGTGTGTACCATCACAATTAGCGCACTTGCACTCTTCCCTAGGTTTAGGGCAGTTCTCGAGCAAGTGGTTCCCTGCACACCGCAGACATGTAAGCTTTCGCTCACACATCATGCTGGAGTGATTGTACCCCATGCATCGGTAACATTGCACAGGTCCCTCTCTGCCATAATACCTTTCCACTTTGACTACAGTGAAAATTAGTTTCCTTACTGTGTCAATTGGTTGTACTTCTTGGTTAAGTACTTTGTCAAGTACTACCAAGAATAGTGGCATAGGAACTTTGTTAATACCCCCCTCGGTATTAACGGTTCTCTTCAACTGTGCCACTGAATTGACAGTTATGCCATGTTCTTCTTTAAGTGCAGTTTTGATTTCATCAGGGGTGCACTCTGAGTCTAAGCCTCTGATGACTCGACGCTCAATGTATGGACGTTGTGGTGAGTACGAGTAGAACGTTACGTTCATTTCCCGTAACACCAACTTAGCGGTTTCTAAATCACCCAAACTGTGGGTAAGGATATGGACGCTCTTAGGCTTCCTTTTTGCCTCAAAAGTATACTTGAGGTGTTTGGCCAATGTACGCATTACCCTAACATGGTTAGGGAATACGTCCGCAATGATTGGCGGAATTCTTGGCCCCTTCTTGGCTTGGGATGATGCAACATTCTGAGGATGTTGCATCATATTGGATGATGCAACATCCTGTGCATGTTGCATCATATTTGGTGATGGCGTTTGCTTTCCCCGTTTACGGTTTTCCACAACCGTAAACTCCCCCAGCTCCATATCGGACTCGGAGTCAGATTCAGGTAAGGGATTGTTTGAACCCAGGCTCTCTAGATCTGCCATGGGTATGTGGCGTGGAGTAGAGCACTTACGCTTTTGCGTATCGGTCTTGGAGCGCTTCCTATTTGGCTCCACTGCTTCAGGTGATAAAGATCTATATGAAGATGATGTCGAAGGTATTTGTCCATCATCGGCAGTAAGCGCGGTTGCCCTCCGGCTGCTCACAGAGGACCGCACCTCCTCTAAGGCGGCGCCTTTGCGAGCCATTTCGGCTCGAGGTTTCAGGCACAAAGCCGTCAACCCTTGGCTAGGATCTTGTGAGCCCGCTGTCACGTAAGTAGTCAGTCTGAAAGTCTGTCAAGGAAAGAAAGAATAAAGTAAAAGAGTAGGAAGAAAAGGGAAATACCTGAGTAGCTTTCTATGCCACTCCGGGAAGCTAGCCTGTGGTGAGTTCCAAAGCTTGCTTGCCAAGCCCCTTTAGGAACTACACCAAATTGTACTGTGACTAATATTAATGTATTAGTCCGTAGATTGAAGCGTGCAATCCACCGACGCACACCACAACACTCCACGAAGTCGGCACGGGATCTCCTGCTTCGGCGAGTCAGCTTTCTGGATACCGTCTTTCCACCAGTGAGAAGCAAATCACGTCCGCTCTGGTCGAACGACGACGCGAGAATGAATGAATTGGAGTTGAACTTGTAAATTCGAAAGATAATGATACATACGGAGCGGAATGGTTCACGCAGTAATACCTGTGGCCCACATTCGGAAGATCTCGGGTTCAAATCCCGTTGGCCTAATAATTTGACTGGGTTATTTTCGTGGTCTTCCTCTGTCGTTGATATAAATACCGGCCCAAAGTCCCTCCTTAAGTCTAAAACAATAATAGCAATGAAAATAGAGAGTAATAGGAAATGTTCTGTCATCTATCCACTGATAATGAAAGCATTTGGACTAATGCCATCTGCCTGTTGGAGCAGAGTACCCTGTACTGCACGTAACGAAACAAGATGCTACAGGGATGAGACCTAGATAGGTAACTGTTCACCACACACCGATCTAACAGACCATAGATAACAAGATTACCTTAGAATTAAAGCGACATAAAATAAATAGCAAAAAGAGAGGTATAAATATTGGGAAATTTAGGGAGATATAAGTTTGTTAAATGTATTATATAAACTCTTTGCCAGCACAGTTAAGAACAAACTATGACCGGTAACAAAAACAATGGTTTTCATAAAGGAACATCATTCAATATCGAAACTAATATAGTTCTTTAGTTACAATTTGATAAAGCCTTACCTTGAGAGCATGAATTAAAATGTATACTGTGAAATTAAAGCAAAAATAATGACATCATATTGAAAATGTCCTGTATGCAGCAAAATTTGCTTTGTTAAAAGTATTGGAAATAGTACATTTATTTACTTATCATATATGTATTAACATATTAGGATGAAACAGACATTGCAAACAAAATCATTTTGCTACAATATGGTAACAATAAATATAATAATAAAACCTTCATTAATGCAGGGAGATACCAGAGTACGCTTACATATAACCTGAGTGGTACCTATACTTTGCTGCGGTGCCGAGACATGGACAAAGAGGAAACCAGAATAACTGCTAGTGAGATCATGAGCTACAGGTACACCAAATGGGCTTACAAATGCAATGATGAGGTGATAAACTAATAGTCATCAAGCACATACAATACCAGAACAACAGGGTGAATCATCTGCAAGGAATGATGATGAGACAAAACCCACTCCTGACACCAGTGTGACAGAGGACAATGTGTCAAATCCCACTTCTGACGTTCAGTGTGACAAATAACAAGTCCAGCTTCTTCTGTCACTTTATTTCTCTTTTAAAACTGAATCACAAAAGCAGTTTTCCTTTTATGGTTAACACAAAAAATACAATTCATTGTAATCTTGCAAGTCGTAACTGTTATGGCCGATCGTGACCTTGGCACTCACTCTACAGTCTCTCTCCACACTTTAAGTTTCACAAACTGCTGGCTTTGAGATACACGCCGTCAACACTCACTAAAACTGCTTCACTTGAAGAGACTCTTGCTCAATACTAAGATACTCACTTCTCTCAACGTTACATTCGTTTGTGTAGCCGAGAGTGACGTAGCATGGAATTTTCTCGAAATCCACCATTTAATAAAAATAAGGTCGGTGTATGAACAGTTTCTCGAAAAATCTGGAATTGCTTTGTTGCACCACAGGTTCTCACAAGCAGTAGTAAATTGGCCTTGAGCGACTTCGAGGCGTGGGACCGCGGTCGGCACCTCTCATTTGCCACGAATGAGTTCAGATAGAGCTCCCAAAAGCTATGCTTCACCATCGCCAAAAATGGAAGAGATCTCTGGGTCATTCAAGGACCCAAAAAGAAGAAGAAGAAGAATGAATTTACAAGCATAAAATTCAATATTTTAGGATTGCACATAGCCTTTTTCCAGATTTTTGTACCTACATACTTTGTCTGACCGCCAACGTAGCCCAGTGATAGCGCACCTGTCTCAGGCGCGGAGGACCCGAGTTCGATTCCAGGTACCGGCGTGGGGATTTTTCCCCCGCTAGGAGGTATGCACGGGATGCACTCAAGCTCGTTAGGTCCCTGAGAGGCCAATTGAGCAACTACTTGATGAAGAAGTAGGAAGGCCGCCTAACCGGCTGGGAGGGCCCAGGAAACTGGCCACGTCCCACCCTCCAGTTCTGCATCCCACTCATGACGCCTGTGGTGAGCAGAGGTGGGGGGCTCAGTGGTCGGGCGATAAACCTTGGCCCGTAGTGGGATGTTGCGCTAGGCGTTTTTTTACGTACTTCCTCACTGTTTTCAATAACACGCTGACTGGTGTGCGAGTAGCATTCTAAAACATTGGTTCGTAAATGGGCTAGCGGTCATTACCAACATAAACTCTGCAGACTATCGACTCGATTTTATGCACTCGACTGGACAGGCTTCTCCACCTCTTGGAAAACAAAAACATGTCGAGTCATATTTTCCAGTTTAGTACTGTTAGTTTAGGAATGGAGATTTATTGAATTTTTACATATTTTTCACTGAACTGTTAGAAATATCCATCTTCATGCCGTAGCTGAACTTTGGTGTTCACATTCACAATGAGTCTGTGCCGTTTTTGTGTTCACCCACAGTTTGGAGAAGTTTAGGTACGTCTACATTCATATTTATTTATTACTGTTCAGTGTGTGATTAGCGTCAAAGTTTCTACTTCTGCACGTAAAATATTGGCCATATAGATTCATGCTGTACCAATATCATAGCCCGTAAGTCATTTTACCCGTAAGTGCGAGCAGTACATCAGTTGAACCTTTCCAGCAGTCGCACATGGCTAATGTGATTATAGTTACAAACCTACAAAGCTGAGGGCACCATGAACAGGAAAGTTTGTATGTACCCTTCAAAGCGGAGTTTGTCAATTACGTTTTCATAGTTCGAGAGCACTGAAGATACAAGATTGGTAAATAAAGACAATATTGTGTGTTGCGTTTTTGGCTTGCACTCACTTTCTATGAAATACCTATTCTTATAACAACCTCTTATTCTATCTACCTGTTGTTAATCCAAATAAACTTTCAATTCACATGAATATATTTCATGGTAGATATGAAAGGAATAGAGGGGTAAAGTGATGGTCAATTTTAAAAGAGGAATCACTATGTGAGTGCTTTGAAATTCCAGACTCTGAGAAAAACAGGAAAATAATCACGTCTTGCTTGAGAAAAGTGCGATTATTTGAAAATTTAAACCAATAACAGGGAATATTGCAAAAAATATCCACAGTAAAATATGGGATTAACTGCGTGCTTTAAAACTTTAAGATGTCCATTTTTTAGCTCTCTTACGATTTACCAGTTACGCAAAAGTAATTGGCAGTCTATTCTTATAAAATTAATTTTCTATGAGCATAACTATTGAACCTTTCAAGTATTTATTTTGTCTATTATAAATACATCTATGGTTTCATTCAAGATATCACTACTAAATTTATTTTAATTCTTTTTGTTACATAAACTTCCACACTAGCATTACAAGATCTAAAGCAAGCCTGTCGAACATTACTCCGAAGGCGTGAAGAGAGAAGTTCACCTCCTTAACTGCAGACGTTTCCCCCAGTTTTCCTCTTTGATTGTCACGAAGGGAGGGGAAATGGGGGAATATCTTCACACCTGATGAGTGCTGTTTGTCGGGCCTGCTCTAAAAGTTACTTTTTGCCTTCTTGACAACGTGACGTCATCCAAGGTGCATCAAATGTATAGGAGCTTCTCACATGTTAGCCCGACTTATCAATGTCACAGAGTATGGTATTTCAATCAAAATCTTTAGCCACTTAGGAGAAAATAAAACTTCTGGAAACATTTTCCATGTAAAGATTGTTTGGTGTCAGAGATTTTTTAACATCTTTGTGTCACACTCTTTAAGAGTACTGAATTTAAATACCGAGTTACGTATTTAGCCGACTTTTCGTTTGTGTGTTACGCTGTTCACATACACAAAGAGACAGACTTAAGGCCCTACCCACACATACGTTTACAAATATTACATACACAGTCCTTTTCGTAAAAAAAGCTATTGAATCTGGAATCTCAAAACTGTACTTTCGTTAAAATCTCGCTGTCACATTTTGGGTTACATGCAATAGTACCTCACTTAGAATAAGTGCGCAGTTGATACCAAAACGTATTTCTTCTTCAACTTCACATCATAATCAAGTAATTCACTTTCTCAACTACGTTTAGTAAAGCAGAGGACGTATTGTATTCCAACCAAAAATTCATGTCGAGATTTCACCGGAAATATATGTTTTGAGGCTCCCTGAATAAAAAAGAGCGTTTTTAGAAAAAGGTCTGTGTGTGTCTGTCAGTCTGGACAGCATAACTCAAAAACGAAAAGTCAGTTAAAAACAAAAGTTGGTATTTAAGTTTAATGTCTTTCAAGGATGGAACGCAAAGATTTTGATGAAAATTGTTCCATCCTAAACTACCCTTTACTTGAAAAATGTTTCAGAAATTTTGATTTTCTTGAAAGTGGCTCTAACGATTTTGATGAAAATGCCATATGTTTGAGATATTTTTATGCCAAATTAAATGTATATCTTGAATTTTCTGGCTATAGCCCATGAAGTCCTGTTTACTCTGGATGACTTTTCCATAACTGGTAAACCGTAAGAGATAGACCAAATCTTAGCATACAAAAAATGTAGATCTCGCTAAAACACACCATTTATGTCTAAATAAATTTGTTTGTATAGTGAACTATTTCAGAGATATTCCTTGTTATTTTTGTCAGTTTCGGAAAACAAACTTTCGTCTAAGACAACATCGTTGTTCATTTTTTTTATGTGTTATCCTGCAAAGAGAACGAATCTCAAAGCTTTATAGGATTTGACTGTCGCTCAAAGCCTACCGTATTCCCATATTCCCCTTACCCCTACAAGAAAATAAGCAATAGGATAATTTCTGCAAACGTTATCGCAACTAATACGAAGAAAATATAGGAATAAGAGTTTGTAAGAATGGTTAGGACAGCAGTGGAGGAAGTAATGTGAGTGGAACACATCAATTTTTTTTTATCTTATGGTAAACCACATTTCTTTATATCTCGTTAGTTGTTTGTGATAAGTAGTTGTTTGTGATAATTAAATGTGTTTACTGACTCGATAACAGTTTTAGATATTGCCAATTCATTGCCTTTGGGCGCCATTGTTTCTGTTTAAATTACATATTGTGCAAATTCTGTCTATCATCTGGTTCAGTGTGCACAGTGATTTCTGTATTTCCTCTCTGGTGCTGCAATTATCATCTGGTCATCTGCATATGAAACAATACTTATGGCGAGATTACTTATCAATTGATTGCTTTTTACCTGGAGTTGCCATTGTTTTATACACAGTTCTAAAGAGAACAGGTAGAAGGGTAGATTATTTACGGAATGGATTACACACGTATGGCAGACCCCGGGAGGAAGGGATGAAATGATAGCTGTGTACGGGCGTGTTGAAACTCGGGCAAATAGCGAACCAGTGTGAGTGTCCTTAACATGTGCTGGAGATTCTTCATCTCGACACTAGGGTTCGCCGCAGCCACAGGTCAGGCACTACAACTCCACTCATTCCCGAGAAAAGCAGTTAAAGATTGCAAAGTCCCCGCACAGCAGCGCCAAACTCGCCAATCGCCAACACTTCCAACCTTGAAAGACCGAATTGAAATGTAGGTGAAATGAAATAGAGTTTAGAACCCACGACCTCGCAATACGAGCCTCATGGTTACCACGAAACCATCCTGCTCTGCAAAAGAAGAAGGAATATGAAGAAATAAAGTGACCCTAAAACATCATACAGCATTTTAAATGACTTAGAAATGGCATAAGGTTTGTGATACCCAGAGATATACATCGTTGTAGCTCTGAGAAACTTTTCAACTACGACAATTAGCATTAATACACACTACTTACTTCCCTCTATGGAGTCAATACAATCTCAATTCACTGTATGGTTATGAACACATCACTGTTAAGAAAACGCCAGGTTGTGAACTTTCGCAAGCATTATGGTCCTAGTGAAAGTCGGACTCTAATGTGAGAGCCAGGATCTTGTGTGCCAGTTGGAACATTGGGAGTAAGCCAACTGCGAGAAACCCATCATTCCACGTCCGTTACACCACGCACAACCTTCATAAACTACCCTTGAGTGCACCAAGTTTTATTTTGACGTTCAGAAAATATAGAACAATTTTCAGGCAGGTATCGACCACTACACATCCTGAGTTGGTCTTCATCCTTCAAGGACTTCGAAAGAGAAAATTCGGTAAACCAATATCTAGAGTTTAAAATGTTGTTTGTGTGAGTAAAATATTACAGGAACTATTTCATACATAGAGACGCTAAATTATGATATACGAAGTATTACCTCATCATTATTTTGTTTTGTACAAATTATTACTAGACCATTCTTTTGTTTAGTCAGCGTTACCAACTGTATCCCATAAATCGGTGAAAAACAATTTAATACACAATACAATGAATTAACAATCAAAATATCACTCCATTTGAGTTTGACAACTATGTTTTGAATTACTATTCTTTTAATAACTAATGTATTTTTACAAAATAAACGTCATTTGTTAATGTTAAAAATAAAGTAGGATTTATTTGAGACTATAAATAGTTGTAACAGTAAGAGAAGATCGAAATGCATCTAACTCTTGGATTTGTTTTCCTCAGTTGGCAGCATTAAGTCGAATACACTAATCGAAATTAAGATTTTAGGTTATTTTTTATAGAATTTTAAATTTTCTGGTCAAATCTTAGCAAAATAGTGTTTATTTTAATGAATTTTTTGTAAGGAAAAAACCCCTTTACTAGTGCAACACTTCTTCAAGAAACACTGGAAAATCTGCACACTTGGACTAATCAGGCTGGTCTTAACTTGTCATATCATATATCCAAATGTATATGCTTCTCCAGATCGCCATGTAAAGTCTCAAACCCCACAATCTGCGTGGATAACAAGATAATCGACTCAGTGAAGGCTATCAAAATTTTAGGATTAACGTTTGATGTAACTCTAAGCTGGAAACATCGCAGATGATATGAGAAAGGAATGCCTCAGAAGATTAAAGGTATTAAAAACTCTAAGCTCCTAAAACTGGGGTTTTGATCTCAGTAGCCTCATACGAACATATTAGAAGTAAACTCGACTATGGAACCCAGATCTACAATGTAGCTAAATCTTCAGTTTTAAAGAAACTAGATACAATTCAAACAGCAGCTCTAAGAATATGCTTGGGAGCTTACAGTACCAGCCCTGTTTCTAACAATGGAAACTGACAAGCCACCATTGAACGTCCGCAGAACAGATCTCCAGGAGTCCAGGAGTGAGTACTAGTCGTCTGGGTTAACCCAGGCGGATGGTAAGGTGGCCACGGTACCTATCCGTTTAAATACGGATTTACCCGTGTGGTGGTATAGGTTGGTATATGTAACAGGCTTTTTTTGTCTTTGCAATGTCTGATGGTGCAGGGTGGGTTCCTGTGTTGTCACTGGCGGCGGGATCTGTCGGATCTTGGATGGCTAGCCATCCAAGCGACCATTTCCCTACTGATTACTTCGTCAGCCTTGGCCGGCGAGCAATGCAGTGCCAGTGACAGGAAACCGAGGGGAATAGGTGATAGGTGTGGAGGATGATGAAGGCAAAGCGGTACCTACCAGCCAAGGGCGTCCTTGGGTAGACGGTAGCTCTGTCTCCGCCTAGGGAGGCGATGGTCATATTGCCCCAGGCTGTTCACCAGCTGGTTTGGGTGAGGTATGAGTTTGTCATACATTGTGCGAGTCCTGTCCCGCACTACGTCCACAATGTATGGGATGCCGGAATGAGTGTGAAGGATGTGTGATGGAAACCTGCGGTCGGTACCGTAGATCATCCTAAGCGCCCTGTTCTGCACGGTCTGCAGCCTGCGGATGGTGGAACGAGCCACCGTACCCCAGACCTCGCACCCGTACAGGATCAGGGGCGGGAGGATCGCACGGTACAAGCGTAGTTTCAGGTATGTGGGCATGGTTGATTGGAGTATGGGATATAGCTGTCTCAGGGCGCCATGTCCCTGACCGACCTTTGTTCTGACATGTGGAGTTAAGGTTAGACCACGGTCAAGTAGTACCCCCAGGTATTTGGCAGAGTTAACCCAAGGGATTCTTCTCCGCCGCATTGCCAGGGATACACCCGGCCGCCAGTTTCGAACTTTGCCCAGAAGTAGAGCTTGGCTCTTCTGCGGGCTAATGGGCAGTCTCCACTGTTCACTCCACCTGCCGATAGCGTCGAGCTGTCGCTGAAGTGGAGGGAAGCAGTACCGAACATTTTTGTTCTGTGCCAGTATGAGGACATCGTCAGCATACTGGCACGTAACAGTATGCGGTTCCACGGGTAGGTCAGACATGTAGGCAGCAAAGAGCAACGGCGATAGCACGCTACCCTCCGGAACTCCAGCCGCTATGGGTCTGACCGAGGACAACTTCCCCTCCACCCGCACCCGAAAAGAGCGATCCCGAAGGAAGCTACCAATCAGGGTGAGGTAGGGGGGAGGGATTTCAGCCTCTCTGAGTTTGTACAGTAACCCCTGGTGCCATGTGGTTGCAAAGGCTTTTTCTACATCCAGAAGCACCGCGACTGTTTTGAAGTTTTCCTGGAAACCCAGGGCAACCTTGTCAACCAGCCGCAGCAGCTGTAGTGTAGTGGAATGTCCATGACGGAAACCGAACTGATGATCCGGGATAAGTTGCCTTTCCTCGAAGAGAGGAGTGAGGCGGGATAGGAGTAATCGTTCAAAGATTTTTGAAACGATAGGTAAAAGGCTTATGGAACGGTAATTGGAAGGGAAAACCGGGTCCTTGCCGGGCTTCAAAATGCAGACCACCCTCGCCTCCTTCCAACAAGTAGGAAAGTGACGAAGCCGCAGACATGCATTATAAATCCTCGTCAGGTGGACTACGGCCTTTCGGGGAAGGTGCTGGAGCATGGGCGCCGTGACGCCATCATGACCAGGGGATTTGCCAGGTTTTAATCTTCTGATTTCGGAAGCCACCTGTCTTGGGGTGATTAAGGGGATTTGGATCTCTGCGCGTGGCGGCGGAGGTGCCTCATAGAGGTAATCTACCGTCGCCTCCACGAGTTCAGTAAAGTCTTCGTCCCGGACATCTTCCCGGGGTTCGAATTGGGACTCTAGATGGTCTGCGAAAGCCGTGGCTTTCTCTTGGGGCTGAAAAGAGAGTCTCCCGCGAGTGCCATGTAGAGGATGCTGATGTGCGTTTTTGTCCTTTCTAAGGGACCTAAGTATCCGCCATGGTTGTTTCTCGGAGAGGTCTACGTTTGCCATCGTGTTTTCCCAGGCTGTTTTGCGGTGTAAACGCAGCAGGCGTCGTGACAGGGACTTGAACCGCTGGTAGACGGCCTGTATCCTGGGATGGCGGAAACGCTGCCAGAGCCTTCGGACAGTTGCTTTGGCTTTGAGCAACTGTCTGAGTTCGATGGGAATGGTGCGAGGGTTGGGTATGTCGGATGGAATGCGGTGCGTGTGGGCACGCACTACATCCCGGATGTGTTGGGAGAATGCCGTGGCTGCCGCCTCCAGTGTATCGATAGAATCGACACGCGGACGCGGGTCCACAGACTGGTTGAGTTCATGGATGGCTGCATCCCAGTCGACCTCGTATGTCCAGTCTGGAGTGACCAGAGCTGGCAGGTCAATGTTGGAATCCACCAAGACAGGGTCATGGTCGGAGTCCAATTCATTGACCGCTGAGAGGTCTAGATGAAAAGGGATGTTTTTGGTGACCATGATATCGAGCACATCTGGCCTCCCTCGTGCCGGATGGAACGTAGGTCCTCTCGGTCCATGCGCAAGAATGCTTGGGTTACCGCTGATCAGGCGGTAGAGCCCTCGCCCCTTGGCATTGGTAGCGCGGCTATGCCAATGTGCATGCTTAGCGTTGAGGTCGCCGGCGATGCAAACCGCAGGATGCAGGTTCAGGAGGGTGTTAATATCAGCTTCGTAGAAGCGGTTATCAGGAGGGTCGTATGCCACTACCAACACCGTGTCCACCCCGCCAATGGCAAGCCTAATGGCACAGGCCTCCACGTGTTGTAGTGGTGGGATAGGGAAGGATGTGTGAGTGATGTGGTTCTTGATGAAAATGGCTGTACCACCCCCCGGTCGGCCGACCCGATCAGACCGATGGGTGACGTAACTCGGCAGCGAGAAGTTGGTTGCAGCATCCAAGTGGGTTTCGCAGACCATCAGAATGTCAATTCCATACGACTGCACAAACTCAACGAGGCTTGGGTAATGGCCCCTTATGCCATTTGCGTTCCAGAACGCAGCCCTGAATGGTCTCCGGACAAGTCTGGAGGCCATTACTTGGCTGAGTTAGGGAACAGCTGGGCCAGGGTTTGGACCAGTAGGGCATGCTTCTGCATGGGGCTCAGGTTAGGGCTTTCGTATTGTAGCTTGAATTTACGAAGTGCAGGCAAGATTCTGTTAATTATGTTGTTGAACCACAGGGTTAGGTCCTGAAATTCCTCCAGATCCGCCTGCGAGAGCGTTCCCCCTAATGCAGGGGGGGTCATGGGTACAGTGGGGACCACAGGTGTCACCTGTGGGCCGGTTGTAACAGCAGTATCCCTTGGTGCCAGAGCTGCCTCAGTGGACTGCTCTGCCGGCGCCTTGGGAGGCTGTTGAGGAGCTGTGCTTGCTCTCTCCGCGGCTTGACGCTTGCTCTTGTGTTTCCTTCGCCGCTTAGGTTTAGGAGGAGCATTGGCCACAACAGACTCCTCTGTATGACCTGGAGGTGGTGCCGAAACTTCAGTCGTGGCAGGGGCAGGTACTATTGCCTGGGCCAGTGTCTTTTCTGCCCTATTGAGGGCGTATGAGAAGGAAACGCCGGGGCGGACCTCTGCCGCTTCCGCACGTCCCTTGCGACGGCTATCTATGATTTTCAGACGCGTCGCGCATCCTTTGTAGACACTGCAGTGCGCGCCTTTGCAGTTGACACATTCCCTGTCCGTATCCGGCTTAGGGCAGTCCTGCACTCTGTGGGTTCCACCACATCGCAGACATGCGAGCGGGCGCTCACATGCTTTTAAAACTTTAGCAAGACCCGAATCAATGATATACCAGTAGTCCTCCCGGAAACATCCAATCAACGTTTACAGGCTAACTCACAAGAAGAAATATCATTTAAATCTAAGAAAATGAATTGAAGAGCATAACATAGAAGTTTCCGCCATAATGCCAAGAAGTTTTCATTGTCTACCACCCTGGAGAATACCGACTGTTCAACTAAATTTGAATATTACAGCTTACCATAAATCTCATACAGATGCATCTATCTATAAACAACTGTTTGAAGAAATAACAAATGTCTACCCTAACCATACATTTATTTACACGATGGTTCCAAAACAGCGACAATGGATGCGCTGTAACTACCCCAGATAAGAAACTTCAGCTGAAACTTCCTAAATATTATTCTCCTGTGAACTTTCTGCACTTAAGCAAGCTTTGACATACATCATCCAATCTAGTTAGAGCAGATTTCTAATAATTTCCGATTTATTAAGCTCTCTCCAAAGTCTCAGATACCGATAAACTGACCTTCAACTACATCAAGATATTCAAAATCTTTGATCCGTTGCTCTGAATAAAAGGAAAATAGTTACTTTCATTTGGGTCCCTTCACACTGCGGCATTAAGGGCAATGAAGAAGCGGATAAGGCTGCTAAGGAAGCAAGTCAGCTAACAGACACAAATGAACAGCAAGCAGTACCTTATTATGATATTACGAAATAGTTCTCCAGACTAATCAAAACAAGATGGAAACAGACCTGGAATCAATCGCCTCCAGAAAAACTACACATGGTTAGGAAAGGAGACACTAATTCTTCCCCTGTCTACTGTCTTAGCAGGAAAGAGCAGGTGATTATCTCACGTCTCCGCATTGGTCATACAAGGTTAACCCACTCATACCTCCTCAGCAAAGGCCAGCCAGCACAATATAAAGTCTGCAACACCCGCCTCACAGTAAAACATGTCTTCACAGAATACAAGCACAACAGCTTCATCACATCACTGGAGACTTATCCACCATTCTGAACACGCCATCCAACTTCAAACAGGTATTACTGTTCCTCAAAAGTGCAAATTTGCATATTAAAATCTGATTTGTTATTTAGTACTATTCTCATGATTTTGTTTAAATAATTGTAACAAATTTATTGTATGCCACTGTATTATACAAAATAGTCGCAATATGACTTTAAAGTAGGTGTTATACAAGTGGTGCAAAATACAATATTCTGGAGAAATTTCATTATTTGTGTGTAGTTTGTGCGAGAATTGTTTGGCGTCATCAGGTAAGCTGTAGTGTTAACATTTTGTGATATCTTATTTTCTGACTTTGTAAATCCTGGTTTGAATCCTAGCTTCCCAGAATTCGATCTTCTGACATCACTGAGAAGTCATTCTACGTAGTGCTTCCTGAAATATGGATAACGTTGAAGAGTTTTATATTTTACTTAATTCACTTTAACATTTACAGTATTTATTATGTGCTTCAGAGTTCCCTGTTGAAAATCACGAACGGGGTAGAAAAACAGAGGAACTAATATATTCATGAAACTGCCATCCTGTTACATTTGCTCCAGTAAGTAAGAAAGAAAATAAGGCTGCGGTTTGGAAGGCACGCGATCTTACACTGTGGGTTCTCAATCCACAGGAACTGCTAGGATCTGTTCATTGTCGTTCAGTGACATTTGACTTAGGACCTTAGGAATACACATCACTGAATGACGAATGCCATGCAATTTCCTCAAATTATAGTCTATTATTTCAGATATTTATTTTTCCGGGAGCAGAGCTTGAATAGCTGGAATACCAATAACACAGAAATTCATATAAGAGAAATTGTGACATCGACTGATTCATATAATAATATTTATACTTTTCTTTCAGGTGATTCACTGTGAACTGAAGTGATGCAAGTGTCCAGTTCTAAGCGAATGGTAAGGCAATTCCCAATAACTTGTAGCATACTAGAATAAAATAGGTACTTTTTTCCCTTGAATGTCTTTGTATGCATACTGACGTGGATAAAAGCTGTCCATTCTCCCAGATCGCAATATTGTTTTTCCCTTTGTAAATTTTCCAACTTCAGGTAATCCATCTTCGATTCCACTCAGTTCTGAAATAGATCAAGCGTGAAACAAAATTCAGGGACGCAAAAACGAACCACTGAACATGTTATACTTGATGTAAAATAAAGCAAGTTTGAATACCGCCTCTATGAACGAGTTTCACTACAATCGTTACACAAGCAAAGGCTAACCCACTACAATATAATTTGGTGTTCGGGAAAAAGAGTTACATATGTGATTAAACTGGACGACAACTATAACATGCATGTAAAATGATTCATCGGCGACATGGAGACGAAGTACAATAAGAAAACCGTAGTGTAAGATGAAAATACAAGTTTAATGTATATCGAAACAACAAAGATAACATTCTCCTGTCCACTGTCTAGATTTCCATGTTTCTATTATGACAGCTTAACAACACGGGGCTTTAGAAATGAAATTATTAAAGAAGCATTATTATAGATCCCTTAATATTTTTCTTTCTTCCTTTATAATTATTTTATGCAATCCTAGCATTAACACGGATTATTATGACGGCATAAATCGTGCAAAACTACCCTCTTTCTGCCACCAGTGCCAGAAAATGAATTATGTGATTACCATAGCAACAAGACAGCAATGACGTCATCACCGGTACAGCACAATGTTCTTCAATGAAGAAAACCTGAAATCGTCACTCTCGCCAGCTAAGGACATTTTCGTTTCTCCATTCACAATCTTTTAATATTCTTTTTCGTAAACATATTTTGATTTTTCTGGAGTTAATAAATTCACAGTACACTTAGCTTCCTTCAAAGTGTCAAGCGGAATGCAATCCATATTTTCAATAGTTTTATCACAACCATTCACTTTCCTCTATAAGTGTTGAAACAAATGAAACAGTATCTGCTTAGCAACTATATTACGTCATACTCTCTGATTTCTGATGCATTATATTTTACCGTTAACAAATATATTAGTCATTTTGACATAATTCAAGGCTAGCATTGTATAATATAACACGTTGCGTGGAACATGTGTATACTCTTTTCATTGTGACACTTAAAAATTATCGTCTGAGCGGAAGCAAACTCATACTCAAAGTGTATTACATGTTACAGTTAATCACATTATACATCAGTTACAAAAAAGTAACTGGTATGTAATTCTCAGACTATTGTAAACGTTTGCATATATGTATGTTTGAACTCCGTCAAACCGAAACAGTATGTTCAAATATATAGTTTAGTGTTTCTGGTTTTGGTCGAAGTACTCATTTTGTAAGTAAATTTTGAAGTTTTCACACACTGCAGGACTTTCAATAAGTTGATAAAGCTAGCTGGCATTCTAGAGCCGCCTTTTGTTGTAGCCTGACAGTCTGTCAGAGGTCCTCACTGCCTGTGTATAAAGGGTAGCTTTGTTGTAAGGTTAGGCAGTCAGCATTGAGACAACGGCGACCGCGCCCATCTATTCTTCACGTCTCACCCAGATATGTCAGCCCAGATTTGGCTTCCTGCGACTTCTGGCTTTCCGCCAGATTTCAGACCCTATACAATATCATGGAAAAGGGGATCAGGCGGTCGATGGTGATACACAGGATATCAAACTATTCTCAAAAGTGGAAAGTATGCCAGAATAGGTGCCAAGTCACAAAAGAGGTCCCTTAAAGGGAACTGGGGCGCCAGTATTTTAGATATGCTTTTATATTTAATCTTCAAGTACTAGTATTCCTCAATGTAAATCGTCAAGATCACTCAAGATGAAGAATGGATGAAGAAAGGGGCAAATGACTTGTGACTTTTTGGTGGGTGTGAAGTAAAGAAGACAGATGTAGTCGGGATAAAGATACACTTTTATTTCCGTAAACAGTAGCTTTTTACACTCGTTGCAACAGCAAGAAAGTCTTTTCCGATTCTCCAACAGCACGGCTCCGAATTCGTAACACAAAGAACTGTCCCTTCCCCGTCGGCACGACTCCTCAACGCTTCACGTACGTCTGTCCTTCCCGTCGGCACGACTACTCAACGCTTCACATACGTCTGTCCGCTGTCTGTCGCACTTTACCGCTATTTATATCTCCCAGGCACTATTCTGGAAAGTTCAGTTATCGCGGTGAAATAGAAAGCAGAAGATTCCAGAAGCCTCTATCCTTTTCTCTCTTTCGGCAAGCGCCCCAACAATGCGGCCATTCTCTGTCTCTTTCCTTCGGCTCCTTTGCGGTAGTGCCGACAATAATGCGATGGGTGATAGTATCTAAACTTACTGGATAGCCAACTCATACACATGACGAAAAAATTCTGCAAATACATTAGTGTCTGGGCTACCTGTCATATAGATCTGAATTTGAATCCTTTAAACTCGTAGTAAAAACGGAGATGTCTCATTGTTTGGAAATGACCACAAATGGCATTGGCTCTTTTGTCAATAAAAACGTCCGTAATCTCTAAATGTAAAACTGTGACTACACTTGAAATCTTTTAGATGTTGTTTACTTTGCACCCCTTTAACCGAAAGAGATGGCTCCAGAGTAATGTGCAAGACTCGCGTTTGAGTTCCCGGGTTCGATTCCCGGTGACCACCCATGCCGACCTTGGTTTTTTCGTGGTTTCTCCTGGTTGATAGGCCAAAACCGGGGTGGTTTATCATTAACCTTCATTTCCTTTCTATCATTTCCTATTCATTCTGTTTCTTTCTCATGCTGTGTCAAAGGAAAGAATACTTGACGGTGACACTAGAGGGTTGCTTGTTTACCCTCTCTAGGCAACTACAGCAGTGGAATGGGACTTCGAGCTTAGAACTGTTAGGGACTTCTGCACGTCTTTGTTGTCTGTGGCTTCCTTGTTTCCTTCATCTGAACCCTTCCTCCTGGAGGTGGAAGTGACAATAGAAACCTCCAGATCACAAGAGCGAGATATACCCCTTCGTTGTATAATCTATACCTATTTCTATAATTTGCCTCTGGATGCCATTTTTAAATACCCTCTGCATATTTAAATATTGCGTAGATTTTAATGAGAGCAAATGATATGTGTATGATTTCTCGCTATTTATGTCTTGGAGGTTTTTCTTCTGTAGAATGTTTCTTGTAGAACAGTTTTTGCACTGTATTAATAAAATTTACTACACATTTTCACAGAAATGTAATAGTTCAAAAATTGCCTTAGGTTTACTGTCACATGTAACTAAGCATATATTTTTAATTTTCAAACACAGAAAGTATACTCTTCAGGGGGAAAAAAAAACTTTGAATGCACTTTGACTGCATTTTAGGGTTAAAATATTGGACCAGCATTTAATTTTATCTGTGGCGAGGAACTTTTAAATTACATTTGTAAGAAAAAATAAACCAATTTGATCATGATTTCTAAACTAGAATTATTAGTTCAGAATTTCTAGATATCAGTCACACATATCCTTAAATTTAAACTGCACTCTGAAATCAAAATATTTTAAAGCAAAGCTGGGAATTTGAGATTTAAAGGTACCTAGGAAGCAAGGCTTTTAATTTAAGGAGTAAATCTATTTATTTATTCAGAAAATGTAAAATGAAACAGTCCTCCTGTTTTTTTTTTTTTTTTTTTTTTTTTTCCTGTTGTGAACAAAAAATACCTGCGTATTAAACTTTGCCTTCGTAGCCATACTACGGCAATTGAACCTCCAGAACTTGACGCAGAACCCGCACTTGTGTGGTTCTACGGTGCTTCTCTCCCTAGAGGCATGATAAATTGGCTTGTTAGAACTTCTTTCAAAAGGTTCACATGCTGCACCAAAGAGGTTTGTGGTAAACATGAAATGTTGGTCTAACACAGTTACCGAACACTAACTGAGGAATCACAAAACAACAGATGCGTTTATCACGTTTCTCAATTAGTAGCATGCAGTGGTCCGGAAATTTCCGATTTCAGAAACCCGCCTTATAAAGGAGGCTCAATAAAGAAAATTTTTGTATAGGAATCCCTGTTCAGATCTATAGTTCCCTTGCTAATAAAAGGTCCCTACATGGTCAATATTATTGTGTAATAGTAGACACTGTTGAATATATTGATCATTTAGTGCTCATATTGAAGGATTGCACAATACATTGCGACGATCAAAACACTTTTGTAATGTGTTTTGACCAAATGGCAATACTAACGAATCCCACTTCTGACACCAGTGCTACAAATGACAAAATCAGTCCGGTTATTTTTCCATCACTTTATTATGTTCCAAAATGCCATAAAAAATACACAGCTTCCTTCTCGTCTTTAACAGTCCACAATCTTTCGTGCTATCACAACTCATAAGTTTTACTTCTCGTAATCTTGCTCAATCCTTTTAGTATTTGTTCACTTTATCTGCCTCTCATACATTCACTATGATATGTAATCACTTGACGCGCATTAGAATCTTCTTCACGACGATCAGCGTATCTTTCTCGATGACACACACACACATATACAGCTGTCTTCCACTCAATGACACACTGACAAACTCATATCTGTTCACATAACCTTTCATACTATTGTATATGGTCCCCTTATATAGTGGGTAAGAAGTCACAAAGACCTTTCTCGAACTCCACGACGGCGGTGACGTGGCTGGATCTTTCTCGGAATCCCCTTTTGTGTAGCCGCTTCCATTGTTGTTAGTCACGTATACATTAACAGCTGGGTGAGCTAGGCTTATCTTGAATGCTTTGACCCGCTCGCCGGCCCGGTATGTGGCGTGAGGCAGCCGGGCGCCGACAGTCCCTGTTTTGCGCCGAGCCCAGCATCACATTATTCTTCAATGATTGAAAGGTCGACTCGTTTGTGCCTTAAATGGCCTTTTAAGTACTCAGTGTGTAACAGAACTCTGAACGATGAAGAGCTAGATGAGCGGTCCCTCAAAGAGTGCTGGGTGGCAGTTTATATTTGAAAATGCTTCGTTATTTTTGATTTTCTCAAAAATGGCGTAAGAATTTCAATTCAAGTATCATGATTGCTATATTGCAGCCAACTCAAAGATAAACTACATGTTAGCTAGCTCACACCACTGTTCACAATACGTGTCCAGACGACAATAGAGATTTCATATCGTTCTAGAAGCTGTTCGTATGTCGAGCTTATTTCCGCTAAGTTTCTGAAAATATTTATTTTCCAGAGAAATCGCCGCACTTTGCTGGTCTATACAATGAGTCGGGCTAGATAGATAGATAGATAGATAGATAGATAGATAGATAGATAGATAGATAGATAGATAGATAGATAGATAGATAGATAGATAGATAGATAGATAGATAGATAGATAGATAGATAGATAGATAGATAGATAGATAGATAGATAGATAGATAGATAGATAGATAGATAGATAGATAGATAGATAGATAGATAGATAGATAGAGAGAGAGAGAGAGAGAGAGAGAGAGAGAGAGAGAGAGAGAGAGAGAGAGAGAGAGAGAGAGAGAATTAGCAGTTATTTTTTAAGTTTGTGTTAAGTTGCGAGTACAGTCAGTATTGAGAGAGTTTGTCTATCGTCAGAGACAGTTTTAGGCATTTTATCATCCCGTAGGAATTGTTTATTGTGTGAAACGGCTTTTAGTGAGTGTGTCGTCGAAGTCATCATTTTGTGAGATTGGAACAGCAGAGGTGTCAAAGATTCGATAAGATAAAACACCTATGAGTTTGCAAGGTGTTTATTGTCCTGACGAGGCCGCCATGCAAAGTCTCGTTTCGGGGGAGGGGTTACTGAGAGCATTATTTTCCCTGCCACGCAGCACCGAGACATCTTTCAACACGTTGCAATCCTGAAATAAAAAGCTGAATAAAAGGTGAAGTGAAATGAGAAGTGAAGTGAAATATGGGGCGAGGAAATTCGGAAATTCTCAGCACTTGGGTGAAACCCCTTCCCCCCCCCCCCCCAAAAAAAAATACTCAGTATCTGGTGATATCATTACTTATATCTTCGGGATGATACAATAAGATTAGTTTACAAGTTTCAGTGTCTGGGGTCAGTTATCTAAACCTGGCAGCAGTGAGACGAGTTGATTGTAGAATAATCCAGGCTTGTTCAGCGATTAAGCAACTAAATGGGTTGAAGTTGAAATATTTTACCAGAAACAAAACATATGATTCTGAAAGTGATTGTTGAAACCATTTTACTCTATGGTACAGAAACCTCACGCTGGGTTGTTAGATGGATCGATTGATTAGGAAGAAGAGTGTAGAAAAAGAAGTAAAACGAAATAATTTTACACATGAGACGAGCAGGTCCACATAAAAACTTCCTACTAGGTGGACTTGGACTCGGTATTTGACTTCGGATTATGATCCTGTTTGCGTTCCTTTGAGGTCAACCTTCGCAGTTTTCTGAAGAGTATTATTCTCTTAGTCTTTGATAATTCAATATCTATCTGCAAGGAGCTGAGCTGTTTGGTCCGCGGGAGGTATTTCATTTCGCTTTTACCACCCATATCTCGGAGACCCCCTCTATCCGCCACCTGGGGACGCGTCTTCTAGGAATGTTTGGTGGAGCAGAGCAACTACAGTCCAGTGCACGGAAATGTGCTGGTCTTTAGTTTATTTAATGCTGGAGGTACTTTTTTACCATTTGTGTGCCACACTATCTTGGGCGTGCCAAACTCCTATTGGTTTGTAATCAAGTTCGACACACAATGACCTATGAACAAAGGTCATGGTGGCCAAGGTAAATAGTTTAAGGGAACGATTGCCAGACTATCTGGTTCTGTCCGTCTCTAATTGGTTTGATGTCACAATTATGAGATTCCGTTTCGCGGACTGGACCGGAGAGAAAGATAAGGTGTCAATCAGTTATAATTTACCAGTTATGCATAAAGGCTTCGATAAATGAAGAACTTAAACATATATATTTCATTTGCCATGAAAATACTTTAGTAAATTTTAAATGTGTATTTTAATCAAAATCATTGTGTTTTGAGAAAATCAAAATCGTCAAAAAATATTCATGTAGAGGGTATATTCTGGGGTGGAGGATTTCCTGATAATCTTCGTATCTTTTGACCAGCTATCTATCTCACTAGTTGAGTACCATGAGGAGGATGGTGTTATAAAGAACGGGGGGAGGAGAGGTCCCGGATTAATTACTAGAACATAACCTACTTCAGTTCCGTGATTGTTTTTGCATTTGTCCGTTATATTTGTCTATTTAACGAAAATATGCTTTAGAAATACTTTTGTATGCTCATATATATTTTTTGTATATTGAGCTTTAATTTACTACGAGTTCTTCTATAATAAAATAAAATTATTCTAAATAAATATGTGTGATGTGGAGTTTAAGACAGGACATCTCATCCCTTTCACCTGAAAAATACGCAAAACTGAGGATTTTTCCTATTCGAAAAGGGTTGGCGATCTGACTTTTGCTTCTTTCCTCAACAACCAAAAAAATCTAGATGAACACTCCATCAGGACAATTAATTTGGCATTCGCGTTTTACAGTGTAATGTTTACTTTAAATTAAAAACCCAACTAATAGAATAGACCATTGAGCATTGCTGATCACATAAAAAACTTTTGGAAATAACGTTAGGTGATTAAAATAATCACTTCGTGACCATAGGATCCTCTCCATGCATAGACGAATAAATGATGACTTATATAGCAGTTAATTATGGAACGTGCTATAAGTTATCAGTTATTTATAGAACGCAAAATAATAAGAATATGAAATGTATATTTTAAAGCTAAATCATCCTACGCTTCAAGTGTTTGGAGCAGATTCACTTCATTAGTTTAACATGTAAGCTTTGTAGATCTTTCACTGCTAATGTTTCACTTCTCGTAAACATGAAGATATCCCTTTGATGTTTTACACGGTGCACAATTCAGTATAGGCTGATAGTTGATTATTACTAATCTTTTTCCTGCCTGTGCAAATAGATTTTGGGGGTACAAATGATATGTCACAGGCTTCACAGCAATCTGGTCCAACCAGATCCAGAGTGAATGATATAAAATCTATATACTTTTCAAGTATTTATGAACAAAATGCTTTGAAATATTGTGTTGAAAATTACTATTGCAGCCCGAAGATCAATGGGTAGATTTAGATGAAATTATATTTAAAACATACATTGAATTGCTAACAAACTCGTGGGATCTAAAATCAGATAGAGCCATTTTTCCTGCTACAATGCTACTAAAATATTATTTCGCATATCTCGAGTTTTAACATCTGGTCGACTGACACAAAGAGCAAATCACAAACTAGCACCTGTAAGGGACTGAAGGTAACAATGGGTGAAAGTACTTGCAAAATTATACAATCCTGGATCAAACGTAACTTGATGAGCAACAGGTGTTTTTCAGAGGTCACTGTCGATTCAAACAATATATTCCAAGTAAACCCGCCAAATCTAGAATAAAGATATGGACACTTTGTGACAGTACTTCTTAATGTGTTCTAAAAGCACAAATTTGCATAGCTAAACCACCAGACATAGCACACGAGAAACATTAAGGTATGCGCATTGTTATGGTTGTGACTTATGAGCTAAGAGGACAGAATGTGAAAATCTTTAAATCCTATATTTTGGGTCAAGCACTTCTCAAAAGGAAAGCTACGCTTTTGGGTGTAATCAGATAAACAAGACAGAGTTTGCCAATTTATCCAGCGATAATGAGCCCCATGACAGATGCCACAGTTGTGTCTTACATTCCAAAACAGAATAAATACATATATGAAGATTTCTTTGCCTGTGTTTCGATCAAGACCAAAGTAACATTGCATAAGAGTAATTTATCTGTCTTATTCTTAGAATTTTCTTCATCGGGTCATTATGACTTGAAAGAATAGGAGTATATGGCATTTTTAAGGAGAAGAGAAGGGTTAAGAAAATAAAGTACGGATCTAAAATGGCCCAAGGTGTGGCCAATTGAGCCTGCTAATTGACTTGGAAATAATCAATTATTGTTTTGATATAGTTTGGTATTATACAAATGATTAATTCGATTAATTAAATTTGATAAGTCTCCTGAACTTAGCACTTATTCGTAGATAAATCTAATGATAATCATTTAGCGTAGGATAGAATGGGATAGGACGTAGGAATGGGGACGCACGACCCAAGGAGTCACGATAGAGCAGAGATCACAGTATCTACAATTAAAGATTGAAACAGCCTGGCGGCGTCTAGTACAATCGGCGTCCCATCCACCCGCTGTCTCAGATATCCACAGAGGGGTTCGGAGACCGAAAAATGAAGACCGCCCCGGTGAAGGACGAAGGTTTACAGAGCGCATATTTCCCGCTTTTTTGAATTGGGATTAAAGATTGGCTTGTTTCACCAGGAAAAAGATGTGATGATGCTGGTGGAATTTGGAGAGGTACGCCGAGAACCACACTTACACATAATAGCTGAAACGAACCAGCCAGAGGAAGGGTGAAAGGAAAGGAAACGTGAACTAAAATGGAGGGATATAAAATTGGGGGATCTAGCTAACCTACCCAGTATTCGCCTGGCAATCCGCAGAAACCCCCACAAAAATCGAACCTGCGACCTCCCGAATGCCAGTCACAGACGATACATCCCGCTCGGTATAATTACTTAGATTATAAATAACTATTATTTCATTTTATTCGAGAGGCGGTATGATGAGAGAAAATTCAATTTTCATTTTTCCCTCATTACATCTTTCAAAAGAATACGTCGAAGGAAGAAGTGTAATCTTTACAACATTCTTTTTTCATACTCTTATTCATATCTAATAAAATTTTGACACTCATTTTACGTGATGAAGATATTACAGTGTCTTAATTTCAACAAAGGCTTTGTGTAATATGCAAACGAGGTGAGATATTGCAGTCCGCGTGGTACCAAGTGGTACCTAAAAGTGAAAATGAATGCATTTCCTCACTCGTCTCTGCCTCAATGAGTTAAGCTCAGACGTGCCGCTAGCGGTAACTTTGGAAGGAATCTTGGATACTTAATTGGTGTCAGATGTGCATGGATTATTCCTTAAAGCCACGTTCTAGCATTGCGGAGCGGGACTAATCCAATTAAAATGTCTTGATGCTTCAGCCGTGATCCTCGCTTCGTTTACCATTTTTATGCCTTCTTGGTTGGAGCTTACCCGAGGGAGAGAGAGAGAGGATTAACCCTGTCTGCTGCAAATAGCGAGCATGTTTTGCAACCTTTGCTTTGAAACGTTAAACGTATACACACATACGTTCATACCTAGCTACCTGGTGCTGGCCGTTTGAATTAACTTTTGAACTCAAATAATGATTGTACTGTTTTTCAATATATTTAAATGCAATAGGAGGTATGTCTATGTTTTGGATAAATATAGCAAGGAAAATATGCCTTAGCCCTACAATAATTCAAGTATAAGCAAAATAAAATGAAATACTCTTCAGTAACAAGGACAAATTAACCCTTGCAGATCCAATGATTCCATGTATTTTTATGTCTTTTTCTGTTATATTCTTGTTATACTTGCTTTAACCGTTAAAACGTGCATTTAAGATGCTTGTAAAATATTCTATTTTTACAATAGAAAGAAGCAAAATCCATGCAACCGCAATCAAATGGTACCTCGTCTTCATATACGCGTGCTATTGCACTGATTATTTTACGTGGGTTCTCCCACATCCTTTACCATAGGCACATTTGACTGCTGTTGCTGAGTTTCGAACCCCTGACCTACAGCTTTCTCGCCGTAGCGATCTTAACTATATGTGTCAATTACATGAGGCAATCGGCAATCGTCAATCGGTTTTATGACGTAAAGGAAGACTGGTATAAGCAGCCAAACAATTTGGGCTGGAAAACTTTATGGAACTAAAGCATGTGAATGACAAACTATAGCATCTAATGGGGCTAAATGCTCTACAATTTAAATTAATTTCGAATATTTACACCATAATATGTGCATTCTATAGTTTATACTAATTTGCATTCTATTATTTTATGGTATAGACATAATAGCCATTCTGTATAAACTGAATAAAGAATACAATTCTAATAAAACACTGAATTATAATAACTCAGCATTTTAATTCTCTCTCAGTAATATATAATTTTTGCTAAGAATTTGTTAGATATTTTGAGAACTTAATACTAATACTTAATATGCATATAACTTATTTGCTACTATATTCATTTCAATAACAGCTACCTTTCTATCGCATTTCTGGATCAGAATATTAATCTATGGTCTAATCACATACAAAAATATGAAGAATATATCTTCTAAATATAACAGAGATTTTGTTTTTATTGACGGAAGTAGTTAACCGATTTAGGCCACTCTAACCGAATATCCTTCAGCGAGGGTACAGTGAGCTAGCCTGTCTTTGCTAAACATGCAGGAAATAGTTTGTTACGATGACAACTTTGTTTCCTTATGTTACGTTTTGGGACATCACTGACATCACTGGAAGTGTGGTAATTTGCTTTGTAGTTACCTCAGTACAGCCCTCCAATTTGGTCAATTCACATAGGCACACCGCTTCGGTCGGATTTAGCATGTCCCCTTGACGATCTACTGCACGCTAAACAAGTAAGCCAGAGAAGTTGGCTAGGTTAACTGCACCATCAGAGGTGCCTACTATACGCTTTAGTTAAATTAAGTTACTGATTCATATTTTATGTTCTGTTCCATAAATTAACATTCATCCGTTTGCTACGAAGTAAAAATCCTGTTAAACTTTAGTAATATTACAATATGTACTTTTCACTTATCGCAAACATAGTGAATCTTATATTTCATCCAAAATTTCCATACCGAGATTTCACCAGAAATACATGTTTTGAATGCAAAACAAAAATCATTTTTAGATCCTTTGCTGCAATTCTCAGTGCTGATTGTTCTTTAATTTATATTTAAATATTTCCTATAAATAAAGGAGACGCTAAAGGAAAAGAAGTGCATTGTGTATTTATTGATCTTGAAAAGTCCCCATAAATAAGCTTTGGAATTCCTTATATTGATTAGGGATTCCAGATTCATTAATTTAACTTATAAAGAGATTATATGATTGCAGTGTCTGTGTAAAAGTTGGAAATAAATTATCCAAAGCATTCTGCATAACGAAAGGACTGAGGCAAGATTGTGGAATGTCGCCAACATTATTCAAAATACATTTGCAAGATGTCTTAAGAAAATGGAACAATGCATGCTACAAATGGGTATTGAAATCAATGACAAAATGATCTATAATTTACTGTTTGGGATGACCAGGTCATAATAGGACAAGATCAAAAGGATCTTGAATTTATGACATGCAAACTGGTGGATGCTTTTGAACAGGGTGGATTGAAATTAAACTTTGAAAAGACGAAATACATGGCGGTGGGACTTGGATAAAATTTTAAAATAAATGACAATACAATACAAAAGTTGACGAGTTCAAATACCTGGGATCTATTATTAACAAATCTGGTATAACTTAAAAAGATATAGAAAATAGAATCAATCTTGCAAAATAGGCAATTAGATCGTTAAATGGATTCTTTTGGAATAGATACTTGACAAGAAAAACAAAACCTAACATAATAAAGACAATAATAAAAAGTGTTTCAATTTATAGGGGCGGGGGGGGGGGGGAGTTGGACAATAAACGAAAAGATGAGGGAAAAAAAAACTATTGGCGACAGAAATAGCTGGATTAAGGAGGAACATGAGAATATCAAGAATTCGGAATGATTATATAAAATTATAAATAGATGCAGAGGAAACAGTAATTGATAGATTAGAAGCAAGATTTCAAAAATGGTACGGGCACGTAAAGAGAATGAAAGCAGAGGGATTGCCAAATACTGTTGTCAACTGGTCAGCTCCTGGAAGAAGAGAGTGTGGAAGGGCACGTATTACATGGATGGATCAAGTCAATAAAGCCATGCACAGAAGAAGACTGGAAGAAGGTCAATGGGACCACAAAACATCTTGGAGAATTGCAACAGGAGTTAAAGGCCTGGTGCAGTTAACCTAGGCAACTCCTCTGGCTTACTTGTTTAGCGTGCAGTAGATTGTCAAGGGGACAGACTAAATCTGACCGAAGCGGTGTGCCTAAGTGAATTCACAACGTTTTTAGGTGACAATAATATTTTCGATTTATGAATTATATCGTATAGATATTCCAAAGACACCTGTGAATAATTTTGGTCTAACATTTTCTCCGCCCCGCCAGTTTTAAAACTCCAGCTATATGTTTTAAGTCCCGGTGCTCTTTATTTCAACCATACTAGTGTGTATCACATTGGTGTTCTTTCCAATTTTGTATGAAATTTGTTCATTACATTTCAGTTTTGCTTTGTATGTAAATTGACATAAATAATTTATGGTGAAAATAAGTGGAACTTTAACAGTACCAATTTCATAACAAAAATGTATTTCTGGGGAAGTAGTAACATAAATCGAATACTTCATTTTCAGTTTGTTTAAGTATCAAAAAATTCCACTAGTTACTTCTTTAAAAAACGTTAACGTAGTCAAAAAATGATTTTTTTTTTGTTAATTAAAAGGATTTAATTATATTATCTGAGAAACCATTTCATCTAAAACAATCAGATTTTGCGCAGTGATTTCTTTATTTATTCATATTAAGTGTGCTAATGGTCAAGTAAACAGATGTAAAATTTATGGAATGTTAGTTTCAGTCCCAGTGTGCCTTTATTGAAGCTGTCGCAATGTATGCAAATATTGCGGAGTTGTATCAAGGAAGAATTTGGCATATGTGGGAAGCCAATTTGCTGTTTGAAGATATTGCTCGAAGTTATAATTCATATGTGAATAATCTAAAACTGCGCATGTAAAATACAACGCCAGTGCATGCGAGAAAAAGTAAACAATACACATACCTCTTGCTTGCTAGAATTACTCCATCTGTGAAGATCACTAGAATGGCGAAACTGTGGATCTTACTTGAGATGTTACAAAACGAACATTAGAAACCTACTACAAAGGCATTGCTCGGAATGAGTTGGACTCGGATGGTGTGGTGTCTATTGGTACTAACACAGTTTTAGGTGGCGCTGTTCTGAGGCTAATTTAGATCTGCAAAGATATCAGTGAATGCACGCTAATGTCATATCTATCTCAAACCACCTATAATCGGCGTATTGATGTCACTCTGGGTGGCTCAGTTGGTTAGGCCTACTAATCCCAAGGTCACGGGTTAATATCCGACCATCGATGGTTTTAAAGTGTGCTTAATTGTCAGCTTTGTTAAAAAAAACAAAATAATTTTTATTTTTGGCGGATTAAAACTATAATTTTCAATTCTCTGTAGAGTCTTAAATTTTGTTTATCATCAGATACTCTTCCTCCTCACAATGTTTAGGCCCATAGACGTGTTTCGAACTGAATTGGTCTCTCCACCTCTTCCGTTGGCCAACACCTCTTTTTCCTGAGGATTTATAACATAAAGCATACCAAGGATATTTTGAAGGGGTAATATGTACAACATGTTACCTTCAGCATTTTGGTACATCTTTGTATCTTCATTCATATTTTCTTCCAATAACTATTCTCTCATTAAAAAGTTCCTAAACCTATCTCTTCCGGTAACGTCCATCAATAATCGCAGAAACCTCATTAATATGGACAAAAGCAGAAAGGCTAGTGAAAGAATTAGCAATTAATAAAACAGGCATTGCAGTTGTAACCACCAGATGTTTTCCCACCCGAATGAATAAGGTAACGACTCGTAGATCTGGGAGACTTCCTATAATTTTGTTTCATTTTCTATTGCAACAAAATGTAAAATATCAACCTAATGTCGAGTAAGCATTTAGTTCACTAACTCACCTCCGCAGAGCTATAACCTACTTTTTAAAATAATGTTATTAACTTACAAACCCGAATGGTAGTGCTTCCAAACTGCAGTTGTTAGTATCCGAAGCAATTCTTAGATAAAACACCTCAATATTGATAAACGATCCAATCCTTTGTTGTGGCTATAAATAGAGGCGTATTATGACTATCCTGTGACAAAGCAATGAATCAAAATTTGTCATTGTTTTGAAAGCAGCAATACGACGGAACACCAGAGCGTTTGTCATTCCGCAAAGCGAACTAACTGCGCAGTATTCCCAAAGCCATATATTTTGATTGCTGAATCCTTGCCCATCGATCCTAACCTGTTTCCATAGTAAAGTAGACGAATAAAACATGTGATTAACCTCCGGTCATGGTTGGACTGGGTGATAAATAAGTCTTTCTTTGCTGCCATGAGTCAATACTAAGGTATTATAAAGCCCCGGGAGATAAGGGCGACGTAGCTCAATACTCATGCCTTGAGCGCTCTATTCTACACTAAGGGTCTGCTGTCGACTGAAAACTATGAATGAATCGGACGGCCTGAGAAACTTGTGAAGCCATTATTGACAATATAAGGTAATAAAAAGAAGACAGACATACAGGCGGGAACAATGATGAGATGCTCCTAGAGAGAAAATTGATTCATTGAATTCATTTTATATAGAAAACAACATTCAAATTTTGATTAAATTTCAGCACAGGAGAGAAACTTGAATGAATGAGCCGCTTGCGTGATATTTTTCCTGGGTTTGTCAAACTCTGCAGCAGTTACTCAAAACTTCACTGCAATTTATTGAAAATCGAACCGGAATTAAACACAGTTTTTTCCACTGCAGTCAACGATGCTTTCAAAAGTGATGCATATATATGACCAAAACTATGCGACACAAAAACAAAATTTTTCCTCCCATACGAAATGATCTACTGTAAACAGGAACAAATGTAAAACTCAGTTCAGTTTAGTTTTTTTGTTTTAGTGATTAATGTTTTATGTTCACAGTAGGAAAGAAAACAATAACATGGCGACTATAAAGTAACGCCAGTGTGTTCAGTTTCTTTAACTCTAATTCAGAATTCACAATTGTTCAGTAGAGACATTTATAATGGTTTGTTTTAATTGAAGTAGCCCCAAAAATAGAGAAATTTTCACCAGCAAGTTATTATGAGTTACCTAAATCTATCACCACATTTATCTCTGAAGCGAAGATACGAATTGGAGTGGGGGATAATTTTCACTGGCATTGTGGTAAGGGAGCGACTCGCTAGAGAATTAGCACAAGTTGCGATCGTAATTGCCAACAAGTTGTGGTTTGCATGTACATTACAAATATGCCCACAACATTTGCCACTGACAATCACGCTGCACTTTACAATATTAGGCATGTTCTATCAGCGAGTTTAAAAAATGGGTTATTGGTAGCTCTTGGCAGAAGATTATGAGGATGAACATATCCACAGAGCATAAAGTGCCGAAAAGAGAGTTTTTCATCACAGTATCAGTACTTTATGAATGTCTGCATTAAGCATCCTTCCGAGTCACACTGCTTTTGAACATCAACGTTCAGAAGGTGTTTAAACTTCTGGTCTGATGTCGTCATATCCAGCGACAGTTCAGGAGTACCGAACAAAGTCTGCGAAGACTGGAGAACGTAACTGATTGTACACAATACACATCAGCAATGAAATTGAATTTGTAAACGATGTTGTGAACTGACAGTCGCTAAGGAGGAGGAGGAGAAGGAGGAGCAGGAGATGTTAGTTTAAGTTAAATTAAATTTTATTGTTTAAAGACGCTGTCAATTGCCAGGATCACAAAGCGTCGTCGGTGTGCCGAAATTTTGTTATTATACATGCCAGTAAATCTACTGACATGGAGCTGTCGTATTTTAAGCACACTTAAAAACCACCAGTTTGGGTCAGATTTGAACCCGCGACCTTGGGATCAGTAGGCCAGCGTCTCACCAACTGAGCCAACCAGACCGACGATGTAAATTTAACGGCGATCAGTGCCCTTAAAAAGTTCATGGCAAAAGCCATATATAAACTGTAATATAAAATAAAGTTACAAATAAATGTACATAAATATATAAAACAGACAGGCAAAAGCCAGAATTAAAATAAAGTTACAAAGATATCAAAAGAGTATAAACATTCGATCTAAAGTTTTAAATTTTTAAGTTCATGTTTATTTCCGCTAAAAACTTACCAAAGCCCTTCGACCGCTTGCTTATCGTCCACCAAGATCTCTGCAAGTCTGGCTAGGGAGAGATGCTCTAGATTCTTTAGATGCGTTTGAACATGCCTCAGATAACAAATAACATAACCATAATTTCATTTTACTCTTTGCAGAAAAACTTATCAAGAATTGCTTGACAATCAGCCATAGAATAATAAAACTAAAGAACTCCTCGTTGCACGACATTGAGCGTTGTATAGTTCTTCTATGACAAAATGACAATGTGTTCTTAACGGGCTACATCATATTATATTTTAATGAGCCGTTCCCATATCGTAATGTCTATCTGCGTTGATAGTGTTAGTGACTCATCCGCTTTACCAGTAGGAATTAATGTGTGCTCCGCTGTAAAGTTTGTTAATTTATTCGTCCCTTTTACGTAAATTGTAGGTAAGTGTTCAAAATGTGTACATATTACTTTAAAAATCAAACAACCTATTATTTACGTAAAAATAGTTCATTACCAGGTTATATGGAACCTGATGGGCTCATTTGAGGGTGTATTGTTATCCGCTTTACTATATTTTCTGGGAGACTGTAAGAAAGTGATCAGTTTTCCAGTTGACGTTACGTTATTAAACGGCGTTAATGCATCTGCGGCTATTAACGAAACATCTTGCACCACTTAGGGCGGCTTGCCAGGATTTTTACCTAAAAATTAAACAGCATGAACTAGCCTCATGGAAAATTGTGTATCAGGTCGGTCCTATAACTTTGTTTTTGCTACATTGGCATTAAAGTAGTATTTATTTTTGCAGCTATGAGCTATCTATGCTTATCCCATTAATTAGCAAGACATACGTCGTTCTTCCTGTAATTCCTAAACCGGTTTTCGTATCCCTTTCGGAGGCACCTTAGCTGAAGCGATTCAAGTAGCCGTGATGGTTAAGGCGATATGCATAATGCAATGGACTGGCCAGCTATCTAAACCGAACGTCGTGAGTTCGAATCTCAGCAACTGTAGTCAAGTGTGTCTGAGGTAAAGGAGGGGGAGCGTCCTAGTAAAATAATCGGTGTAATGGCGCGCTTTGAAGCTGACGGGGTTATATTTGACTGCAGTTGCATGGATTTTGCTTCTTTTTCTAAAAAAAGAAAAAAACTACAATTTCATTGAAAAAAAGAGTCAATAAAGTACCTCAAAACTTAACAAATTGATATGTAGCTTGTAAGCAACGCTGCCAACTAAAGGATTAGGTATTTTTGTACTGCCTATTGTTAATCAATGTCATTATAGGATCATTGTATTTGTAATCGCTGCACTGTTCTGCAAATTTGTAGTAATTCCTAGGCTTTAAAACAAACGGCATATATTTATCATCCATGGTGACTTGTAATTTTAAATTTCCTGGAATAAACTATTAAGTGGTAATGTACGAGTACTATATTGATTCATTATTTGTTGCGAAGCCGTTATTATTCTATAATACGGTAAACAAGATACAGCTTGTGTGGGAATAGCTTTATTACAGTTTCCTTGTAGGTACAATGGGAATAGAGGAATACAGTGGAATTAAGATTTATTCAAATCTTTTGACAAATAGTCTGTATATAATGGCTTTGAAATTCGTTCTTTTGCATGACCAGGAGGGAAAAAAGCCATAACTACTTCCCATTTGAGAAAAGAGCAAGTATTTGAAAATTCAAACCAATGACAAGGAATATCTCACAAATAGTTAATCCAACAAAAATGACCTAGATTATGCACCTTAATGTGCAGTAATATTCCGTGCATCTCTTACGGCTTAGGAGTTATGCAAAACTCGTCGAGAACGAAGAAAACCGGAGAGTCTGTCCGTAAAGAATTAAAGATACACATTTCATTGGTTATAAAAATAACTTAAATATTCCCGTAGTCAAAATTGTAACAGCAATATTTGCAAAAATCAGATTAAAAAAAAAATTGTGATCTTGGATACGGCGAGCAACGATGGAAAAAGCGTGGAGGCATTCCAGACGGCTCTAGAGTGCGGTCTGGAGGAGCGATCACGTGACAACAACAATAGTGAGCGGTATAACACAAGGGTGCTTTGTTTCTAATTTCTTCCCGAGGCTTCGGGAAAGATCTATGTCATTCCGGTGCACGTGTACCTGGAGAGTTTTCTGCAAAGGTGGCGTGGGGCCAGAGACAGCAGCAGCTTGGAGTCAGTTTCAGTTTTAGAGCAGTGTGTAGTTGAGTGTATAGCTAGTTTTTAGTTGTCGACCAACCTGTCAGTAAGTACTGTATGCCCACGACAAGAAGGCTAGAGGGGAATGAAGGGCAGAGTGAGCTTGAACTGTGTATCTACTCCGGTAGCAGATCTGTTTACTAGGAAATGAGTGTATGAGAGCGCATATTTCTAGCTATAGGTGAGTTATGTGACAACACTGTGTATTTTAAACGAGCCTAGCATCCTTGTCATTCTCGGAAACTAGGCATAAACACCGTGCTGGAAGCACAAAATGATTACGCTACACATTCCTAAGACTTGTCTTCTTGTCCTGGGCATACAGTATAGGTTGCGCGTTAGTTCTTGACGAATGACCTTGATCAGAAATCCAGTGAGCTGACCTACCCTTAATAAACAGGTCAGCAAATGTTTATGCTACGATAACAGACACCTCTGTTTTCCTCTGTCGCCGTTTGTGTATACAGTCGACTGCAAAAGTTTTGTGCGGTACAGATGTATGCATGCATGTGTTTTAGCGAATGCTAGTTAGTTACGTGTTGGTTACCAACGCGACAATGCCTCCTACAGTGTCAAAAATAAAAGGAAAAACTCTGCATAGTCAAAGTCGCGAGATCATTGCCAATATTTATGAGTATGTGAAGGAAGAATCCAAACATAAAGGTCGATTTTCTCCAATGTATTTTAAACAAATTCAGAAAGTGCAAGAAAGAGTTGCTGCAGTCACAGCTCAGTTCACAGAATTGTGGGAGACTTTCATAAAGAAATGAAAACTGAAAACTATATCAAATGGCTTCGTATAATGTTAATTCCAAATTTATCTCCTAACTCTGTTTTAGTAATTGACAATGCGTCCTACCATAATGCACAGTTAGACAAACCTCCAACACCAAAATCTTTAAAAAAACATATACAGTCGTGGCTACAAAATCACAACATTCCATTTGATGAGCACAGCATGAAGACGCATTTGTATGACTTAATCTTAGCCAATAAGCCGGCCCAGAAGAAATATTTGATTGATCAAATATTGGCCGAACATAACCACACAACTTTAAGACTTCCACCGCACCACCCAGATCTGAATACCATTGAGTTAGTATGAGGAGACGTAAAGCAATGGGCAGCTGCTAGAAATGTAACATTTAAATTAAAAGATGTTGAAAACCTCTGCAGGCAGAGATTTGAGGAGATTGGACAAATAGAATGGGAAAAGGCATACCGTCACGTCCAAGAAATTGAACAAAAATACTGGGATAAAGATGCCATTGTGGAAGAAAGGATTGAGCAAATTATTATCCAAGATAATGGAATGGAAAGCAGCGACAAAGATAACGAAAACAACAGCAATTCAGACGAGGAAGAAGACGAGGGAGAAATGTCGGGAATAGAACAAATGCAAGAAAGTTAAGTGGAAACAGTTATAGAGGTATAGTGTATAATACGTGTGGCTAATATTACTGGAAGTGTGATCAATTGATTTGAGTGTTGTACTAAGTTCAGCTTAGAAGCATGTGCGTAAACGCGCATCATCTCACTGCAGACTGTACCTCCTCTCTCTCTCTCTCTCGATGCCAGCGTTCCCGCAAAAGGTGAGCAGTGACTCAAATTCGACCTTTCATATAAAATTTTCATTAAGAACTAACGCGCGACCTATACGTGTGTATCGTCAAGTAATTGTATCGTCATAGTTAAGACATAAGGGACAGCGAAAGTGAAGAAATGCATTAACAAAAGAACAATTGTGAATTGTAGCACTATAAACTGTTAACAACGAGAAGAAAATTGTACATTTGTAATAAAACCTAGAAGAGTATAAAGTGATAGGAAAGTAACCGGACTTTGTATGTTTTGCGATTTTGTTACAATGCAGTATGAAGTTTAGTTTGCGAGGGGGACTTTTTCTTGAAAATCTTCGTGTCCATCATTTAACGACGCTCAACTTAAATACCAAGAACCGACTTTGCTTATGTTGTTCATAGGCAGACAGACACACTGGCCTTTGTTTTAAAATACTGCTTTGGGGGGAAGTTTGAGACAGGAAGTCTTAAAACGTTTATTTCCGGGAGAAACAGGACATCGATTTTTTTGGGTGGAGTACAATACTTCTTTTTACTTACCGTAAACACGTAGTAGAGATAGTAAACATGATACCTACAGCCCTGATTTTCTATTCCGCGGATGACCAACGTTATCAATTCCCAAGGGAGTGCTTGTACATCCAGACGCAATATGCTGTCCTGTGGGGGATTGTGTATGGAGAAATGTTCACGTGTATTTAGGACACATTATTTTTACATGTATATAAATTAGAACTCGGAAATCCTCCCTCCCTGGGACTTACGCCATCCATAGCGCCTCGGGAACCAGTAGGCTCACCTTCCAATCCACGGGACGAGATTTCCAGGTCGCATTCTTTCACCCTGGCGTGCTGCTACCGCGACGCTCGCCGAACGTGTCCAAGCCTGACAGAAACCTAAGGATAAAGATGAAATGAAATGACTAGTAGAACGACCCGGGAAATTTCCAAAAAAACCATGGATCAGGAAGGTCGGCCACGGGAGTCAAACCGGCGACCCCCTGAATGCGAGCCACGGACTTCACCACCTGATCCATCTTGTTTGGTTACTCTGATAGATACTACTATGGGGGCCAAAATTATGTTTGTAGTTCTATATTTATTTTATGTTTCAAATTACGTAAAAAGCAGGTTAGGTGTTGTAAAGGTTGCATGTGAGAAATTTATGTACCGCTGGTGGCCAAAATTATATGTATAGTACTATTCTTGTTTTATTTTTTTCAATTATATTAAAGACTCTACTGCTATTACTCTAAAGTTTGTACATGAGAAAGCTTGATCTCACACTTTTAGGAAACTGATTTAGTTTACAGATAAGTGTTTTTAAAACACTTTCTTTTTGACGTGCTAAAAACATATCTATCTGGAAAACTAACATCAATTTGTGATAGACATTGTTAACATAACCAAACTGAATCTTTTGTGTTGCTCATTTAGAGTCTAAAAGATTGAATTTCTAATGGTTCACTACTGTGCTTCCCTTGTTAGGCTTCCTGCTTCTTAAAGCCAAAACGGTGGCTTAAATTAGCTTTTTAATCTTATCGACTTGACATTTAACTCTTCTCAAGAGTCATTTTTCATTCTTCAAAGATGGCACCTCTGTGAAATATGCTACGTTATAAAGGAACAACCCATTCCTCCCACCAACTCTTTTCAAAGTTTGTAACTTTCTTAATTTAACACATCTCTTGTATTATTCTTTTTAAACTTCTCGATCTTGGTTTGTTAGAGGAACAAATCTTTTCTTCGTGTTCAAACCTCGGGTTTCTGGAACCCGTTTTATTCCTGGTATTTGTCTCCGTGGTCTAACTCGGCCACACTCAACAATATAGTCCTACTGGTTTGCACTTGACCCAGTTACATTTATTTTCTACACCACGTATTAGTGGGTAGAGGAAGTTTGTATTCCATCCTAAAAATTTGGCGCTGCAGTTCACTGCCCCTGAAGACAAAAATATAAATTTTTATAAAAAGATCCGCGCGCACGGGCATGTGTGTGTTTTGTGTGCGTCTGTGTGTTACAATATTCAAACAAGCTTTTCCAACAAATTTGTAATACCTTAGGTGTCAAAAATGTCAGAAGTTATGCCTATTTCTGTTATACTATGGGATCATGGATGGAATCTGTTGACGACAACCTTTGTTCATTCATCTGAAGATCAAGTAACACGAGGTATTTTTCTGCTTCATTCGTGTTTTAAACTTTTGTTCTGAATTTTTAAAACCATTCAGTGCTTCTTGAAATTTTACGCAAAGATTCTATTCTTTGATTTGTAATACATATTACTAAAACAGAGACGGCAAAAATACTGTGTGTATGCATGTGTGCGCGTGCGTGCGTATGTACAGGGTGTGGGGTAGTCTCGAAAATCACTTAATCGACTTTGATATATTTTTCATCACCGAAAAATACTGTCCTTCTGGACAGATATAAGCTTTAAAAAGTTCGGAACATTATAAAACTGGGAGGAGGATTTAGAAGGGCTTTAAATATTCGTGTCATGCATTTTCATAGGATTAAATTAAGGGGATGTATTCTGTCACTTTACTACGGGCTTGGCAGATTTGACTTCCAGCATAAGGAAGCAAATGTGGTGTCTAAAACATTCTAAATTTAATTATTGGACCGAAATTTACATATGTGTACTTACAACACTAAATTTGCAACGGATTTGCTGATCTTTTATCAATGAGTATTTTTGCTTTGATTATGGAGGAAAAAAAAAAACTTAATACACTTGGGTTTTAGAATCTTGAATAAATAAAGCTATACCATAAATTTCAAAAACTTCTACTGTCCTTGTTTCAATGTTCTTTCCCAACTAATAATATAAATGAAGCTATTTTGTAAAGCTAAGCGAATCTTTGCCAAGAACCCACTGTAAATTATGTCGATCTGAGTGGCTCAGTTAGTTAGGTGCTGGCACACTGATCCCAAGGTTCAAACTGTGCCCAAACACATGGTATTTAAGTATACTTAGAAGTGACCACCCCATGTCATTAGACTTACCAACTTGTCAAAGAACTCTTGAGGAACCAAATTCCGGCACACCGGCAGCGCTAATGCGATCCTGGCAATTGACAGGTCCTTAACAATTAAAATAGCTTTTTTAACTGCAAATTATAAATTACCTGAAAACTTCCAAAGGCTACCTCTATCATATTTTAACCCTTCATGTATAAATTTGCTGTTTAACCAATTCAAAGTATAGAGGAATTATAGTATAGGACCTGGCGAAAACATCGTTATTTTAACCACCCCCACCAAAAAAAAAAATTACCTTCTTTGTGCACTTCAAGTCTAGGACTTGGGGACAATTACATACCAAAATAACTAATGTAGAACTTGCATAATTCGAAGCTGAAGGGAGAAGGAAAGCAAATCGAAATATCCAAAAATTCGAATTACAAAAGTTATGTCTAAAATTGACATTTTAATAATACAGCTACATACATCCATCATGTACGCTGATATTTCATATTCTTTCACGATTTTAGATTTTTTCTTCAAACCCTTTTCAACTTCTTGAATGACGGCGGCTTTTTCCACAAAAGTTACTCTTGTGCACGCGATTTATTATGAGACATAGTAGTATTTATTTGCAATACACTGAACAGTAGGAAGTTTAAGCGACAACTAAAGACACACATGTTTCAAACAAAGGGATGTGGACCCAATTATAGACCCTCAAGGCCGGCAGTTAGGAAAGTTATTGTACTCCCTCTTTTGCAAAAATACATGTACGAAGTTGTCATATTAAATTAAATTAATTAAATTTAGGCGTTTGGATTAATTTTCGACCAACATTCCTGAACACAAACTTCGAATTAAGGAAAATTAAATTCGAATTACATATGAGGCTTTTTATTTTGTTAACATTCCTTCAATGTAAAATTATAGGGACAAATGAACGACTACTTTGAATTATAAAGGTTCGAATCATCTAAGTTCACTGTGTAATGAAACTTACCACTTTCTTTTTCCAGATAAAAGGATCAATTATTTGAGATGAATTAGAATTAAAATTATAGGGATGGAACTCCCAGAAAAAAAAAAAAAAAAAAAAAAAAAAAAAAAAAAAAAAAAAAAACTCATGGCAAGTAGCAGGATTTTTGTGACATATCATTCCAGGGTGGAAGGGATGAAGGACAAACACGAAGGCCGAGGATTCGGACGCAAATGATCATTAGCAAAAACGGATTCCCTAAATTCCAGAAAGACAATTCTGTTGCCGATGAAAGTCATCTTCATTCCGCAGATACCGAGAAGAACAAGCTGCCCAGAACGGCAGGGGTAAATATCTGTGCAGCGTAATTTCCATCATCCCTCCGCAACGCAACAATCGCCGTCAGCTAATTCCAAAATCCTGAACATTTTGAAATTAAAACACGTGAAAGAGTATTACAGAGATCGGAAATTCGTGATAGAAGAGAAACTATCCTAAAATTCACCTACGGACTTAGTAAGACCACGAAAAAGTCCAAGGTCTGTGTGACCGGCTCAGAATTTGGCAGGAATTTAAATTGAAAGGAAACTTTTAAGGGGAGTTTTTGAATAATAAATATTGTGACGCCGGCCAACGGCAGTGGGAACAGTAAAGGCTCGAGGCTGGATTGCCTCACAGCACTGTTGGCGTGCGTAACAAAGGCACTCAAGGTCAGGCTGCTCTGAACACGTCTGTTGTGAGCACATGCCAATAACCAGAGCGGCAGTACTAAACGGGTTTTTCGAGATTATTCGAGAAGCGCCTGGCGGTCGGCAAGGTTTTAGAAGCTCAAGAAAGCTACGTATTATGTCATCCTCGCTATATAAGGAGGCGCGGCGCCGAGCAGCAGTTGGTTTAAGGCAGGAATCAGGCACTCAGTTTTATTGTGTGTGTGTCAGCTGCGTGTATCGTCGCGTCGAAAGGAAGACAGCAAACCAGCTAATGAGTGCACCGTCAGTGAGTTTGAGACACAGAGAAAGTGGAGAGTGACAGAAAGGAGTGACTCAAGGTTACGAGAAGAAAACAGTTATGAATTGTAATATCACGAACTGTAGAATGTGTTAACGGTAGTAAAATATAACTGCGTTGTTGTATTTAACTTTTAGAGGAAAATAGAGTAAAACAAAAAAGTAACTGGAATGTATTTTGTTGTTTTTGTCACCATATATATATACCTATGCCCATTCATATTTACAGCATATGCACTGTATACCTATATACGTATAGATATAATGCTGAAATAATATCTTAACATAGGTATATAATATATTCTACAGGTATTAGAAATACGAGTGCGCGGAACTTTTAACTCTACAAGTTTCCTCTGCAGTACCGGTTGCATAAATAAAAAGTGAAATTTGTTCAATGTTTGACACGTCATCACAGCTTTGTCATTTACTTCTTCTATTGGCTTAAAGGGATAGAGCGCCAAAAGATCAGTTATTCAAGTCTTGTCTATTAATTGCTAAAATAAGTCGTTTAACCACAAACTATTAAGTAGTTGGAATAAAGTCTTAGACATACCCTTGATAACAATGCCGTGGGTGTAGAGCGGAAGGTCACGAATGCAAAAATTGTCTGCCTGAACACTGGTCTCAATAGATGAATTTGTTATGAGACCTTTTAGTATGTACCTGCCATCGACAGACATTTTAAACTACAACATAATCTTTTTTTTTCCCCCTTTTTCCTGAATGAATAATTTCATTTATAAAATGCTCAAGTTTTGGTTGCTATGGGAATAGATCTCCTTCCAGTTAATTTTTTAATGGGAACATGTAATGTAAATTCTTTGTTACAAGCCCGGGACCTAACGAGGCTGAGTGCACCTCGTGCCAGACCTCCCAGCGAGGAAAAAATCCACACGCGAGTACCGGGAATCTAGCGCGCCAAAGGCACGCGCAATATCACTGAGCTACGGAGGCGAGCAATTGTTAAAGGAGCCAACAATTAAATTATTCCCAGGGCAACCAAACTCTTGTATGTGACTATTTTTATGCAATATAGTCGTTTAAACTATTTGTGGGTTATGTCATACCTTCACTATAATGGCTGAAAATGTAGTTTCTTTTGTACAATCTCTGTTTTTTTTAAACATGCGTTAATTATAATTTTACTTCCATTATTCCTTCCTTATAAAAACCCAATATCTAAAACTATTTGCAACATTTAACCAATTTATACTAAAGTTTTGGAGATTTGCACCTTAGATACGTTGCTAAATATATTGATATTTTATCTGATAATTACGGGTCATTGTAAGATATAGATACAATTTTATAAAAACATATTCAGCCTCGTAAATGCCAAAAAAGCTTGGTTTAGAGCCTGTTAGTGATGAAAATCTAACATACCCTTGTGAGAGGATATGTTCACTCAACTTTGATTTTACTGTGGACCGGAAAAGAGCCTGTAAAACAAGTTAGTAAGTAGTTGATGCAATCCCTGCGGAAGTTGTAAATGATTCAACAGAAAACAGCTCAAGTTGAGGAATCAGCTTGGATGGGTGTTTTCCTCTCCTGCTATTTCTCAGTTTATCAATGAAAAGCTTTCCAACACGACAGAATATTTTATCTACAGATAAATTAATGTCCATGAAATATTTTGGGTCGAACGCAAGTGAAAGGAAGACAAGATCATTATTGGTATAGCTCTCGAGAAAAACATAATTATCTTGAAGATGGAAATAGTAAACAAAGGTTTTGATTTAAAGGATACCTAAATTCAAAGTGTTTCTTTTACCTTCTTTCTTCTATGGTAAATGCATAAATTAATTTTATGTTAATTTAGTTTTGAATTTCATACAACGTATCTTTACACGTTAAATATACCCCTTCTTTGATTACTTCTGGGGGAGAATAAATGCCGAACATTGTTAACCTTTATTTTTTTATGATGACCTACAGATTTGACATTTAGATTTAAATGTAATATTAAACTTATCGTTTTAAGCAAAATACTTATATTTTATATGGATATTTTAATATGGTAGTACAATTCAATGTTATACTCCTAATTCTTCGGTATGTTCTATTAAGTAGGAAGGTCATTCAAGCTCATTGTTTTGGAAAAGGTTTGTTTACATTGGAAGGATAGGGCTTTTAAAATCCCTTCAGGTGCAGAAGTTCATCTAAACAAACGACTGCAATGGATAGTGTTCTTCATTTGTATAGTAGACAAAGATAAATGTTCCTGATTTCCACTTTTGCTGCTTTTTTATGTTGGTGAAATATTTTGGTTTGAACGATAATTACATTCCCTGAAAAGTGCAGACCATTTTTCACTTAATATTGCAGATGATTAAAATGCATATGTAATTCAAGACAGATGGGATGGACAAATGAGATGCGGTGTTGAATGTTTACATCACCAAGTTACATTATATTGTTACAAGTAGATTACCAGAGCTTGCCACGACAATAATCATAGGTACAGGTATGCATATTACTCGACTACGATTAAACTGCTGATCTTCTAACAACATTATTCGAAGTATTCTACTTGAGAAACAGTCTATTCTCATATTCAGACAGAAGCAGATACGTTGTGCAGTTTTAATGTTTTTATACATCAAAGAGCGCTCTCCTTTGTTTCTCTTTGGCTCAAGGAAGGGGACCGTCTGCTTTCATTAAAAAGACTGTCAGTTGCTGAAACTTGGAACAGTCTATCCTGAAGCTACGCTACGCTCTTAATGGAAATTTAAAATTGAACCAAACAATGAGAGACCTAAATTAAGGGATAAAGCTGCGAAACGAATAACTCAGCCTTTATCAGCACCAAACTTATATGTGCAAATTTTGCACTATTGTGCAGAAAATGGATTAAGCAATCTTGGCACTGAGTTTTAAACTTTCTATATCTTTATAGGCATGAAAACAATACTTTGCACACTTAAAGGTGTTTACGTTATTAACTGCCACACAAAGTTTCAGCACAATCTGTGTTATAGTTTTGAGGGAATTAATTATTCAATTTATTCACAATGCGAAGATACCTTAATATTAGAAATACTCCCTGCGCACCAAAAACCAAAATATCACAAAAGTTGTATTATTTCATGAACTATAAGTATCTAACAAATGCCATCAATTTCCTTCATGAAGAAAAAATAATTACTTTTAAAGTAATTAGTATCTTTGCTTTGATGAACATTGAAAATATTTTTAAGCCTTTTATTAGTGTATTTAATTTTTTTTCAATAGCAAAATTTCATATTTTGAAACCAAAGACATATAAGTGAAGCACATTCTGGAAAAATACTAGGAGCATAGCACAACATTTAATGTGCATGGGGTGTCTTAAAAATATAAAGTCGAGAAACCAATTTTTCTATACACAGATATCACGATCACCTGTCTGTCACACCTTCCTCTATTATCTAGTAGTCTCTCTCTTTACAGATGCATTTCTTTTGTTATCTACGAGATGCCGCTTAACCACACCTTGCCATTAATTTGGTTGTGTTTCTTGTATCGCTTTTAGACCCATACTTCATTCAAATACTGCCGAAAATGTACGAACAAATGGGAAGTTTAAATGTAGCGCACATAACATTCAAAGCCTGCATTAGACCTTAAAAAATGGCGGATTTAAAAAAAAATGACTGCCGACGAATGACTGAGAGGTTGGGGAACATTTATATGGATACACGTAAATCTCCTGAATTTTTAAAAAAATTTCTGTCATTTTTCAATCCCAGGCTCCTTAAAACGGTCTATAAAATTAAAGCAAACGTAATTTAGGTTTATAAAGAGGATATAAGATTGTTTGACACTCAGTGTAGTTTAAGTTTGACTTTAGCTTGTCATGATTTTCTCTACTCATTTTCAGCAACATGTTCGTGCAAAACCTTAATCTTCTATATACCTTGTGTCAATTGAAACAAACTTTTGTATACACAGTTGCACTCCACAATTTCCCAATAGGTAAAATAGTCCTAGAGAGAATCGAGTTCCTTTAAGGGATTGTCAAAACTCTTGATAGAGAGAGAGACAGAGAGACAGGCAGGCAGGCAGAGAGACGGGCAGGCGGGTAGAGAGATGGACAGAGAGAAGGTGAAAAACCTTCGCGTTTGAGAAAAGTACATTTAAGCCAATAACTCTGAAATGTTTAATAATAACATAAGAAATGAAGCGAGAACAAAGTTTGTGTTTCAACGAGTATTATATTTTTACTTTCTCTACTACGTAAGTAGGGGAAGTATTGTACTCGACCCAAAATTTTGATGGCGAGATTTCATCGGAAATGTATGTTTTGAGGTCCCTGAATCCTAAAAAAGCCCGTGTGTGTCCGTGTGGGCAGCAGAATTCAAAAGTGAAAAGTCGGCTGAAAACCAAGGTTGGTAATTAAGTTTAACATCTTTCAACGATGCTACACGATTATTTTGAAGAAAATTCCTCCGCCCTAAACTTCTTTTTCCATGAAAAATGTTTCCAACGTTTTGATTTTCTCAAAAATGATTAACGATTTTGATTAAAATGCCATATGCTTAAGCTATTTTTATGCCAAACAAAATGTCTACCCTGAATTTCTTGGACATAACCTACGTAGTTCTGCTGACTCTTGATAAATTTTGCATAGCTGGTAACCCGTAAGAGATAGACCAATTCTTACTACACAAACAATTTAATCTCGTTAAAATACACACCTTATATCTAAGTGCATTTGTTTTGGAGTGAACCATTTCGGGGGTAGTGTTATTTAAGCGAGTTTTGCAATACTTATTCTCAAATGGAACGTCGTTATTCACTTTTTTATCTCTTGGCCGCGCAAAGAGAATGGAATTTCAAAGGCTTTATATGGCGACAGTTTTGAAAGATTTGGTTGTTGCTCAAAGCCTACTGTGTTCCCATATTTCCCTTGTACCTACAAGAAAATTGGTAATACAATTATTTTCTGAAATGTTTATAACTCAAAATTTTTGAAACATTATCGATATTGGCACACACTAATACACAAACACACACATGCACGAAACTTTACTAAAAGTGACATTTTTAGACTCATGAGATCTTCAAAGGTGAATTAGCAGCATAACTCCAAAACGAAAACTCGGATAGACATAAACTTAACATTTAACTTCAGTATCTTCCAAAGATGACACAGAAATTTTGAATAAAATTCCTCACCGTAAACTTCATTTAAATGGAAAGGCTTTCAATATTTTTATTTGTTCATAAATGGCGGTAAAGATTTTGATGCAAATATGTTTGAGAGGATGTATTACATTTTTCTAGGAATAGCCTTTAAGTCTTATTCATTCAGATGACTTTTGTATGATTTGTGTAACAGACAAGCCGTACCAAATAGACAAAGAAACTTTGTACCGAATTTTGTCACTTATTGGCGAATTTATACTTCGTAATTTTCTCCAAATATGTTCTACAAATTCAATAGTGATGTTTCTCCATTTTTTATGTATTTATGTGAGGTTGTTGGGGTTGTATGATTATAAATTGCGTAACAAGTTTTTTTAATATATAATATTTCCCAAAAATAACATTTCTAACTAAAAAACCAGCAGTCTTGTCGAAACGAATCTCTACCCAATCTCTACTCCATTCATCCTAAATTTAAATATTTTTAAATTTTACTATCAAGCTTCATAAATGTTCATAATTATATTACACTCGTAATTCTCCTTGTGCATTCATGAATTGGTCTGAGGAATATTTTGATATCTATATCTAGCATGCTTTTTTACCATTATTATCAGCAGAAAATATGTACCAAGTGGTATTTTAGATAATAATACTCTTCTCTGACGGCATCTTTTGTACAGAAAACACTTCACGAAAGAAAATCCTCGTTAAAACCAGGGTTTAAGCTAGAAAATAAAGTTATGTTGCAAAAATGCTCAAATCAAAATTAACATTTGTGCAAAATATGATACCTTTTGAGAAAAATTCTGCCAGTAGAAAATTACATAAATTACACTATTAATTGGGGATTTAAAGCTAAAATATTTGTATATTGAATTGAAGCCAACAGTAATCTGTAGATGAAATTGTATTACTTTTTTAATTTAACTTTTACACATGTAGGTCCACACATTACGTATCATATCTACGCTACAGTACTTTCGTTACTTCCCAAAAAACAAATTTGCCGTCCATAGATTTATTAGCAGACAGCTGTAAAATAGAACTGCTATCCAACAACTGGATTTTCTCTCTATATCTTTAATGTATAAACAACGTCATTTGAGCGGATGTATTTCACACGATTTAATTCACTTGATAGTCTTGTACCCAGAAATAATTCGTTATTCTTGTACTTCATACACCAATGAATTGCTTTACAAGGTGTCTTCTACTTTGTTAATTTTTATTTCAGAATGAATAGCAATATCGAACATTCGAAGTTATGAAGACCTGAATTTTCACTTTCTGTTTCATTTGGATTATTCTTGTAGGTACACTCACTGGCCGTACAACCAAGAGCAAATAAGGATAAAGGCAATTAGCAGCGCAAACAAACATTCCATATGCATTACTCACAGCGCAGCAAGATTTACAGAAGTACGGATTTAAATGAAACCTGCGGCAATCAGGCAAAGTAAATTTATAAAGCAACAACAAATTTACATTTAACAAACGAATAGCTTACCACCTACCACTGGCTGTGGCACAGGAAATTAACTTTATTTGCATTAAAATGTGTACCTTACCTAATTACTCTTAATAGATGGATAATGCTCTTCATAATATGAGAGCATTTCCACATTCTGTGCTTTCAGGTTGTAAAGCAAATACCGAACGACGGTATAGGTAAAAAGAATGCTTTTATAATTTCAATGACAAAGCAAGGACTTAGAAGGACTGAAATTTTCAGTGTGTTAATAGATTTACTGGCATATAAAAGAACTTCTGCGGGACGAAATTCCGGCATACTGACGACGCTGTTATGATCCCGGCAATTGACAGCGTCGTTAAACAACAAAATATTTTTTTTTATTAATGATTGTTTGCGTTCATAACTCTTCAACACATAAACCTCATAACAAATGCTCTAAATATACTACTTTTGATTCTAGACACGTAGGCATTCGTCTAATCATGAACTGTCGCACCTTTTCAAATGTGTCGAATGATTTCGCAGACTTCCAGATCACGCCACCTGATGCAGCTGTTTAACCTTGCGTCCATTACCATTCGCGTGGCCATTTATAAAAATCTGATGTGTTGCACTCACATGACTTTCTCTAATCTTGTACTAACCATTCTTACAAACTCTTATTCCTATATCTTCTTCGTGTTAGTTAAAATAAACATTTGTACAAATTATCTTATTGCTTATTTCCTTGTAGGTGCAAGGGGAATATTGGAATACAGTAGGCTTTGTGCGATAGTCAAATCTTTTAAAGCTTTGAGATTCCGTTCTCTTTGTACACGTAACATATAAAAAAATGAACAACAATGACCCATTTCACGAAAGTTCCAAGTTTTCCGAAACTCACACACATAACAAGGTATATCTCCGAAATGGTTCACCCTACAAGAAAATTTATTGAGACATAAATTGTGTATTTTAGCAAGATCTACATTTTTTGTATAGTATAATTTGGTCTATCTCTAACGGTTTACCAGTTATGCAAAAGTCGTCCAGAGTAAATACGACTACAGGGGCTATAGCCAGAAAATTCAAGATATACATTTCATTTGTCATAAAAATATCTCAAACATATGACATTTTAATCAAAATCGTTAGAGCCATTTTCAAGAAAATCAAAATTTTCGAAAAATTTTCCATGTAAAGGGTAGTTTAGGGTGGGGCTATTTTCTTCAAAATCTTCGTGTCATATCCTTGAACGACATTAAACTTAAATACCAACTTTGGTTTTTAACCGACTTTTCGTTTTTGAGCTATGCTGTCCACAGACTGACAGACTGACAGACTGACAGACACACAGACACACAGACACACACACGGACCTTTTTCTAAAAATGCTTTTTCTGGATTCAGGGGGCCTCAAAACATGTATTCTCGGTGAAATCTCGACTTCGAATTTTTGGGTGGAATACAATACTTCCCCTACTTGCCAGTAGAGAAAGTAAAAATAATGTCTCCGTGCTCACGGAATAAGTATGGTCCCTCCAATTATTCCGATATTGGTAAATTTTTTCTGTTAAATTGAAGATTTTTAATTCCTTGCGCATTTCTTCACTTCTTCTTCTTCTTCTTCTTCTTCTTCTTCTTCTTCTTCTTCTTCTATCTCTCGTCATTATCCAGTAATCGGATCCACATAGAAGTGTTGGAACCTCTATTACTTTATACAATTTTAATTTTGTTTCTTATCTTGTATTTTCAGGTTTATTTTTGTGGTACCACACCTAATTAAATATGTTAATTTTATTCGTTTTAAGATATGTCACATTGAAGCCAATCCTTAAAACAATTTATTTGTTCTAAAATTTCTTTCTTGTAAATAATAATTTTCTCATATTGTTTCTGGTCCTCTAAAGGCCAGAACTTCAGTTTTATTGGTTGAAATTTTTAAATTGTAGTTTTGACTGCTTTCGTTTAGTTGATATAAAGCCTTCTGAACATGTATCTCTGAGCCAATTGTAAGAACTAAGTCATCTCAAACAGAATTGCATCTAAAATAATATTATTTATTTTGTAATGTGTATCTAAATTATTCTGCAACTTCCTGACTTAGTCATCAATATATAAATTAAATAATATAGGTGACAACGGGCACCCCTATCCAACACCTGTGTATATTCTGCTCTGTTCCTCTTTCCTTTCTGGACTGTATCATTATTTTATTATTTCTTTATATATTTATATATATTATATATTTATATACAATTTTTTATTTTTGTTTTAGGCTGTACAAAGACAGATAGACGCGCAGAGCCTTTTTTCCGAAAATGCCCTTTTGGTGTTGAAGGATGTTCAAAAGATGTGTTACCGCTGAGACCCCGATATCGAAGTTTTAAATGGAAGACAATGCTTCCCTACTTTCTGTACAGAGTAGAGAAAGTAAGAAGTGCTGTATATAAGGCACTTTAGTTGTGCGCTGGCCCAATCATCTTCCCGGAGATTCTGTTCACACTGTTTCTCTCTTAACTTAGTCAATCTCGGTAACAAAGTTGTCAGTAGGGAATGCACGCATAAGTGGGTTCCGTCGCTTTGCAAACTCGCAGGTCTGAGAGAGAGAGCTCTAAGAAATAAACGTATATGGGGCAAAGAAACTAAGTACTTTTGGAAAAAATCAATCGTCTCAGAATTTCTGTACCACTGTCGTGTTTAGAACGCCGTTACCCTCTTGCCAGGTGCAGACGAGGAACAGTTTTGCTATCTAACAGGTACTCGTCTTTACCTTTGAGCAGCATTTTTATCGAGTGATATGAGTAATGTAATGCATCAAAATGTATCAAGAAAACAGTTTGTCGAATCCCACTCCTGACACCAGTGAGACAAAACGACAGAAGTCCAGTCCAAATACTTTTTGTGTCACCTTATTTTTCTTCTTAACTTTCGCACAAAAACACGGTCCCCTTTGGTGAGTTTATAGTCTTTCGTGATATTACATGTCTCAACTGTTTTCTTCTGCAACCCTGACTCAGTCTATTCACTACTTTTCACTTTCTCTATCTCTCATACACAAACTTTGACGACGACAGTAGCAGACACACAGCTCTGTTGCACACACTGACACACAAATCGGCTCAAAAACTGCCTGCCTACATGCTCTCCTCAAGCTTTTATACCAACGATGATTTAGCCAGATCTTTCTTGAACATCTACAAACAAGCCTGATACCAGACTCTTCTGGAATCCTCTGGAAAACTCTTTGTATTGCCGCTTGATTGTTGTTAGTCACGTGTCCGCTTGTGAGTGGTGTGAGGAAGCTTGACCTTCAGCACCTTTGTTACGTGCCGCACCTGGTATGACGTGTGAAGTAGCTTGGTTCCGACCGTCTTTTGTTGTGCGCCGTGGCCGGCGTTACAATAAGATGCCTGCTCCGCTTTCGTGTGTAGCTCAATGACTCCGTACAAAATTAATCTCTACAAGTTCTGAGTGACTTAGTTGAAACTTTATAATTGTATATTATATTTGTTCAACGTAATCTTAATATGTACTTTAGGCTTACTGCTTTAGGTTAGTAATTATAAGTAATACTGAAAGATAGCCATGACCTTAAGTTTAATATTTTCGAAAAGTCCATCGATAAACCCCAATTCTGATTACATTTTCCCAAGCTTAGGACTGACGTTTATTACTAATACGAGTAGTTTGGTCTATTTTAAAATTACTTAATAAACTCTGTCACCTCCTCGAGTACGCCACACTGATGCTCCGATACTCTTAAAATATTGTTCATCTTAATCTTCTGCCACGTTTCCTTCATTCAGATCCATTTTATAACACCTTTGATATTTCTCTTCGCTTTTGGCATGGGTAACCTTTTGAAACGCACATGGCTTTTCCTTAATAGTGGTAATCACTTTCACCGAAATAGAAACAGACAATTCTATGATCAAAACAGTAAAATTTGATGTCTTATACGTGTTACATGACATGCAGTGTACGATACCTGATCGGTTTTTCATATTCTTGGATTGTGAAGCAAGTCACTCATACTCAAGTAGCAGATTATTTCACAAGATTCCTTTTAATAGTTTATTTTCCTGACCACTTTTTTCATATATTCAGCTTCAAAGGTCGATCATCTGCAGAAATCTTACTGCCCGAGAAGGTCGCATTCATATTGCGTCTGAAAAATAAAATAAACTCATGCATACAATAAAATGCTATAACATAGAAAATCCAAATAAATAAACTGTGTAGTAATAGGAAACACGTGGTATTTCAGGCAACACATATTACACTTACCTCCAAACAGGGCACTTTAAGGCTATAACAGGCATGGGGATGAGGGGTGACAGGAATGCAATCGAGTATTTACCCTCTCCACTTATCCCATTGCCAAATACAGGCCACTTGTCTTTTCCGGTTCTGTTAGTTTACGCATACACACATCTTTGCAAACAAGGTAAGGTTCAAGACGTCCAATGGTGGAACCAAGTAAAAACATGATGTAAGTATTGGTTTTGTGATTACGTAATTGTGGTTGTGTTGCATTCGTTTTCTTTTGTCATAGCAAACACAATGCTTTATTTTTATTGGGAACACAAAGGTAGGTATGTTCCCATTCGGCTTTGAAGCATATTGCTTACCTTATTATCGACATGACACAATTTGAGGGACTGGCCGCTTGTCTGAGGTAGACAGCGAAGGCCGTTGTCTAGTAGTATTGTGTAGCCGGGAGGATGGGGTTAAAAGTACGATGTAAGGGAAAATATTAAGATGAAGTTACTGAGAAACAGAGACAGCGCTTTTTTGTTTTTTAGTGCTACCACACGTGTTCGTTAAATGAACGATGGACCTGAGAGACCGATGTTTCGGGTTAAGGGTAACTCGTGATGTAGTGCATTGGCCGCTGCTACTGGGGTTTGTTGGGGATTATTCGTATTCAATGCTGGACTGTTTGTGACCTATTTGTATGAGATTTAGCACTTCGAGCCTACGTAACTAATGAATGGAATCAACTCTATTTGTGTTTCTGAAGCATGTTTTATACCTTCATCTTAAACTAATACCAGCCAATTTATGTTTTTCTGCTGATATAGTGTTCTCTGTTTTCACAAGGTAATTGGAAAAGCACGTAATATGAAACATAGAAGCTAACTACTTTGTTCGCAAGTCAAGCACTGTGAAGCAATGTTCCTGCTAATTGCAGCGCAAATTAAATGTGTTGTAGCCCGGGGAGCTCAACTTCGGAACTTTCAGGTTAGCGATCACATAATTGATTTAACTTTTTTCTTCTCTCCCTCTGTTGTTGTATGCTTTGTTCACTGCATTTAGCTCGTTTTTAATTTCAGGTTAAAATACGGAACTTTCTCTAGGTAAAACCTTCCGAAGAAGAAAAAAGGAATAACAATAAATAAAGGGAATTTAATTCAAAAAGTTTAAGTCGGGCTTGTAGTATGTAGCTTTCTTATAATTAAAAAAATATATATTTTAAAATTAAACACGGTTCCAAGAATTTTTCATAAGCATCCTGAAGACCTAAGAGTTCTACTGATATAATCTTAACGTTATAAATAGTAGGAAACAAATAATGAAAATACTTCGTAAATGAGAACTTAGTTCTTTCCCGTATTTTATTTGTCGTTACTTATTTTGTTGAACTGAGAATGCAAGTCACTTGCATTCATTCACTTTCTGGGACATAAGTGAGCGGGGTTTACAAACTGTGAAATAGCCTTTTTGCAGCACATCTTGGTAACTTACTGTCAATTCGTATCTTAATTATTCTGTTTAATAAGGCACAGATACTTTGCATCTCTGCTGCTCAGAGAAAATAATACCACAAAATGGTGTCATCTTCTTTCTACAAACTACGTCATTGCTTAATGGCCGCAGGTCTTCATGAGCCAATTATACACCATATTGAACACAGCAATATGGTTAGAGTACTAAGATTGCATAAGGCCGTTTATAGAATAGGCAGTAAAGTATTCAAAAGGGCGAATAATTTCAGTACCTTTCCGGTCGAACAAGAACACTGCAGGTTACAATCACACGGACATAAGGACACGGTCAAGTATTGGCTGTGTTACGCACAGCCACTCCAGGATGCAGTACTTTATAATAGAGAACCTAACTTTGGATTAATTTTCAATTAAAATTATTTATAAATTGATGTGTACAATTGTGGAGGTGTTAGATTCAATACTATTCTCTAACGGTGGAGTAAAGTGTGTTACACAAGTTTTGTTTTTGAGATACTGAAAATGTATATGGTGATACAGTGCAACAGGTTACAAAAAAAAAAAAAAAAAAAAAAAATTAATAATAATAATAGTAATAATAGTCACAAAATATCTCAAACATATGGCATTTTAATCAAAATCGTTAGCCATTTTCAAGAAAATCGAAGTTTTGAATTTTCCATGTAAAGGTTACTTTAGGGTGGAGACATTTTCTTCCAAATCTTCGTGTCGCATCCTTGAAAGACATTAAACTTAAATACCAACTTTGGTTTTTAACCGACTTTTCGTTTTTGGGTAATGCTGTCCACAGACTGACACACAGTAACACACACACACACACACACACACACACACACACACACACACACACACACACACACACACACACACACACACACACATCTTTTTTCTAAAAATGCTTTTTTGGGTTCAGGGGGCGTCAAAATCTTTCGGTGAAATCTCGACATCGAATTTTTGGGTGGAATACAATACTTCCTCTCCTTTACTAAACGTGATAGAGAAAGTGAAAATGAAACCCCGAAGTGTAAACTTTACTTTACTGCACGATAATGTTAACACATAGACAACTATGTCTTAATAAGGTCGATTTACCGCCAGGAAATTAGCGCTGCTACAGCTAACGTTGCAAAACCGGTATACACACATTGAGTGAGCTCCTTGTTGACACCAGGATCGTTCTCGTCTAAGACAGAGTGTATACACGTTCTGCTAAGATATATATTAGTGGCATATATCTGGAATCCAACTTCTGTCGTAGAATATTGAAACATCATATAACGCCACGCTGGAACTCATTCAGTGATTATTATAAGATGACGCATGTTTATGGATAAATAGTGCTCTCTAAAAGAGGATGGCAATCCTAACTTTTTTCTCCTTGTTCAGAACAGAACCCGTGCTGGAAGACCTCTTGAAATATTCCCTCTCTCCAGATGATTGCCAGATATCAATAGGTCCACGAGCTCGTCTTTCATTCATCTTTAGCTTATCGTTGGATAAGTCTGTGAAATTAAACAGGGAAGAAAAAGAAAATAAGGGCAAACACGGCCCATCTTTGACATTCATCAATAGATTCAGACCAATTGAGGGATAACGATAAAAAATGTCTTCTTTAAGCTATAGGCTTTAGGCCTTTTGCGACTCCTTTATTTGTTTAATACATCTTTTTGCTGGTCGGCCAATAAGTACATATTCAACGGCTATTTTTGGACTTCTATCTTGGTTCATATGTTGTACGTGTTCCCACCATTTCTGTTTGTATTATAAAAAATCTGATGTGTTGCACTCATATGACTTTCTCTGCTCTTGTACTAACTCTTCTTCGCGTTAGTTGAGATAAGAATTTGCACAAATTATCTTATTGCTCCCCTTATATGCACAAGGGGAATATTAGAATACAGTAGGCTATGAGCGATAGTCAAATCTCTCGTTCTCTTTGCACGCATAACATATACAAAATGAACAACGATGTTCCATTTCACGAAATTTTTATGTTTTCCGAAACTGACCCAAATAACAAGGAATTTCTCCGAAATGGTTCACTCTACAAAATAATATATTCAGGTATAAATTCTTTGTTTTAGTGAGATATACATTTTTAGTATAGTAAGAATTTGCCTCTCTTACCGTTTACGAATTATTCAAAAGTCATCCAGAGTAAACAGAAATACATAGGCTATAGCCAGAAAATTTAAAACATACATCTCATTTGTCATACAAATATCTTAAACACATGAGATTTTAATCAAAATCGTTAGAGCCATTTTAAAGAAAATCAAAATGTTCGAATAATTTTCCATCTAAAGGGTAGTTTAGGGTGGGGCTATTTTCTTCAAAATCTTCGAAAGACATTAAACTTAAATACCCACTTTGGTTTTTAACATACTTTTCGTTTTTGAGTTATGCTGTCCACAAACTGACAGATACACACTGCCACACACGGACCTTTTTCTAAAAATGCTTTTTTTTTTTTTTGGATTCAGGGGGTCTCAAAACATATTTCCAGTGAAATGTCGATATCGAATTTTTGGGTCGAATGCAACACTTCCCCTACTTACCACTAGAGAAAATAAGAATGACACCTCGTTATGTCCAAATGCATTTTTTTGTGGAGTAAACCATTTCGGAGATACTCCTTGTTATTTGTGTTAGTTTTGCAATAGTCATATATTTCTCAAATGGAAGGTCGTCATTCATGCAAAGAGAAAGAAATTTTACGGCGACCAGCTTTAAAAGATTTGGATATCGCTCAAAGACCACTGCATCTACATATTCCCCTTGTACCTACAAGAAAATTGCCAATAAAATAATTTCCACAAATGTTTCTCTCGATTAATATGAACACAATAAAGGAAGAAGAGTGTGTGCGAATAGTTAGTACAAGAGTAGAGAAAAACATGAGCGCAGCAAACAGTGTATTTAGAACCATTTGTGTATATACATAACTGGAACTGTTTCTTTTCTAAATATGGGTGAATAAGTAATTATTAGTTTGCAAGGCGAACCCTTCATGCTGTGGATTTATTCTATAGCTATTCAAATCCATTTGCTTAACAAATAGAAGTGAAAAGTTTTATTTAAATTTGAAAGAAAATTGAGGTCGTTGGTAAAAGAAGCTTGGACGAAGATCACTTACATTCGTATTTGTTAAAACCATCGGTTTCAAGTGGGTACATTACGGACGGATCTCTGGGCGTCTGAGACCGCAATTCAAAAGCAGAGAGACAAAATGTGCCCTTCGAGAGTCACGCCATGTTGTCCGAGCTTCTCTTTTGTGAAGTAGCCAGCCAGCCAGTCAGCCAGCCAACCTCCCAGGAAGGGACTTTTCTTCCTCTCAGTTCGCCAAATTGGTCCTCATGACCTTCCCTCCCTACACCGTGAATGGACCCCTCCATATTTATGTCCTCTTGAGACAGGATTTTCAACCCCAGCTACTCTTGGACCTTCACATCGTTATTATACATAACGCTTTATTTACTAGAAATAAAATCCTATACCATATTAAACGTAGGATTAGGGTAAAGAACACAAATAAATTGTGTCAGGGGAAACTGATCTTAAAAGGGGTTGGGTAATTGCCTATGTTGGCAGTACTTACTCATATCAATATTTATGCCCACTCTCATAAGATAAGACTTTTAATCCATTCTAATACAAAAGAAATCCTTAACACAATTTTATATCGTGAAATATAGTAAGAAATTGGTGTTAGCAGCATCAATGTATATATTGGACTATGACCACTCCTCAACACTAACTCACAGAGGGACTTCGTTGCAAGTTGTTCACTGCACAAGACAGACGTTTTGAATAATTGCTGTGAAATACACAAAACAAAAATTTAGAATGAAGTTAATGCCCTACCTTAAGAAAATGCTCCACCCCACCTTCAGATAAATAAACTTTTGCTGATTTTTGATTTTTGTAAAATTAAATAATTTGTAATTATACAAAAGCCGGAAGATTCACAAGATGCTCTAATTTTTTTGGACTTGAACCTACACAATTTTCACGGAAAATCCATCTACCCAAACTCCATTTAGACGAAGAAAATCTTAAATGTTACCTAAAGCACTGTAATAAGTTTGCTAAAATGCCACATGTTAAAGATATTTGGAAATTAAAGTTATTACTTGAATTTTCTGGGAATAGTTTTCTGTATTTGAAATACATTTTGAACTACAAGACATAGACATACTAAGATAGATATGTAGCCCATCCCAGTGACTACGACGCCACCCATCCGTCGAGAACAGCAGTTTCAGTTCGAAAATCCCCACACAGCAGCGCCAAACTCGGCCATCGCTAACAGTTCCGAACCGGAAGGACTGGGTTGAAATGAAGGTGAAATGAAATGTAGGGACAAGAAATTCGAGGAATGTAACTATCCATCCTAGCTGCACTTGCTGACCCGGGAGAGCCCCCCCAGGAGTCGGAAAGGTCGACCACGAGAACGGAACCCACTACCTCATGAGTTCCCTCGGTATGGTGGTAGAAAGCTATGTACGTAAATGCATCTAATGAATTTTTTTTTCTATTCAGTACTTTGAATATTGGATGTTTTATCTTAAGTGGCACTACATGAACAATATTGAAATTGTGGAATAACCAGAAATTTCTACCTAACTTCTTGGAAAGCATTTTATGCTCACAATCAGTAGAAATACAGACAAACAACATTTTAAATAGAATATCAAGAATCGTGCTACTGTATTTCTAATCCACTGGCACTGAAATAGTAAATTTACACCTCCAATCCGCCAGTTTCCTAATGGCCAATTTATTGTATATTTTCGAAATACACATCTATGCAAGTAAAATGTATCATTACTCGGTAAACCTCTGCAAGTGCTTGACTCACAAACAGTAGGAAGGAAAATCCGCTAACAAGCGCTTATCTAACACAATCTACATTTTAAATTTTAGACCCGCTTCAGTGACAATTTGGTGCTACCAGTATTTACACTTTCTTTGATAATGAAGCTCTTTTCTTATTATTGTATTTTTATCAGATTTAACTTTCTATAATGTGTATCTATCAACATAAATTACTTAGTAATAATTAATAGAATCCTTTATTTTTTGTCTTTGTTTTCCTTTTTAGTTTGAGATTAATTAACATATAGAAGATTGTATTTACGTACAGAAAACAAATAAGTTAGAATGAAGTCTGTAGACAAACGCTAAAAAGTTATTTTAAATATATTACATACCTAATATATTGATAAGATTTTAATGAAATTAAGCTTTATAAACGATAACGTTATAAAGTGAAAAATGCGATACTGCTAGATATATGTAGCATTCACATGACATTCTCTACTCATTTTATACAAGCTATTCGAACATAAGTAGACTTTTCTATGTATGATTAAATTAAACTAACTTTCATGAGAGATTTACACATTTCGTTGTAGGTATGTGAAGAATACTGAGGCTAATGTGACAGTGACATTCTTAAAAAGTAGATCGCTACGCTCCTTGTATGCCCACGAGAAAAAGCGAAATATGACGTACCACTTGAGAAAAAGTAAAATTCAAACCAATTACAAAAAGAAATGCTTTGTGCCATAAAAGCTTTTATTTCAATAAATTGTATTGTTTAAGAGTTCTAAATATTTGTGTAGTTAGGTATTGTCTATCTCCTGAACTTTTCCAGTTATACCAGGTGAGTCAGCCGCGCCTTATTTTTTTGGATGGTAGGCCACCCATCTAACGACATGTGCGCCTTAGTCCAGTTTTGCGTTTACTAAAATGTATTGCTTGACGTTCTTAAAGAGAGGAATGCGCAAAAATGAGAGCAGCAGTGCTTTAAGGGACAGAACATACTCCTCGCTAAAGTACACCTCAAAAACATACGACTCGTTTACCGAGAGCGAATTCCGGTTTCCAGCCGATTTTACACACTTTTTATTAGAGTATACATAGCAATGATCATATGAGTACACCAACAACGTCAGCTAAAAAGAAAATGGCGGATACTTGTACTTAGAGCAGGGGTTGGTTGCCAAAAATTAGGAAAAATTTAGACACGCCTCATCCATCATGGACCCGTACAGTCAAAACGGACATATTATTCAACAACAGTTCATTTACATTTTTGCGTGAACTACGCCTCGTACATCTCAATTAATATGCATAACAGCTTTTGCCATTTAAGTAATAATATTAAATCGCCCAGCAAATGATTCAAACTCTCTTAAAAGGCTAAATCAAGCACGCAAACTTGCGAGGTGGCAATGGCACAGCGCCAGGCATACAAGTTCTACTATTGCACGTGGTACGTGCTTTTAGTCAAGTCTCAAAATAGCTGAATAGGATTGTGACGAGTCCTCTGCACTCTGCGTCTCAGCGGTGTAAATATTTTTTTTGTATGTTCATCAAAACTTGGAAACCGAGTTCACGATAATCTAATTATGAAGTCCCTGAGAACATTACAATTTAAATAGTTTTTGGTTGTCTGCATTTTTAATAGCACAATAATTCATTGTGTGCAAAATTGAGTTTTACTTCCATGTTAAACTCTGACAATGTAATTTCCTTGCTTTCTGGGTTCAAATGTGTATGAATGATCCTTATTTCAATTGCACCTACCTATAGGTGTGTTTAAACAACTACATAATTGTAGTTCACCAATAAAGAAACATCAAACACTGTCATACAACATAAATAGAACAATAGAATGAATATAATAACAGTTTTCAGAATAATAGTTTGTAAATTGTGAGGATTGCACGGTAAAAAAAAATTAGTACATGCAGGTGATTCGAACCACTTTCAGAGCAGACAGATTACTCCGGAGTCTTTCGCTCGTTCCAACTGAGCTACCTAGTAACGTGTGAGGTAAACATTCCGTTTAAGATGTAATATTTGCTGGTTCCAGTGAACATTTGCAGAAGTGCAAACGTCAGCTGTCTAATTACGAATATATTAAAAAGCGATGCGATAACATCTATGTTAGTACTAACTTCATCGAGTGTTTAACATCCATGTTAAATACGCGGGTAGAACCTAATAATGGGGTCGATGTTTTCATGTTATAATATAAAATGCGGATTGCATAAAACTCGAGAATAAGGGGCAGCTGACTCACCTGGTATAAAAGTCATTCAGGATGACGAGCGTTTGGTAGAGTATTCCAGAAAATGTAATATATACCTGTCATGCGGGTATTTCAAGCGCGTTATTTTAATAGAAATCGTTAGAGATGTTTTTATGAAAATATCATAAAAATTTTTCCGTAGAGGTGAGGAGACTTTCTTGAAAATTTTCGTCACTGCCTTAGAAGATGCTGAAATTGAACACCAAGTTTAGTAGTTAGCCGATTTTTCGTCTTTGAGTTGTTGTTTATAGACAGATATTTTTCTAAAAATGTTTTTCTTATTATTCGAGGAGCCTCAAAACATGTTTTCAGAGAAACAGTATCGACATTTTGGGTGAAATTCAATATTTCCTTTGAGGAAGAGAAAAACATTCTTATATATTTTGTGAAATAATCTCAAAAACTGAGAGTTTCTACAGCATTTTATGTGAATTACTCTTAAGCTTGTAGGTTTTAAATGCATCATCAAATATTTTTCTAACCGTTATATATTTCTACTCGCACATTCAGCGGCGAGTGAGTTATTTCATGGTTACAAAAAGCTGCAATTAGATGCTACCTATAGACGAATGCACTTACAAGTTAAACTTTTGGTACGAAATGCAGTATTTTTCATTTAACATCCCCTCAAATCAGTAACGAAAACTCTGGAGCGGATGCAGCGTTCATTGCGGGAGACGTCTGTGCTTTTATTTCAACGATAAAAGGGCACACCTCCTTCTCCAATTCCATCATTCCAGTTCATGAAAGCCAGTTTATCCGATTGGCATGATTTCCTCCCAGCATTCGATTTCCGCTTCCATTTCTTGGCAGCAGCCAGACCAGAGCGATTTGTGTTCAGACCAAACTTTCAACCTCATTCTCCCTTCTGTATTATGTGGTGAGGGTTTGGTGAACAAGTAGCCTTACACCCCATAATCAAATGTCGAACTGTCGAACAAGTTCGGCTTCAGTGCGATATAATGTTTACCGCTTTATTGGCTTCTTCATGGTTTTGGTTTGTAGTTTCCAAATAGATATTCAGGTTTCCTACTGATATACCACGAGTTTATTGACCAAAAAGGACAAGACATGCCTTAAAAAGCCTCATGTCACATGATTAGCAAATTAAAAAGTCACATATGTGAGGGTTTTATAATCTGACTCTAGTAAACTTAAAGTTTTGACAAAATTGATGCTAACCTTAATAACAGACCACGCTAATGCCAAAATGCGAATGAACACTTGTAAGTAATTTTTGGTTTCCTTAATAAGTATCTAGAAGCTAAAAAGAAACTTTCTGCAATCCTAACATTAAAATGGCTTATTATGTTTTTCTCTGCTCTGCTCACAATCAGTATTGAGCTGATGTGATATCGTGCGGCTGCATTATTACCAGTGTGCTTTATTATTTAGTCCTGTATTTAGTCACAAATTGTATTATGGCTCAGCATTTGTTTTCTACTGCACAGCGTATATTTATTATAATTTATTTTTGAGCCAGCAGTTGTCGCCCGTACATCGTGAATAATATTTTGCGTATGATTTTGCATTTTTCAACAAAACTGTGAAACAGCTCATACAGCAAATCCTTTGAAGAGAACAATTGAAAGTGTTTCGAGACAAACTTATTAGAAATTTGTGGTCTACCGGTCCCCCGACCTAATCCCCTTATTCTTCTTCTTTCCCTGATTACCCTCCCCTTATGTAGGACTTACACCCCCTAGGACTTACAAGCCAGTGCCTAGGGTCAGACGCCTGTCGGGGAGCAGAGGGACCTCTGGACCGGACAGAGTGAAGACCTGGAAGCAGATGGTCAGCCAAGCACCAGGTATGATAGTGAGGAAGAGGATGATATGAAATGCCGGCGAAATGGATGATTGGGAGGATGGTAATGGAGCGATTGGTGGAATGAATAGTGGTGGAAACTGGAGAATCCGGAGCAAACCCGCCCAGACGCCACTTCATCCATCGCGGGTCCCGCCTAGGTGGTAGGCGAACGGTCTAACCACCGCCGCCAGGAAGGATGAGGAATAATCCTGGTTGGTGAAAAATTGCTACCCCCTGCCGGGAATCGAACCCGGGACCCCTTACACAGCAGGCAGGTGCTCTACCAACTGCGCTACAAGGCCAGCCCGACCTGAGCTCGACCTGAGATTTCTACATCTGGGTAACTTAAAGCATAAAACAAAATATTCGCCAGGAAATTGCCAGCATTTCTCAACGTGGACTACGGCGAGTGATGAATAATTTCCTAAAGAGATACCAAAAATTATTATTGTTATTGTTGTTGAAGTTCAAACGCTAAAAAATGAAAAGGCACATGGGTAGGAAGTATACCAGTGAGCTAATTAAACAAGGTCCCAGATATTTGATAGGTAGATTCAGGGATTTGTTTAATAAGTGTATTGCTATACAGAACACTCCTGATGAATGGAAAATAAGCTACATTGTACTAATACAAGGTGGAAGTAAAATAACCCGTATGACTTTATTATAAATAACAAGAATGTCTTACACCAAAAAGCTGAGAAGTTTATAGCTTTCTTGGAAAAAATCTTTTATCAAACAAATTTATCATCTGGCTGAATTATTATTGATTAAAGGTTCTTTATTGATGGCCATATACATATAAAATTGAATAAGTGATATTTTCCTTAGGCGTATTTCAATAGATTCAACCATTTTTGTGTCAATTAAATTTAAAGGTTCACAATTTGTTGGCTTCTTAATTGTGTTAGAACTGGCAACCGCATCAGTTGTGTTTACTTTCTTCGCATACCGGTGTAGATGGCACCCAATGTTTACTTAATTGCATGGAATTATTTTTTGTCAAAACCGCAAAAGATGGGAAGCTTGACTACAAGTATTGAATACTTGTTATAAACTCTTATTTAAAATCAATCCCAATCTTATTGCATATTTGTTACTGCTAATAAATGTTATTTATCAAAAGAATGGCAATTTTTTTTTTGTTTCTAAAGCTGTCGCTGTGAACACCAATGACAAATTTCTTTACCTACATTTCTTGAAAGATTTTGGTATCTTTTGCACATGCTCACGCGCACAAATCTTGTCAGCAGCTTCATGTTGAAAATTTCACTTACTCAAGTTCTTTGGCGCTTATAAGATTATTGTTAAAGCTTGTTGGAGTAATTGTTAGCAAAAGTGGTTCCAGAAACTTCTGCATCGCGTTATACAAATTCCTTTGTTGCACTGGCAATTAGATGTAGGTATCTGCTTGCACAAAGGACGATAATCCCATTTTAAAGCGGGTATATTAAAAATTAAAGAGAATCGTGAGCTTACCGGTTGGCCAAACGTATAAACAATTGCACATACATTGTGTTTAAGCATGTTGCAGTACATCGTCGATACACATTATAAGGTTTAGCAATTGTTAGCAGTGTTGCCATTCTTGTTGGAGCGAAAGAAGTAGAGGCAAAGCGGATAAAAAAGGGGAATTTGATATGGAATTTATGATGCAAGCCGATGCCACTCCAAGATGATTAAATCAAGCAACATTCTGATTTAATCGTCTTGGAAATTCTATGATGTAAAAAGCTTAAAAACGCACACATAAATCATAGGGTCTTACAGTAAATTTACAAAAATAAAATATTTGGTAGTGAATAACATAGAAAGAGAGAATTTGATGTTGGAAGGAGTAGAAATAAAGCAAGTGAAACAAACGAAATGTTTCGGAATAATATCAGATAACATCGAAGGTATAGGCAAAGAGCATAAGGCATAGAACTGAACTGAGTTGAAAAATAATATAACCGTTAAATACGATATATTGGAATAAGCACATTTAAAAAGACAAAAAAATTTATTGGAACAAATTAGTGGAATCTGTTGCAATATATGGAAGTGAGGTATAGACAGTCATCCATTACTACAGGAATAGACCAATAGCTCTAGAAATGGATTATTTACGCAGAAGTGCCAAAATGTCAAAATTAGAACATAACACTAATAAGGCAATTAGACACAAGATGAAGACAGACGAAAATATAATAGAAAGAATTGGAAAGAAGAAATTAATATGTTTAACACATATTAAGAGTGAAAGATGAGCAATGGCCGAAAAAGCTATATTCACGGCAACAAACCAGAAAGAGGAAAATAGGGCGACCAAAGTTAACATGGAAAAGAAGTACGATGATAGTAGGCTTTGGAAGTTCAGCACGGGAAGAACAGCAGGAGTTGTAAAAAAACCGAAGACAAGTTCTTCTTCTTCTTCTTCTTCTTCTTCTTCTTCTTCTTCTTCTTCTTCTTCTTCTTCTTCTTCTTCTTCTTCTTCTTCTTCTTCTTCTTCTTCTTCTTCTCCTTCTCCTTCTCCTTCTCCTTCTCCTCCTCGTCGTCGTCGTCATCATCATTATTATATTATTATTATTATTATTATTATTATTATTATTATTATTATTATTATTATTATTATTATTATTATTATTATTATTATTATTATTATTATTATTATTATTATTATTATTATTATTATTATTATTATTATTATTATTATTATTATTATTATTATTATTATTATTATTATTATTTTACTACTATTATGCTACTATGTGATACTGATACAACGTCTACAAAGGGCGAAAGTAGGAAATATTTTTTTGTACCTATCCTACTGATGCTGCATTTCCTTCTAACCGACGTAAATTCCAGGGATGGACGCCCAACAGCTGAGGTTAGATAGCGAGCACGTTTTGGAATCATCACTGAAGAGGGAACTGTGAATGATCTATAAGAACATAAAAGGCTTCCTGTGTTTCTGAAAATTTACACAAAGAGCTACACCTTATGTGCTACTGTTGGTTTATGAGGCTGAAAAACAGTCCGAGTGGAAGCTTGCCAGGAAATGGTCCATTTATTTGATAGGCGAAAACCACAGTGTGGATGCTTCGAAAGGGCATCATCCCTCAGTGGAGTGAGTGTTCGTACCGTCCAAGTTTTCTTTAAAGTGCGCAATTCTCGTTCAGCGTTCTATTATATCAAGAACAAAAATGTTCAATTATATATGGCTAGTACAAACGAAAAATCTGATAGTGCTATAATTTATGTTTATAATAATATACAATAATTGTATCACCGGAGCATAATCCTTGGTCAATAAATAAGCAATAAAAAGCGCACGAGAACATTCGCAAAGTAAGGACCATCTTGCCTAGTTGTAAAAGGGTTGTTTTAGTTAATTCCTTACATGTTCTCTATTTTTGCTGTCTCTACTGGCAAGTAGAAGCAAGTATCTTAGTCCGCCCAAAAATTCTATGACGAGATTTCACCGGAAATATATGTTTTGAGGCCCCCTGAATAAAAAAACAATTTTCAGAAAAAGGTCCGTGTGTGTGTGTGTGTGTGTGTGTGTGTGTGTGTGTGTGTGTGTGTGTGTGTGTGTGTGTGTGTGCCAGTCTGTGGACAGCATAACTCAAAAACGAAAAGCCGGTTGAAAACGAAAGTTGGTATTTAAGTGTAATGTCTTTCAAGGATATGACACGAAGATTTTGAGGAAAATGGCCCCACTGCCGTTTACATGGAAAATTTTAATTTTCTTGAAAATAGCTCTAGCGATTTTGATTAAAATGCCGTATGTTTAAGATATTTGTGGGATAAATGTATATTTTGAAATTTTCTGGCTGTAGCCTATGTAGTCCTGTTTACTTTGGATGACTTTTGAATAACTCGTAAACCGTAAGAGATAGACAAAATATTAACATACAAAAATGTAGATCTCGCTAAAACACACAGTTTGTTTATGTCTGAATAAATTTTCTTTTGAGGGAACCATTTCGGAGATATTCCTTATTACAGTTTCGGTAAACCTAAAGCTTTCGTGAAACGGAACATCGTAGTTAAATTTTTTATATGTTAAGCGTGCAAAGAAAAGGGGATCTCAAAGTATTAGAAGATTTGACTATCGCTAAAACCCTACTGTATTCCCTTATTCCCCTTACACCTACAAGGAAATAAGCAATAAGATAATTTGTACAAATGTTTATCTCAACTAACACGAAGAAGATACAGGACTAATAGTTAGTAAGAATGATTAGTACAATGCTTAAAAAGCATCGTTTAAGGCGGGGGCTTGAACCCGCGACAGATCAGTAGACCAGAATCTAAACAACTAAGCCACCCAGATTCACTATCTCTAAGTACTGTAAAATTAGTCTAACAAGTTGAAAACACCTCAACCAGAAGAGGTTAGATGGCAAAAAACATTTTAATAGTATGTGTTACACAAACTCTTAAGCCTTGCTTTTCTTCAATCTGAAAACTGAACTGAACTAAGAACTGAATTCGTTTGTCACTAAGTTTTTCAGTTCCTCACCAGAAACCTAGGCGACGAAAATTACGGTGGCAGTCATTTTTACTTTCTCTACTGGTAAGTAGGGGAAGTATTGTATTCCACCCAAAAATTCGATGTCGAGATTTCACCGGAAATATATGTTTTGAGGCCCCCTGAATCCAAAAAAAGCATTTTTAGAAAAAGGTCCGTGTGTGTGTCTGTGTGTCTGTCCTTCTGTGGGCAGCATAGTCAAAAACGAAAAGTCGGTTAAAAGCCAAACTGGGTATTTAAGTTTAATGTCTTTTAAGGATGCGACACGAAGATTATGAAGAAAATGGCCCCACCCTACACTACGCTTTACATGGAAGATTTTTCGTAAATTTTGATTTTCTTGAAAATGGCTCCAACGATTTTGATTAAAATGTCGTGTGTTTGAGATATTTTGATGACAAATGAAATGTATATCTTGAATTTTCTGCCTATAGCCCCTGTAGTCGTATTTACTCTGGACGACTTTTGCATAACTGGTAAACCGTTAGAGATAGACCAAATTATACTACACAGAAAATGTAGATCTTGCTAAAATACACAATTTATGTCTCAATACATTTTCTTGTAGGGTGAGGCATTTTGGAGATATTCCTGGTTATGTGTGTGAGTTTCGGAAAACAGATTATGTATTTAATTCATTTTATTCACCGTGTGCTTTCGAAACAGAAATATCAGCTTTGTAAAATCAAGTAATATAATAATACATAATGAGTCGACACAGAATAATGCAATATCGACATGAACATGTACATATTTGTGTAACAATATTAGTTGAAATATGTATATTTTCTTCACTGTCATGCAGCTTTCTCAAGCACCCAATGATTGGTGTTTTCAGCTCAGTTCAATTTTAAGTTCAGTGTAGGAAAGCATAACTGAAAACTGAACTGAACTTAACTTTTCAGTTTAACTTCTAGTTCAGTTCAGTTTTCAGATTGGAGGGGAGCAAGGCTTTATTCCTCTACCTTCTTCATGTTAGTTAAGATAAACATTTGCTGTATTTATCTTATTTCTAATTTTCTTGTAGGTGCAAGAGGAATATAGAGCTACGGTTGACTTTGAGTGATAGGCAAATATTTTAAACTAGTCACTATATTAAGATTTCGAAATTTTCTTCTCTTTGCAAGACTCGCATAAATAACACGGAATATCTGCAAAATGATTCATTCCACAAAAAATGCATTTGGACATAACTTGTGTCGTATGAAGATTTTTGTATAGTAAGATTTGGTCTATCTCTTATGGTTTACTAGTTATGCAAAAGTCATCAAAGGTAAACAGGAAAACAGGACTACGTGAGCTATAATGAGAAAATTCAAAATGAACATTTCATTTGTCATAAAAGTATCTTAAATATGACATTTTAATCAAGATCGTTAGTGCCATTTTTGAGAAAAATGGCATTTTCGAAAAATTTTAAATATATTAAAAGGTAGTTAAGGGTAGATGAATTTTCTTCAAAACCTTCGTCTCTCGCCCCTGAAGGATGTTAAACTTAAACACAACCTTTAGTTTTTAACCGTCCTTACATTTTTGGGTTCTGCTGTTCACAGGCAAACACATGCAAACAGGCACACACACGGAATTTTTCTAAAAATGCCTTTCTTGGGTTCAGGGGACCTCAAAACATATATTTTCGGTGAAATCCGGACATCGAAATTTTGAGTCGAACACACTTCCTCCACCTACTTTAAGTACTAGAGAAAGTAAAAAAGAAAAGTAACTGTATTGTGATGGTACTACAAAGGAAGTTGGTACCGATCGTCCAAGTGGCTGCTTGACATGACAGCGACTGTTAGTAACTGTCCTCGAGGGCAAGAAGTTGGTGAACTCTTGTGAGACACACGCCTTGTGTGAAGTAGGTAACTTTGTTCACACTATCTGACCGTGTTGTGCAGCAAGACGAGGATGTTCCTGTCTGAACTCCTGTAAGTGTTGATGGAGAGACAACCTTACACAAAGGCTAGGTACTTCTTCTTACTCAGCAACAACAGAGTTTCGAAATATTCTGCTCCGAAACAATGCTTTTGAGACATCTAAGACGATTGTGTTGTTGGAGGGATAAGCAGCTCTCCGAAGTCCAAACTTCTTCTCCAAAGTAATTTCAATATACTGAAGTATATCCTGTACACAATCAAAGTCCATACAGACTAGAGTATGCTTTGCAATAAAATTATACCAAAAGATTGTGTGTTGACGTTATAAATTAAATGTAAAGGATTATAGCATTATACCATGTGAGTAAAATATTTGAAGAAATGGATGATATAAATCCAGAGGTCTTGGATTCGATTGTCGGCTGTACGGTGCAAATTTTTCTTGACTCAGGATTATTCCCTATCCTTCCCATGGTTTGGAACTATGAATGTGCGTATATGTGAATTAAATGCAATAACGCAAAGAAATATTGAGCTGGAGAATAAAAATCACTGTATAGCAAATGAACATCATAGATTCTGAGCAATAATTTCAAAGGCATAAAGCCGTCAATATGATGTTAAAGGCGGTATACAAATGAAACATTAAAAGAAGAAAGAAAAAGAAGTTCTCCGACCAAGATATTGGTAACCACTTTTTGTATGAGCTCTATTTTAACAATTGTACTAATTTAAATTATTAGGATTGAGTTTGTTCTTTTTAAATCAATTTTGGTAACAAAGATAAACACTAGCATTACACGTTGCTTGATTATGCTTTGAGCCAACCAATTATCAATAAGTAGTCCTGTATATGTATTTCAATATGTGGGTGAAAGTTGGTCTAAGTTGCAGCCACTATGCATTTTATTTCTCTCTCTTTTATTTTTGCTTTGTTCCAAAACATCTTTAAAGATAATAGAGTCTAAGCATGAAAAAGAAGGCCGGTTATTTCTCCAAATTATGCTATACCATTCTCTTGCGTTTTCAACTGTCTATGGTTCGAACACCTCGATTAGTTGCGCTATCCCATATTGGTTGAACAATATTCCTCTGTGACCAACGTAAAAGTGTCGTAACTAACATAAGATATTGAACATCCGAATGGGTTCACGTGGCATATTTTCTGCTCAGTGTGAATTTCTTTGTTTATGGGGGTTGTCATGCACTAATAGATAACTAGGTATGCGTGCCCAAAACACACTTCTGAATATACATAATGGGAGTTGCAATCAAAACTGTCCCCATCCTCTTCGCTCGCCGTCGCACAAACATGACATCCTACCACTCCTCCCAGAAATTCATTACCAGAGTGTGCAGTATGACGCATGCGAATTGAACTTGCTCTTCCCCATTAATATATGCAGCTAGTTTTGACTCTTCAGCTAACTTGATTGTTTCCCCTTCATGTGAGTCGCATTTAACCTACGCCACCAAAATAGAGATTGTGAAATTCATTTATTTGCTATCTGTGTCAAGGCATCAAAATGTATTCACACTAGATACAACATCTATGGCCATGAATTTGCTGACTTAAGTCACGCAACATTAAGGGGAGGATGTCTGTCAGTAAACTACTCGTTTTCCAAAGTTATAATCTATAGTTATTAAATCGTGCATAACTATTAGTGATATTGAAGTGATGCAGATTTTTCACAATAATATTTTATTTCTAGGCTATGTTTATGGTAAGAAGGCCATTACTAAGTTAAACAACGTACCATTTGCTTATTCTTCTCCATTATATTTTAATAAATTTGTAAATTCCAGTAAGAAAGTAGAAACAAAGGTTTTGCCTTAACAGCAGTGCCAAAATAGGACCAGGGCCTTTATGAAAATTTCATTGCACAATGAAAATGTCATCTAAAAATCATCAATATGTTACAGACTTCGAGGAAAAAAAGTATAATTCATTTTAATATACTCTGATACTTAAGATACAGTAAATTAAATTACCTGCGTTTAATTATAATAGATAATTAAAACTTCTTTCGCAGTATCAAACAGCAGGGCTAAGAATAACGAAAATAGAAGGAAAAGAAAAAAACACAAAACTGAAGGAAAAATAAATAAGATAAGCCTATTCAAAACTATCAGTCAAATACAACCAGGAAGAGGTACACCATACTTAAATTCATTGTTACGTCTTATTGTACTACCCAAAGAACAGTTAAGAGATAAATTAAAAATGACATACTAACAATTAAGTGTAAAATAATATAAAATAAGGGAAAAAAATAAATAAAACACCAACATCCAGTGGGAAGTTGGTGAATTGATTTCACTGTCCCCTACTATCAGCCTTTTTCACCTCTCAGCTGTCTCGTCTTAAACAGACTTTTTCCTATGCTTTCCACAACTTCTCTGCCTGCCAGGAGCATCCAACATGCCCTTTTCTTTTCATTTGAGGCTTTAAAACATCGCGTCAAATATTTTTCACTTCATTCTCCAGTATATCTGAAGCTTGCCTAACTATGCATCCACGGCTATTCTTGCACACAGATGGGGTGGCTTTTCATTCCATTTTAATTGATATATTTATCACCCACTGTACTGCAAGCAAACTAGTTCTGTCTAATGCGTATGATTGATTTTGCTGTTTTGCTTCATACTCCTCAGATTTTAGCCAAGAAATCTAGCGAAACCTTCCCTTTGCATTGGGCAACTTTGTTTTTGCCTAGCCATATAAGAAAGAAGGGTTTTAGTTTCATCTTCACACATCCATTATCCAAATAGTCCAATCCTTATAGCTTCAAACTTTTCTTTAATTTTGATTCTCTTATTGACAGTCGTAAGACAACTTTAATTCTTTTAAAAGTTAAATTTTCATTTTACTTTGAAAGAACTGGTGTGTCAGCCAGTAAGAAAATTATTAATATCCTTATTTTAATCACTGTCTTGTGCAAACCTGGTGCGCAGCATATTTAGCATGTAAACGATTTATGAGCTCAAGATGCTGGGTTCCACCAAGAAGAGCACACTGCAAATAATGTACCTACCTCCCACTCCAGATACCGCGTGGTATGCTGGGTAATGAGCGTGGGCATTATAGTATCACATTAGGGGAGTGTGCTTAATGTGAATAACTTTCATGTGGCAAACCCATTATGCCTTTAATATACAGCTCATGTGCATCGCTATATAATTGAAATAAACTATGCAGTAGATATATATCATATGGGCGATTTTAACGTTCGCTCAGTTCTTTATTCTATGCTTTATCAGCTATTAGTTACGCATACATTAAAATGAGGCCCCTCTTTGTGGTTTTGGTATACAAAAATAATTCCTAGAATTCAAATATATCATTATTTTCACTAACAGAGAACCATTGATACATCGATATTACATATTCAGCTGGGATATTTTTAATGAAAGTAGATCAAAAACAAAAGTAGGCGTGATTCTGTTTTCTCTCCCATAAACCCCAAACCCTACTATTCGATTGGGTGCTTCTCAGGTAATGTAACCGTGGGGGGAGGGGGGGGGGAGGGATAACGCGGAGCCTACACCTGGAAATCAACATAACATTGGCAAGTATGTATTGATTTAGGACACACTATATAGCTCTCCAGTACCATGAAGGCCATTGAATTCGCATATTAGGCTCATTCTGTCATTAATGGTCATGCCTAATTTATTACAATATTACAATATTTTAATTTTAACAAAGTTCTCTAACTCATATCCGTCTGATTAAGGTAAATTTTCCAACAGATAAATAGACGATTGTAGCGATTTTTAAACTAATTTTAACCAAGCTCACGTTCGTTTTTTATTTTATTTTCTTTGTTACCGACACTGTCAATTGCCAGAGTCATACCAGCACCACCTGTGTGCCGGAATTTTGTGCCGCAGTGGTTGTTTTACATGCCAGTAAATCTACCAACACAGGACTGTCGCTTAAGCACACTTAAAAACCATCGATGAGGGTCGGGTTTGAACCTGCGACCTTGGGAAACCCCACGTTTTGGTGACATATGAAGCATATATATATGCTACTGAACCTCCTCGACCAATCCATCGTCCATTAAATGTTTTAAGAATTAGGATCAGTTTAGTCCCAATGTGTGGGCAGGAATTATGGGTAAGAGACTCCTAGGACCATACATTTTACCGAACAGATTAACAGGTGCTGTGTATAACCGATTCCTGCCCGATGAGTTACCCTTTTGGAGGAGTTGTGCTTGTGGATAGACAAGGCATATGGTTTATGGATGACGGGATACCACTCCATTTTCAACGTATTGTGCGACAATACTTAAACCAAACATTTAATGGAAGATGGATTGGTCGAGGAGGTCCAGTAGCATTGCTTCCCCATTCGCCGGACCTCAATCCATTCGGTTTCTAAGTATGGGGACATTTAAAGACATTGGTGTACGCGAAACCTATCGAAAATGTGCGTACATTACACCTTTTTCTAAAAGGCTCATATTTCAACAGGTTTGTCTTCTGTTGCACCACTCTCCGGCAAGCATCGCTACGATATTTATTGGCAGCTACGATATTATTGGCATTAATACGGCGCAAGACCACGCGTTCGGAGCCCAAGAGTCCAGGAGCGTGGCCTGAAGAAGCTTGGAAAGCAAGCTAAGGGCACGTTATTCCTGAGTTCGTGGCCTGAAGAAGCTTGGTAAGCAAGCTAAGGGCACGCCTCTCCTAAGTCGACGGCCCTTACCCAACAACACCACCTAACCCTTATTCCCTCCCGCTTACCTTCCCTGTGGTGAGGTTTGGAACAACCTACTGAGCTAGCTCAGTAAGCCAAAGAACGTAAGTTCTGTAGTCCACTGGGACTACTCTTAGGCACAAAGGTAATCCAAACCGCGCTTCTAAGCAGCCACCTCCCCCCCTACCTAAATCTTTTCCGGCCAAAGAATGACCAAAGGTCAGTCGGCGGCCAAACCCCCAAAACCCCCTGATCCCATAACCAACCGCACCAATGCCCGGACAAAAACAAGAACCACAAAACAAACTACAGCATCACCAACAAAATCTACATCACCACAACCGTCCACTAGCGGGACAAACATGACCACATCACCAAGGACAAACTCAAAACAAACACCAACACCAACACCTCCACCATCACCACAACATCAAAGAACAACCCGAAACCAACATAGAACCCATTCGGTCAGCTCTAGCAGCAGCTCACTCGCCAACGACCCTAATGACTCAGACTCAAGCATTGAGTCTACCTCAAGATTAGGACCCAGGATTAACGCCATGACAAACTACACAAATACACAGACGACACCACCGACAACCTTCATCCCCCCAATGCCACATGGGTACTTCACGATTTATATCGCGAATTGTGCCCAAGAAAAGCAAAACACCTGGGTCGTAAGAGCCCTAATGAATAGAGCAGACATAGACAACAATACACTTTTCAGAGCACACAGACTAAACAAGAACACCTTCGCCCTTACTTTCCGCAACCAGCAACAGGCGGTTACTTTTACACAGGCCGTCCCAGTCAGCAACTTCGGAAACTATGCACACTATACCAACACACTACCGCAAACAACAAACCAACGCACCGAAACACAACCGAGACCTAGACAAACCCTAACAGCCGTACTAAGAGGCCTACCATATGACATACCTGACAGTGACATCCTAAGTAGTATACAAGAGACATACCCTGAGGTGATACGAGTATCTCGTATCATCAGCAAGAACAGACAGACTCCCTTAGTCAGGATTTTTAGCAAATGTGTTGCCACAATCAATACAATCCTGAAAGAGGGAGCCATAATAGAACGACAAATCTTCAAGGCCGAACCATCGAAACATACTGAAAGACACACCCCCTGCAGGACTTGCCAACAATATGGCCACCACCACGAACAGTGCGCAAACCAGCCCACCTGCTTCTACTGTGGCTACGGCACAGAGACAATACGGTGCACGCACCCAATACGCCACGACATTCCATACTGTGCTACGTGCAGACGGACTGGGCACTACACCGGACAGGTTAGATGCCCACTCTACCCACGAGCACCACCAACTTTACCTGAACAGACCGCGAAGACCCACATATTTCCCCACAACATACCACCACCACCCAAACCACAACATGTAACGGACTGGCCAGAGATTAAATATCCCCAGATACCTACGACAAAAAAGGACATGACAACCCAGGAAACTGTTGGTACTTTTAAAAATGTCATCACACAGACTGAGCAACAGCTCAAATCCCTTCAACAACAACTCACCCACATCCAAGAAAACATCACCAGCTATGTTAAAGAACTAGCCAGCACCACCATAACGCAGATACTAACCACCCTCATTCCACCCATCTACGACATCATTCCACCAATGCACAGAGCCAGGTTCCTACAGAACATATCCCAGACGGCACACAAGACCCTGAAAAAGACCGTCACCACAACTCGCGTAGGAAATCAACTGGCCATATTTGTTCATGACATCTCATAGTAATATCATCCATAACATCACACTATCACCCTCCGAATCACAATGGCACACACAACACAAACAGACACACACCACAATCTAAAACTACTACACATTAATATTAATGGTATTTGCACAAAAAGACAAGAACTATATGACCTAATGACGTATCATAACATAGACATTGTGACCATCAATGAAACGAAACTTCACAAAAACATAAACATGAACTTTAAACCACTGCTATCTTTTCGAAGAGACCAACAACAAAGCGCTGGAGGCGGGGTCATGATCTTGGCAAAAGCTGAACTTAATCCCATCCTCTTGGCCACGCCCCCAGCATTCCAAAACCTTCAACTCCTGCTAGTACAAATCAGAATACGACGCAAAAAGACAGTCATAGCAACTCTATATGTACCGCCAAAAGACCCGTTCCCTACGACGTTACTTAAATACTTAAATGACAACTATCCAGACCTAATACTAGCAGGAGACCTTAACGCATACAGTACTCACTTACTTGACGAAAATACAAACGCACACGGACGTGAACTGAAAAAACTACTAGACCAGACTGACCTTAGAGTAGTGTTGACACCAGGACCGACCAGGATAGGCACTGGAACACAAAAACCAAGTTCACCTGACAAAATACTGACATCGAAACGCATGTATAACCAAGTCGACGACATTAGCACAGATGCACCACCAAATACCGACCACCTACCCATAATACTGACAATACGAACCCACCCCTGGTACACACAATCTAACAGAACAATAGTAATTAATGATTACAAAAACGCAGACTGGAACACATACAAACAGACAGCCGAAAGACTGACAGACAATGTCACACTCACACCACCTAACACCTGCCACGACATAGACATATACGCTACAACACTTACCGACATAATGACGCAAGCACGAGAAGCATCTGTACCACAAAGAACAATTAATATAAACCCTTACAGCAGACCTTTACCAAGACACATAATTCAGATAATAAAAAACAAAAGAAAAGCACACAGACAATACATGAAGACACACGCCCCAGAAGACAAACGAATAGTAAACAAACTACAACAGGACGTAAAAGACGCCATAGCCACATTTAACTGCGACAAATGGAATACACTACTTGACAAAATGACCGAGACGAACAGACGAGACCCAGCCAATTTCTGGCGATTAATTAAAAGCACCAGACACAAGACCTACCCACAATACCCTATCAAACAAAACGGACAAACAATACACGACACAACGCAAAAATTAGAAATATTCCGACAACATTACGAAAACGTTTTTCAAACACCCGACGACCCGAATTTCCACAAGACGCACTATAGAAACGTTAATAGACACATAGAACAAAACCAAAATCTGTACACACCACAAATGGACATCATAGAACTAGACGAAAACGACGAAACTGACCAACCGATAACAGCTCAAGACATTAAGACAGTACTAAAAAGAACACGAAATACAGCGCCAGGCCCGGACAACATCACCTACGAAATGCTAAGACAACTCCCTGACAACACACTAAATCTACTAGTAACCACCTATAATCACATTTACCGACATGGATACCACCCGACTGACTGGAAACGCGCACACATACTGTTGTTCGAGAAACCTGGCAAAAACAAGACTGACCACAAAAACTATAGACCCATATCACTAATCTCCACACTATCAAAAACTTTCGAAAAGATAGTGGTACACAGACTGACAAAAATATGCACGCAAAGACGACTGATACCAATGACACAAGCTGGCTACCGAACCGACATAACAATACAAGACCAACTAGTACGAGTACTTTCAAACCTACAAGACGCTTACAATCGAGGATTTGTCACCATGGCAACCTTCCTCGACGTACAATCCGCCTTCGACAAATGCTGGACTAACGGACTACTATACAAACTGACAGACTTAAAAATTTCACCAAGGATTGTACGTTGGGTAGCCAGCTTTCTTACAGACAGAACGGGACAGATACGTATAAACAACTTACTATCTAATACCATTAATATTAAAGCAGGCACACCACAGGGGAGCGCTATTTCCGGCCTCCTCTACATACTGTACACATCCGACACACCACAACCAACACAAAAGAACCTACACCTAGCCCAATATGCAGATGATACTGCGTATTGGAGCACACACGCCACGCTGATAGGAGCCAAGGGAAAACTGGAAAAACAACTCAGCACATTCCTGAAATGGACCCAAAAATGGCGAATCAGCATAAACACAGACAAAACACAAGCCATTGTGATAAGGAAAATCATGAAACACTCATACAAAACAGCCACCCTCACCTTCAACAATCAACAAATACCATGCAAAACAATCATAAAGTACCTGGGTATACATATTCATAACCAATTGAAAATTAAGACACACTACACGCGACTAGTTAACAAAACACGACCCGTTCACTCAACACTGACTTACTTAGCACGACTAAACGGACGAGGACTTACACCACAAATACTACGAAAACTTTACACTGCACTAATAAGACCACAACTGACTAATGCAGCCGTAGCCACCATGCCCCTAATCACGACCGATATAATGGACAAAATAAAATCCTTTGAGAGGAGGTGCATCAGAACTGCCCACAAACTTTTGCCCTCATTCAAGACAAACACACTTTACAACTACACACACACAACACCCATAGATACACACATAGCCAAACTAATGATCAAATACATACACAACGCACACACCAGACAATACAGAAGAACACTCATCAACACCGCACAAAAAATGAAAACCATAACACAAACAGAAAAACACAAAAATCCTCCTCTCATAACACTAATCGACGTTTACGACAAATACCAGCAACAAGAAGAAGACAGACTACAAGAACACCTTCAACACTTCCAAAACATCTAAACACATAATAAACATAAACACTTAAAATAAAAACACACACAAACCTAACACACAAACACACAAGCATACAAAAGTAACCGAAGAGCTGTTGCAGTGGACATACAAACTTAACAAAACTACTAGCACAAACGACTTATACTTCCTGGCCTTTTCTTTTTTCTTTCTTGGGTAGACGACAGGCCATGCAGCTAGGGATGACCAAACACACACATCACCCATCCAAACACAAAACCCACAACACCAACACGTATATAGGCACTCGCCACTGAAATCCGCCACACGACCAAAAATAAAAACGCAACCACTAGGCTGAAGAGGGGTGCCCCTGAACAGCCAGGGCATGTCGAAAGACATGCCCAAATAACTTTTTCATTCATTCATTCATTCATTCATTCTGTTGCAATATCGGACAGATTTTTAAACACCCTGTATATATGACGATATAATGACGCTTAGCTTACACACATCCGTGCGCTATATAAAGCGATATTTTTATATATTTATCGATGCTGTAATGGCGTTGAAACAGACATTTGTATCGGCCTTAGCGTAGCTTCTCTCAGGAAAGTCAGAGAGCTAGATGGCTATTTTTCTCATATCTCGGGCTAAATGATTCTCCTTGTATTTTTTTTATTCCTACTTATAGCAGTTTAACACTTAATCATAATTCATAGGCAAAATTATCTGCCTTTGTTTTAGTTGTTGATTTCAAAATAATTGGTCAGACTTCTTAATGCCTCTGTTTTGCCTGCTTTTATAATTTTAGAACGTAGGTAAGAAGCTGCTTCACGATATAGACTAGGTATATGTGAATATTGTGAAGGCGGCGGTAGCCACCACAGACTCGAAGTCAAGCTACCTTACACCAATTAAACAACGCGGGAATTAAACAACTTTAACAATGGAGCAACAAAGTGTTTTCAGATTGTTCGAAAGACTTCCGATTGCCGGCTTACTTATGAGACGTTTGAGAAAAGCTGAATTTCGAGAAAAATCCGTGCTACATCATTCTCACCCATATGAGCCATCATGGCGGCGAGAGGAGCTAGTTTTTATGATATAGCCGTTAAATATTGAACGAAAACAGCTGTTAGTAGTTAGTTTTAAGTGTGTACAGCCAGTGTTAAGAGAACGTCAGACAGTTGTAGACATTTAACCGTGACATTGGAGTTGTGTGAAGCAGTTTTAGTGAGTGCGATCGTCAAGGTTACAATAAGACATAGCAGTTGTTATGGAAGGTCAGGGCGAATTTTAGATTGTGTTAAGGATAAGAGGATTTTGTTTCTGTGCTTCAGTTAAGAGAAAATAAAGTGACAGTCAAAATAACTAGACTTTGCCTCAATGTATATTCTTCAGAAGAAGCGCTATAGAGAAACACGTAAAGATACACGTTAAGAGCTGGGGAAATGGTATGTATTAATCTACAAATTGCAACAAAACTTTGTAGCTTAGCTGTAATGAATTTTAAACTAGTTTTGTTTAAAACAGCAGGAAAAAGAGAGAATCTCATTTCTATGCCAGTGAAGTATTGGTCACATAAATTTGCATGAACTCCATGCTGCACAAACTTCCAGAGGGGTTGTAGCTTAATTAGCAGTCCAATAAAGGAACAACACTCTGTAGAAAGAGCAGGAAGCAAACTATTCTAAGCTAACTACACAAATGAATGAGGAGTCAGGACTTTTGAAAGGAGCTGCATAAACGCATTGAATTTCTATCCACGGAGCATCTAATTAATTAAGGAAGCACAACCTTACATTTATATAAACAAATGAGAAGCATTTGGAAGTAAAATTCCATAGAGACTTGCGCTACTGTAAACTTATGGTCTGTTTTAACATGACTGGCAATTGTAAAATAATAATTTACACAGCCCTTAAGGGACTGCAAAATGACTGAAAAATTATCACATTATTAGGTTTATAGGTATAAATGTTCTCCAAACCTGGAGTCATCATTTGGCAGTGAAAGATTTCAGATTCGGACATTTTTAATGGTGTAGCGCAGGGCTTAAATGCCATGTGTGCTACATTTAAATATTCCTTTTGTACTGAATTTTTGGAAGCATTTGAACAAAATATATGCCAGAAAGAGCTAAAAAAAACAACCAAATACAGCGAAAAGGAGTGATAAAGTAGCTTCTTGCTGCAAGGGAAAAGCTATTAGTCTGAGGAGAGAGACTAGCACACAAAAGGGGGAATGTGTGACAAACAGCTAATCTGATTCATGATCATGATGCATGTATATAGAACAATTGGTTCTTCTCAGCTTTACACTTTTAACACAGTATCTGCTCTCTGCGCATATTGTGTGCTATACTCCTAAATTTCTCTAGATGTGCTCCATTTATGTGACTTCACTTCAGTATTTGGTTTCAAAATCTGAAAATTTGCTTAGCTTTAAATACGTTAAATACACAAAAAAGGTTTATTTTCAGTGCCCATGAAAGCAAAGAAATTAATTACTTTAAAGGAAATGATTTTTTCCTCCTTTATAAAATAACAAAACTGTTGTGATATTTTAGTTTCTGATGCTTATTGAGTAGTTTGAAAATTAAGGCATTGTACATTGCGATTAAATTGAATAATTAATTCATTCAAAATTATTAAACAGATTGTAGCATTAACACTAATATTTGTGCAAAGTATACATTTAATAAATGTCTAAGCGGTCCATAGATATACTGGTTATTCCCAATCCAGAAGTCTCACTAATTACCAATGGAAATAAACTGCAGAGAGAGTGAGAGAGGAAAACAATTCACTTAAAAAGCAAAGTACGGATAAACTTCGACTTTAGTATTGCAACATTGGTTAGGATCTTAATGAAGAAAGCTTGCCACAACCTAGATGTTATTTGGATGATGATCGTTGTCACAGAGCAGAAAAATAGCAGAGATAGAGTTTGTCAGGCTAGAGATTGAGATTGTGTAACTGCAAGTTTTTAAATGTATTGGCTTAAATTGGTGAACGCCAGGCAATACCTGATTGTAAAAGTTTGTGAAATAAAGTAACAAAAGTTATAACAAAAAATGATAACAAAAACGTCCAATAGGAAGTTAGAACTATCGGTAATGATCAACGGGCAACTAGTTCGGTGGAAGAAGCCGTGAAAGCTTTCAGATAACGCCCGGGAGGATGTTGGGGAACATCTTAGCACCCCGGAAGTTAATGTTGACGGCAACACTATGCAACCAAACACTACGATGGATCAAATTCTCGGCGAAACTAAGAACTTACAGGTCGAGACACCAGTACGCGATTCAACATTCCCGCACGTCAAGCCACACAAGTACGATGGCACGTTGACCCTTGAAGTATTCCGCAGACAATTCACCACCGCCGCCACCCGCAACGGATGTTAGCTAGTCTCCAGGGACGGGCGGCAGGAATAGAGCACGAGATTATGACGTCGGCGGCGTCACGAAACACACGAGGCTCTTGAAAACCGGTTTGGAAAGCACCGTATGGCTGCAGCCCATCGCAGTCAAGACTACAACACCAAGAGAGATGCTGTAGGAGTTGGCCCGTAATAATGAAGAGCTAGTGAATAAGGTTCTAGTGAACCTCCCGTCCAGATACATGTGCCAGGAAATTATCCACTCCGATGACGGGGTGCGTCTATTACTCGGCAAATATCAGACCATCCACGATGCGCTGATGACCGCGTTGTCAATGGAGACGGTAACAGCTATCCTCGTGTGGAAGATCCGGAGTATTCGGTTTGTGCAGGAGGGGGAACGATCTCCTAGTGGTGTGTGTTGGTAGTGTGGTTGACCAGAGCATGCAGTGAGGGACCGTCCACACCTGGCTGACAAATAATGCTAAAGGCGGAGCTTTATAAGGCAAAACTAAACAGAACAGTATTTTTACTGTAATATCAATGTTTGTTGCTGCGTAGAAGCAAAAATAAATACATGAATGAATAAATAAACAAAGTAACATGTTTTCCTTCTAACTCAAACTATATTTGGTTAATTTACGTTTACTGACCTATTGCTGATCATACGAATGCAACAGGAATGCAGATAAAAATATAACAATTTTATTGCCGTAATGTGTATTGTAATATTCGTATAAACCTTATACATAATAATATTTATATCTAGCTTCTAAATATGCTTAATTATAACAAGAGTGGTTTATATAATCATACAAATCTTTATTTTCACAGATGTATCACATAAATCACTATATACAAATACATATATAACATATACAGGGTGGAAGGGAAGTTATTGCATGCCTTCTAGTATGCGCTTCCTAGAAGAATCACAAACAAAAAGGTGTAGTGGCATTTTATTCTTTGATCAGCCGGTCTCGAAAAAGATAAATTATTTTTGTTCCAAATTGGATGCGTAATTCCACAAGAATGTACGAAGATAACAGTTTGTTACTTGTAGGATATGTAGAGTAACTTACCTCTGACATAGCTTCGCTAGTAATAATGGGACATCACACAGGGTTTCGAAAGAATTAGTCACTTTATTTGAAGGAATACTCCGAGCTGCTCTTTCAGACATGAAGTAACTCGACAACGTTGCGTTGAGGTTGGATAGGGAATTAAACCGGTTTCTGGATTTAAACAGGTCTATCGCCTGCAGTTCGTGTAGTGTTTTGGGAGATAACGATTATGATTGGCCTACACTCTCACAGTAAACCTGGAAGGACACGGCAGGATATTTGTTTATGTTCTCAAGATGCACCGCTACGGTGTTTCTTTATGTACTGACCTGTGAAAGTGATACCAGTGTTGCCAGCTTGTTTTCGACAAAACTAAAATACTCCATAGGAAATGGTCACAGACAAAAATGTAAGATAGATGTGTTCCAAACAGCGAGATCTATCACTGGTTTAAATTAATGTAATGACTTCCCTTCCAACTGGTATTCCTTTAGTTCTGCTTAATATTGCTTCCATTTGGTTTCAATTAGTGATTTGAAGCATCTATATAGTAACAAGTTTTCTTCACCAGCATACGTATATGACAAGTTTTGTGTGTGTTAGTGAGAGGGAGAGAGATTGCTGTTCTATCAAGCCACCATACTCTGCGATAGGCAAAACACACGATCAAAGGACCTCAGGAATGATACAAAGTCCAAAATGTGCCGAAGATTTTCTTTGGGAGAATGTGTCACATATATCAGGAACCAATCTGTGAAAAAACAAAATCGAACAAGTATTGTTTGGATGCTATTGCTTCTAGAGAAGGTGTATTACAGTGTGGACACTACTATTGCTATTTATAAATATTAGAAATTTTGAAATAGCTCTCCCAAGAACAATATTCGGTAATGTAGTACATATTACTGAATGTGACGCGGGAGCGTTAAATGCAACATGCATGATGACATTAAACACCATGTTGTGGTTATGCTGAATGTGTATTTGCAACTTAAGCGTGCAACTAATGACGTAGCTTGTTAGCATGGCTTGCAAAATTACCTTCACTAAATAGCTTTATTGAGTGCGTGCATGCGGTTTACCAACTTCGGCACCATTGATAAACAAGGGAGTGTCTAACATCCCTTAGAGTTAACAGTCTATCGCCCTGCAGCAGATACACCAATGAATTATTCTTACGACTTTATGTTTCTGCTTCGGTTTAATTGAAATAAACCTTTACAGAAATAGCTGCATTACACATAGAAACAAAGCGAACAGCGATAGTCAACTGTTTAAGAACTCAATGCTACATATTGGCCTTAGATGTCGTCCTCCGTAGTGAAGAGATAACACTGTCTCCTGGATCGTATAAGGTCGTGGGTTCAAATATAGTGCAGAACGATGGAATTTCTCGGGTGTAAAAGTAATTATAGTCACCGTTACGCTCAAAAGACTAATATTCTATTCTATTACCCCTACCTGGGTGTTATCTTCGGAAGGAAAATAAAGCTGGTAGTCCGTGTCATGCTTAACAAAGGATTGCTGGAACTTCGAGAGGCATCCGGCGGCCGGCGTGTTTGTAAAGGTTCCAGAAAGGACTGTGTGACGTTTTACGCGCTATATAAGGAAACTAGGCAAGGAGTCAGAGTTACGACTACAGACATATGAGTAAGTTGGACAGTGTGTCAGTGAGTGTAAGACAGCTGTGTGTGTGGTCCTGTGGTCATCAAAGATACGTCACGCCGAGATGAAGTCCTAATGAGTTTTGACTGATTGTGTCGTTAGAGTTAATGTATCAGAGGCAGAGAAAGTGAAGAAAGACAGTGAAATGGCTGAGTCAAAGTTACGTGAAGCGTTTGCGCCAGTAAGAGAAAGTTGTGTGTTTGTGGAAGAGTTTTGGAAGAAAATAAAGTGATAAAAAAGTAACAACTGATTTTGCCGAGATTTGCCCAATTTTGTTATAACAGATTTATGTGACGTATCAAATCATTTTTTTACAAAAATGTTACTAGAAACACATTTTAAAACTTCCTGAAAACAAAAGAGCATTTTTAGAAAGCGCATTCGCTCTCAGAAATGAAAAGTCGGTTAGATATCATACTTGGTATTTTAGCTAAGGATGCGACACGAAGCTTTTCAACCAAATCCCCCCCCCCCCCCCAGACTGTCCTATACATAAAAAATTGGTTAAGAATTTAACTTTTTCAAAAAGGACTGAGAGTTTTGATTAAAATATCATATCTTTAAGATAGCCCTCTTCTTTCTATTTGGCATTTCATAACTGATAAACCGTAAGAAGTAGACAAAACCTTAGTTCAGAAGAAAGGGGGGGGGGGGAGGGCGTCATCTCCTTAAAACTGACAGTTTACATCAAATAAATATTTTATGGAGTAATCTATTTGACATATTTCTTGTTATTTGTTTGAATTTTCCAACCGTTACGCTTCTATGAAATGGAAGTCATTATTCGTTTTATGTCCGGGACCTGCGAAGAGAATGGCCTATCAAAGCCACCATATAACGATGGGCTCTTAAAATAATTAATGTCGCTTAAGCCCCTGATGAAATGGATAGAAGAGAAGCGTTTTTAAATATGGTTGTACAGGAGTGAGTAGAGAAGGTCATGCGAGTAACACATCAGATTTTGGCTTTCTCTACTATGTATAGTAAGCAATGAAAGTATTGTATTGCACTCAAAGATTCGGTGTCGACATTTCACCTTAAATATATGTTTTAAGGCACCCTGAATCTAAAAAAACATTTTTAGAAAAATGTTCGCGTGCGTGTGAAATTCTGTGTGTTGCTCTGTGTCCGTGGGTCTGTGTGTGTGTGTCTGTGTGTATGTGAACAGTGCAACATAAGAAGGAAAAATAGGTTAAAAACCAAAGTTGGTATTTAAGTTCAATGTCTTGCAAGTATGTGATTGATTTTCTCGAAAATGGCTCTAACGATTTTGATTAAAATTACATGTTTGAGATATTTTTATGGCAAATAGAATGTATATTTTCAATTTTCTGGCTATAACCTACGTAGTGTTGATAATGACTTTTGCATAACTGTAAACCGTAACAGATATACCAAATCTTACTATACAAAAATGTAGAACTTACTAACTTCCTTGTTGTTTGAGTTTTGGAATACTTAAACATTCGTCAAATGGAGGATCGTTATTCATTTTTTTATATCTTAGACGTGCAAAGAGAAGCTTTAAAATATTTGACTATCGCTCAAAGCCTACTGTATTCCCATTTTACCCTTGTACCTACAAGGAAATCAGCAATAAGATAATTTGTGCAAATGTTTACCTCAACTTACATGAAGAGGATTTAGGAATAAGAGTTAGTAAGAATTTGTACAAGAATAGAGAAAGTTATATGAGTGCAACATATCAGATTTTTTCTTAACTTTTTATACTCCTTCCAAGTAGTCCCGATAAACAGTTGAATATCGATTGGACTTTAAAATACATTACAAGGTTGCAAACAGTTCGAACAGTTAGGTAATAACGTATATCTTGGAAATGACTAGTGCCTCAAAAAACGTATTTAAAATAAAGTAAGTGTATTATAAATATACACACATCGTGTGCTGCATATCTTCGTGTATCGCTTGACGTTTAGAAGTTATAGTAGATTGTAGTGTAAAGTTATTTCAAGATAAATGGGACCTCAGGAAGTTCAAAATATGCCCAATATTTGTCACGTAAGTTTAATATATTTGTCTAGCACTATGAGCGTGGACTATGAGTATAGACATTTCTAAGCTGACTTTAGATATGCGTGAAATTCCTCCAAACTGGCTGTAGCTAAAAATATTGGCAACAATAATTCTTTGTGGAACATTCGTCCAAATTGTCTTTGAGCAATAATTAACTTTTTTTGTATAAATTTTACAATTGTGGCAGTTTTATCTTGCATTGACGCTAAAGTACATACACCAAATAGTTCAAGGATGGTGTATTTCGATGAAATATGTAGGTGTGGTTAAACTTTTGGTAGGAGCTGTACTATACAATGCCTGCAGCACATACATTTTAGTGTCGAGTACGAATGACCATCCTGTATAAAGCGGTTTACCTGGTGCGATTTTACAGACATTTACAGTGACCCCCTGCGCAACAGTCACAACACATTTCCGATAAACCACCGCCCATCACTTTTTGAGGTAGTGGCTGATTAGAAACACACTATCTAACTCTTTGCTCGATGATGAAGCTTGTTACAAAGACCGCGCTATATCTGTTTTTATTTCCATTTCGGGATACCGGACTAATCGTTATCTAACGTTCTGCCTGAATGAAAATAAATAGAAGTGGAAGTCTGATAGAATCACATGAAAGCAAAACAAGGAGAAGAGGTGTACATTTTTCCGATCGGAATGCGCAGGCAGCATGGCATGTGAAAGCCAACTGTTTCTCGATATTGATGGCGTACAAAACAGTGGGCATGGAAAGCAACGGACCGCGACGTTGACACATATGTCAAGTACAGACTCGCGCTACGCATGGCGGCACCCAAAAATGACAACTCACACAGAGTAAAAGGACTTGTAACGGATAAAAATGTAATATAATGCATATTTTCTTTCAGATGAGCCGGCCTTTACAGCACCTGCTGCTGTTTTAACGCTAACAAAAGTTTGATCCTTCAACAGAAATAACAGAATAATGGAATATTCTGAAAGCTCCTGTGTCATCTGGAGCATAAAGTTCTGGCATCTTTGTGAGAAATTAAACACTAGTATTTTATCACATAAATTCGTAATAGAGATTCCGCTGACTTAAAATATGCCAAATTTATATATTAATCTACACAAAGCATGTACAACATTCAGCTTAAGCCCAAAAATATATTAGAAGCGTAGTTCAAAATGCGACTGCTCAATATAACATTTCGAATTCATAATATGATAACATGTTTAAGAGTATGTGAGAAGTATTTTAGTTTCTTGAGTCAGTAGTAAGATATTGCGATAAAATGATAAAATCCACTCCGGTTACTTTGTATCAGTTTATCGTTTTCTAAACTTTTGCACAAATACACACTTTTTTCATCTCGTTAACACTTCTACAGTCTTTGTACTATCACGACTCACAACTATTTACTTCTCGTAACCTTACCTCAGTCCTTTCAGTGTCTTTCTTGACTTTCTCTATCATATACCAACGATATAATCACTCGTTAAATCTCCAAACACTGACAGGTTCAAAGCTGTAACTCTAACTCTGATGCTTCCACGCCTCCTTGTATACCAGAGATGACGTAACACGGACCTTTCGCGAACTCATTGAAACAGCTGGCGAGGACGTAGCCAGATATTTCTCGAAGGCTCCCAAGAAAACTCCTTTTGGTTCTGCCGCTGTGATTGTTGTTATTCATGTACACACAAACAGCTGCGCGAGGCAGTCTGAGCTTGGGTGCCTTTGTTTCCTCGCCGGTCTGATATGTGGTGTGAAGTAGCTTAGCCCCGCTCGTCCTTTGTTTTGCGTCGCGACTAACGTCACAATGTGTAGGGGCATGACAATTAACCACTCTCCAATAACTTCTTATATGGAGCATAGGACACTCACAAAGTATTTGGGCGGCGCCGTGGCCGAGCGGTTACCACCTAGGCGGCCTGGGTTCGATCCCAGGGACCCGCATGTGGTAATCGTGGTGGACGAAGTGGCGCCAGGGCGGGTTATCTTCGGGAGCTCCGTTTTTCCCCCATCTCATTCCACCGGTGCTCCATCTTCATTCCATGTGTCATCAGTGTCACCGCCTGCGGTGCCGTAGTAGTAAAAGCGGACGTTAAACACCACCACAAACAAAGTATTTGCATCAGACTCTTTAATTCTTGCAAACTCCTTTACTTCATGCCATGCTTTCTCTTCCTTAGCAGTTTCTTCTATAATTCTTTCTCTTCCACATACTTCTTAGTCGTCTACTTCCTCCGCTGGAGTTATTGTTCCCACAGTTAATGATATTTTCCTAATGTGCGATCCAATTCCACTTTTTCTTCTTATTTCTATGGTAATTTCTTTGGATTTGTTAATTCCTATAATTCTAAATTTGAAATTATATTCTTATATTACTGGTTAAAATCTATTCGTGCTATAATGACTTTATTTACTGTTGAAAATTTCAATTTCACTATGGCTTGATATAAGGTAGAGTTTTAACTTTGACGTAATAAGGCAAAAATGCCATTTTATTTCTTCATTATTTCTTTAATATCTTTGAGAACTTCACCGTATTTATAAATTATACTTTCTAGATGTTTAAATTTCTGAACAGCAACAACATTTTTATTATCCTTGTAATCTTTGTTGTGTTGCTATTTAGTCTCATTTTCTTAGTCTTCTTTAGGTTACTTTTCATACGAGTCTTTTTTATTATTTCTACTAACCAGATGAATGAAATCTGCTATATGCTAAAATAAATTTTAGGGACAGTTCAACTCTTCTTAGTTATTTAGTCATTTATTTTGCATCCAGTTGTTCAGATGTTGTCTGAAGAGGCACAGTTCTTATCCTATAGGGGTCTTCAGATGTCCAACAACGCATACTGTGTCTTAAGTTTTTCATTCAATACTTTATTTTCTCCCCGAGTTCACGAGAGAGGTGTTTTCAATGAAAAATCCTGTAACTGCTCAACAATTTATTTTAGAAAAAATGTTAGTAAAAGTTGTTTAGTTTACTGTGGGGAACCAGAATATACAAAAAATTACCATAGTTTCATTTAAAATTCTGGGAGGTGGGTTTCTGTGGGCTCCAAGGGCTTCATGAAAATGTTTTCGAAATCACCACTTGTTCCTATAAGATTATGAATTTTTGGCACTTGATTTTTTCTGTTCGTTTAAGAGATATTCCCCTGTAACATTTTATATAGGGCACTCTATATAGTAGAAGCTTTAAAATATATTTCTAACACTAAAGTATGTCAATATACACTAATAAGGTTTCGAGAAACTTTTACTGCTGTAGTTTGTATGGCGTTACCTCCATTTAAAGCAGGTAATACTTCCTCGTAATATTCCAGTTTTCTTTAATTACATCCAGGATATGAACAGGTGTGGTCAGCGTGTAACAAAGCACGTATGTCCGCTATAAAGAGAGCCACGAGCGTGCTATCAATATAATTTAGTTCACGCTTCGCAGTATCTTTCGCCTTAGTGAGAGGGTTTGATTAATGGGCTGTAGATACTTGCTATCGGCAGTGATTCATTTTCCAGTAAAACTGTCCAGGGAACCTCACGGTTATAGAGCTGGACAGAATGTGCTGGAAGTAATCCACTGGGACCCCGCGAAGGAGGAGGTACAAAACTATAACGTCATATTGCTTTCAGCAAGGAGAGATTTTTGGTTAATATATTACTTTATCTCTACCACTTGTCTTTAGTGGGCAAGAGTACCCCATAGAGAATTTCAAAATAAAAACTTAAATGAGATGCTCTGATTCCAAAACAAGAAGATTCGAGTGTGTGTGTGTGTGTGTGTGTGTGTGTGTGTGTGTGTGTGTGTGTGTGTGTGTGTGTGTGTGTGTAAGTGAGTGATGTGTGCTTGAGTGCGTGCGCGCGCGTGTGTGTGTGTGTCCGTACAGCATAACTTAAAACACGAAGTCCGATAAATCTCAGTACACCTTTTGTGGAGACAACCACATTCCTTGTAATTCTTCTAAATTTTTTAATATTTACCCTTCTCTCAAGTAGGAAGTAGTTATTCGTTTTTAATGTGCTGGCTATGCAAAACGAATCATATAGGGACCAGTGCTCAAAAGATTTGACTATGCCTAACCCTACTCTATTCACCTAAAAATTAAACTTGAGTTTTAATTAATGGATGATTTTACTGCTATGCTTCTTAGCGCCTCATTGTATATTCGACGTGAAGACTCCTAAATTTTGCTCAGATGCCTCTACACCAGGTTTGAGGTTCTTTTACATGCCGTAACTCTACTACACGGGACCACCGGCTTTACTGTCCTTCCTAAAGAAGCCATAATAAGAATGTTTACGCTCGAAGAAAACCCATCGCGATCTGGGGAACCAAAGGCTATTACCCCTAGACCACGGAGGATGACCACTACATTCTCCAATTCCCATTGTACCTATAGAATTATTTCTCTAAGTCTATCTCGATTAGCGTGAAGTAGATAAGAAACAAGGACTTTTAAGAATAGTTTGTTCAAAAGTGATTGAGAAAATCATGTGAGAACAGATCAGAATTTTCATTTCCCGGCCATGCAAAGGGAATGGAATGTCAGTAATTACATGACGACCAGCTCTTAAAATATTCTACTAGCACTTAGGACTACAGTATTTTCCTATTCCCTTTATATAGCCATGAATATTTCTAAATCTCACGTCAGTTGCAGTGCGGTTTACATAGGTCGATATTTCCAATATGTAGCTTAGTTTAGTGAGTCTTTGCTCCATATGTTATCGTCTGTCGGACACACAAGAAGGCTGCCATAGGCTATTCACAAAGAAGTTTACATTCTTTTATATGTCATAAACATGTTTTGATTCCTCTGGAATTAATAAACTCTCAGCATTGTTGGCTTCGTTCAAAATGTCAAGCGGAATACAATCCATACTTTCAATAGTCTTATTATTACCTTCCATTTTCATTTATAAGCATTTAAACAAATTAAATAATATCTGATTAGCAACCATATTACGTCATATAGCTCTGACTTCTGATACATTATAATTTTACATTTAGGAAATTAAGTGATAGTTTTTATTATTTTAATGCTAGAATGTCATAAAACGTTGTATGTAACACGTGTATAATGTTTTCATTATCGATACTCGTATCGCAATCAGTCAGATTATACACCACTTACATAAATAACTATGCTGAGATTTCAGGGAAAAGCTTTATCGTATGTACATTCTGTTTTGTTCCTGTATGACATTAAGGTACATATGGTTTATGTCGGGTTTGTCAGATTTAAGCAGAAACAAATTGGCCGCAGTGATTGAGTGAACTAGACATCAGTAGGGGTGTTGTGTCCCCAAGCTCTTGTCCAGTAGCACTTGAAGTGAAGTGAGGTTCCATGTTTGTGTTGCAGTGGTGTGCCGCCATGTAGCTATGAGCGGGCTATGGAGACGACACCGCCGTGGAATTCTCTGCTTGTCCTGCTGATCGCTTGCTGCTCCACTCGCCTCGGCAACTCCGTACAGGGTGAGTCACCAACACTTCTATATGGATATTACAATACCGAAAAAGGCAGACATTTAGCATGGATCGAAGAGTAAGAAATTTACATTTCACCAAAGGATTATCTTAATTTTTCTTGTGTGTCTACCAAGTTACTGACAAGTTTAGCTATTGAATAAACCTATTAGTGTTTTGCGTGCCATTAAAACCTCAGTCTGCGAGGACAGCTTACAGAGATTAAAATTCGCACATGTGGCACTTCCTCTACTCAGTTGTGTACCTCCCTCCATACCAGTAGGCTACACGGTGCAGTGGAAACTAGTAAACAGTGATGAACGACATTCAGAATGACTGTGCGCGTGTTTCATCAAGAATGGGAAGATTATTTTTTGCATCTTACATAATGAAATGCCATATTGTTTAATTTGTGATAATTCATTACCTCATGCATCTCATTTTATCAGAAAACATATCAATGAAAATTACATTAATATTTGCAGGATGAAAATCTCATGCTAATCGTTCTATCATATTTTTCAACATTATAACTATTTTATTGTCTGAATAGGATACACTCAAAAACAGAGGGTTGTGGAATTGAAATCCCAGTTCTCCAACAGAGTCGATAAAGATAATCCATTACAAACTTCCAACGACGCCATTCAACAATCTGATAAGGCCAGTTACAACATGTGAAAAACAGATCCAGGTCTACAGTAATAGATAAGAATTAGTTTATGTCTTACGGCTAAGTTGTTTGGCTTTGAAATCTGATTTAAATAAATTGGTAATGAGAAAATACGACCGTCGATCTATTCGTAGAACTAAGTGACTTAAAATATCTGCACAAATGGAAATCATTTTTACTTTTACAATATGCCATGTAGTTGTGCGTGCAGGTAACGGTGTAATAAAGGTAAATGTAGAGTTTTAACTGTCGTTCCGTAATGTGGTGTGGGAGCAGTTGTTACCCTCCCTCTCTTCTCCTTATTGACATGGCTGATTTACAGCTCACACTACTTGTAATGTACGCAATAAGTTTGAATTAAAACACCTGTTCGATACCACAGAAGAAAGCATATGCTACTGTTTAACCCTCCGTTAAGCGCCTTGATAGAACACCGTTAGTGGTTATTTTTGTGCCTATATGCTTGTAGGTGTTTATTGTTTTAAATTTTTTTTTTTTTTGCCTTCATTCCCATACTTAGCTTCGTTTAGCTGAAACATAAATGCTTTTCATTAGCATTATGTTACTAGACCATAGATGAGAAGAACTGACACATTGTGTCACTTCCCCTACATCGTAATTTTAACCCCGTCCACTGCCTCACAGTTACCAGGCCACGTATTTCGCTTTTGTATATCCACGTCAGAGAACCGGCCAGTCCTTCAAATTCTGTCAGTGAGTGGACAGGGTAGACTGCATTACTGTCACCCCTCTTCCCCATGCCTGTAGTAGACAGACCAGAGGTAAATAAAATGTAGTATGAGTACAGTATACAGTATAATAATTTGCACCACAATACGTGGAAAGATAATAAATTGTGATTTTCAAGTATAAAATTTGCAATTTGATATGTACTGTTTAATAATAATAATAATAATAATAATAATAATAATAATAATAATAATAATAATAATAATAATAATAATAATAATAATAATAATAATAATAATAATAATAATAATAATAATAATAATAATAATAATAATAATAATAATAATAATAATAATAATAATAATAATAATAATAATAATAATAATAATAATAATAATAATAATAATAATAATAATAATAATAATAAAACCATCACAGGTAGATGATGTACTTCTTCTAAATCCTTGGAATTTTGTAGATCATAACCTTTTACTCCTGTTTGTGAGAGGTAATATATTACTTGCAATGGTAAAGCAATATTGTGCAACTAATGAGGCAAAATAAGAGACAGTAATATGTAATGAGAGCAGGCACGCGGAGTTTGATTCAGCTCTGCGACATGTAACTGCCGATAAGCCATTATTATAGCTAAGGTAATCGCTACAGGAAACAGGTGTAACATTAGATATCCATGCATAGGTGCGTTCGTTCGAAAACTAGAACGTTTAAATCATCGTAGGGGTCTCCCAGGCCCTTAGCGACCAACGTAGAGTTAAAACCTTATTATATGAATGTTGCTTGCAATTGCTGAGAGATCGTACCTAAATACACCACCATTTAAAGCAGAAAAGCTGGATACTTAAAACGTTGGCAACCCTTAGACAATATTACAGCATTTTATCTCAGTTGAACTTCATGTCTTTATATTTTTTTAAGATTTAGCACTTGTGAACATATAACATTTACTTTCACATTATTCATCTAATTTAATTTTATGGGTATCGATTAACATATTAATTTCATATTCTTTATGGAGTTACTAAAAATTTGCACGACTTTGAGTTCCATATCACAGAAAGATTCTAAAAGAAGTATTTATTGAATAAACTTTTTAGGGTTTTATTACACACATAGTTAAGTCACCACTTATTGCAAAATAATGCTTATATTTTGAAAAATATGCACAAATATTCATTTTATGCAATATTTATTAAACCTAACGCCAGTTATGTTGAGCTAGTCTAGTCTATGTGCTATTTATTTACTTATTCCATTTGGTAAAAGGTATGAAATTCTTTGAGTTCGATAGTCTTTATTGCATTAATAATAATAATAATAATAATAATAATAATAATAATAATAATAATAATAATAATAATAATAATAATAATAATAATAATAATAATAATAATAATAATAATAATAATAATAATAATAATAATAATAATAATAATAATAATAATAATAATAATAATAATAATAATAGTAATAATAGTAATGATAACAACAAGAACAAGAACAAGAAGAACAAGAAGAAGAATAACAGGAAGAAGAACAGGAAGAAGAAGAACCACCACCATCATAATATTTATTATTACCTATATTTATAAGTTATTACAGTAGTTAGTGTTACCAGCCCATGACTTGCCCGTCATGTAGATATAACTGGCGGAGGGTGCACCGGTCGTCGCCCGGTTTGGTGCCGCCGTGGGGCGGTCCGGCCGACCTATGAACGCACTGTATATGGGTTGCATTATAGGCGATGAGGGGTAATAATATTTGGAACATCGTTTGTTTTCCTATGTTGAATACTTAAGATTTTTTTACTAGTTTAATTTACTCAAATGCAAATACCATACTGTATCAGGTTTCTGTGTATTCCTCGACTAAATACATAGGTTGACAGTTGATCAATAAAACAAATAAATTAATTGGGCTAGTGACGTTAATGTCGGTTCATTTGGGTGAAAACCGCGTTTGAGTATCTCAGCTTAATAAAGAGTTGGCTAACGTGAGTGAAAGCTTGCGCCCAGTTTTTTGTGCGTGAACATTATCAACTCTGCAACAGGAAACATAAATATTGTACATGTTCTATTTCGTTGATAGGCTTGCTAAATTTGAGTTGCATGTTTATTATTGACGTATCTGTGTATTCATCATTGAATGTGTGCATACGTTTTCCAAGTTTTAATGATATGCAGTTTATCTCTTTGCAAAGAGTGAAAATTGGCATTTATGTTTATCGAAGTGGTGCAATGTGTATAAATCGATATTTACTTTCATTTAATACAGTGTTTTGAAGAACACAACTCGTGTAGGTTTTGGACGCAGCATCGCTTTGATAAGACGAAAGGACAACAGTTGATTTAAATGTTAAATACTCAGCACTATGGAGTTTTACACACATGGCGCTTTAGAGAGAGAGAATTTATCAACTGTTCGTTTGTCCCGAAATTTTGCTGGAGCAAACTATGTAGCAATAAATTGGACAAAATTTATTTGCATGGCTTAAGGTAACGTCATATCTAAAGAACTTGGTATTTCAAAATGACAAAGAATAATATTTTTCGCTCTTTGCGCCGATATTTTTGTTGAGGTTTCCAGACAAACATATACGCAGGATGTACTAATGTCCTATACAACATTAATGATTTCAGCATAAAATCAGTTCTAATTTGATTATAAAACATCTGATGTGTTGCACAAACATGACTTTCTTTACTCTTACACTAAGCATTCTTATAAACTCTTATTCCTATATCTTCTTCGCGTTAGTTGAGATAAATATGTGCAGAAATTATCTTATTGTTCATTTCCGTGTAGGTGCAAGGGGAATATGGAAATACACTAGGCTTTGAGCGATAGTCAAATCTTTTAAAGCTTTGTGATTCCGTTCTCTTTGCATGCATAACGTATAAAGATGAACAACGATGTTATATTTGACGAAAGTTTTCCAAAACTAGCACAAATAACAAGGAATATCTCCGAAATGGTCCACTCGACAAAAAAATTATTTGGACACAAATGAGATCTACATTTTTGTATAGTAAGATTTTGTCTATCGCTTACGGTTTAAAAGTTATTCATAAGTCATCCAGAGTAAACAGAGCTACATAGGCTATAGCCAGAAAATTCAAAGTATACACTTCTTTTGTCATAAACATATGTAAACTTAATCAAAATAGTTAGAGCTATGTTAAATAAACTAAACATTTTCGGAAAATTTTCCATGTAAAGGCAATTCTGGGTGGAGCATAAACTTTCGTTTTTGAATTATGCTGTCCACAGACAGACAGACAGACAGACAGACAGACAGACAGACAGACAGACAGACAGACAGACAGACAGACACACACACACAGACACACACACCTCTTTTTCTAAGAATGTTTTTTTTTTTTTTTTTTTTTTTTTTTTTTTTTTTTTTTTTTAATTCAGAGGGCCTTAAAACATATATTTCCGGTGAAATCTCGAAATCGAATTTTTGGGTGGAATACAATACTTCCTCTACTTAAAACAAAGTAAATCTATTCTAGTAGATAAATATAAATACAGAGTTTGTTTAAAAAGTATCTGATATTGCAATAGGAGTTGGGATTGAGCAAACTTAGTATAAATGTCCCTATAAATATATGTCCGAAAACAAATAACTCTTGAGATATAAGTTACTTTACTTGTGTTTTAGTATTTGCACCTAACAATGGACTTTATCCAACAGATGAATTGGTCAAAGAGGCAGAAGCATGGCCTCCCCATTTGGTGGACCTCAGTCCATTGGATTTTTGGCTATTGGAACATATAGCCATTGATGTATGACAAACCTTTCGACAATACATCACAAGAGCGTATGACCAATGAAGAAAGCAGCCAGGTTTGCTCGAAATAGTTCTGGATTCTTTGAGAAGAGAAGTTGAAGCATTTGTAAGAATGCATGTTTAACACATGGAGCATCTCCTGTAGTAGTATCGACATAGCGTGCAGATGTTACCAGAGGACAGAATGGCAGAAATCATCACAACTCCTGTTTGGTGTTTATGTTTGTGACAGTAAAGTGTTCTCTAGAATGCGCTTGTCGGAGGAAGTCCATTGCCTGATATAAGTCACGTGTTTGCTCACTCGAGTGGTGGGGGAAGCTTGACCTAAAGCACATTTGATGCGCGCCGCGCCTGGTGTGTGGAGTGAAGCACTTGACCCCGACCGTCCTTTGTTGTGCGCTGCAGCTGGAGTTATACTAATTTAAATGCAACAATTAAAATTTTACTTGCAAGTGTATTCAACTACGTGAATTGCCCGAATGAAATAATTTTTGTGAACTTTTTTGAATAATATTTTAATCTATGGCATTAGAATGCGCAAACGTTTCTTAAAGTTATAAATACATTACAGCAAAGCAACGCATGTAGGTTAATTATAAATGGACCATATTGACTTTATGGTTTGCTAACAAATTTTAATGATCATTCATAACAACTATTTGGTTTAACTGATTCTTCCTATACATTTTGGACTTCAGTTAATAGAGGCATAAGTGACGTAAAGGTAGTTACACATCATTATTTGGATATCTACTTTTAATAAATCCCTTCAGTATAATATTCCTGCATATGACTTCTTGTATTCACAAACAGTAATTATCGCCTCAAGTAGAGAGCCAGGACACATTGAACAGTATTGTTAGAGCAGAGCTGGGTAAATGGTGCTCAGAGAGCGCAGATTGCTCACGACCTTGATTGATAGCATGCTTAGCAGGTAAAAAAGATGAAGGTCGCTCAAGGTAATTCGTGAGTCACCAGTCATGCGTCAAGGAGAAAGTGCGGACTTTCCAAATTTCCAATCAAGGGCGAGGGAGGGAAAGGAGAGAGAGAGAGAGAGAGAGAGAGAGAGAGAGAGAGAGAGAGAGAGAGAGAGAGGGAGCAAGTGGAGAGAAGGGTGCGAAAAGATCTGAAAACGGGTACGAATCTAAACATAACAGCGGCTCAAATCCATGCAGTTTGCTAAATGTTCCGAGTAGTATAAATTTACTGTCTTTGTGAAAGATATGTGGCATCGAAGTAAATAAATTTTAACGAATATTGAGTGAATGTACCGTCACAATTAGTCTTTGACAGACAGAGAACGTGAAGAGCAACAATGAATGGAGTGAGTAAAGGCTACAAGAAGAGAACAGCTGTGAGTTTTAATGTCGCCGAAGACTATTGATTGTGTTAACATCAGCAGAAAAGAACTGCTTTTGTCCATAAGTAGAAAATTAACTGGACTGATTTTGTATTTTGTCACAATACTTTTATAAAACGAAGTACAAAAATGTTAATCGACATTGAATTTCATAATCCTCTTAAACACTTACATGAAATAAATTGGAAAACTTAGGAGAATTTTGTGCTCGAAAAGTAATATGACATTAATAACTATCATGTGATCTTAAACCCGAAATACTTCATGGAGTACTCTGTAAGACAATTCATTTAATACCCGCCCAATAAAGTGCCAGGTTGAATTGCACGAGCATCTGTTGAAACTTGATTCTTTCGTTTTCTACTTAGCAGTTCTTTTAACTCACTCCCCTCAGATTCATTTTAAACTAATTTTAAAGTTTTCCCTAATCTAAATACCATTGACTTTTCGTTCAAAATGTCCCTGGTTGAAAATTCTTTGTAGTGCAGATCTAAAGAAAAATGAGAGAGGAAGAAGTTGATAAACTTAAACGTTCACGTTAAAAGCTATTAAAGGAGCAACAAGGAAACAGGTAACTAGTTTACGACTTTGCTTAATGATACTGATCTTAAATGTAATGAAAGACTTTGTACTTATTTTAACGGGCGTTTTAAAAATATCCGGTACCAGCACGTGTGAAATCTGAGCATGTGTATACAGGTTGGAATGTACTGCCTCGACCATACGTTAACCAGAGATTCTACATGATGAGTGTAACAACTATGTCCAATACAATTATTGTCAATAAAGAACCGTTTCGCAGAAGAAAAATAATCTGTGTCAAATATTTGAAAACGTTTAGTTTCTTGTCGACTGATTATTTTACTTACAGTCGTGCAAATATTGTGTGGACAGGGCTCTAATGCATTTTTATCTTATTTCAAATGAATTTAGTCACAATTCAATGTTAAATTAAATATGTAGCTTAAATGTTAAATTAAATATGGCAACGTCAGACCCAAAGCAATATCAACGCAAAGATTAACACCATGGTAAAGCGAATGAACATCACTGTCGTTGAGCAATTGTTTCAAAAGTTAAATAAAAAAAATAAATAAAAAAAAACTTATAGATATGATCTTAGATGTTAATGATGTGTATAAATTCATATTAATAATTGCAATACCTCTAATGTCAAAGGTTATATAAGTCAAATTAGGAAATTGTGGATAAGTATATTACTGTTCCACACCACGCATTTCTTATTGTCCAGGATTATTTGGATTTAATGCAAGAGAAATTCTGGAGGCGGATAGTTCTTCGTCTGCGTAGATAATTTAATGATTTTAACGAAATTTTAATGTATAAGTAAACAAATTCAAACGTCAGCCCCCAAAGCAAACAAGTTATTTTTGCTTGAGGCCCATTGTCGCTGAAATTTAGTAAAATTTATTTACTTTCCTTCTCTGTTTTGAACTTCCATTACTTATAACTTGTATCCACTTTCATGATACAGAATTGAGCTTTAATATAAAAAATATAACCCCAGAATGGCTGTTCAATTGACCACATATCATTTAGTAAAGTACCGCATTGAACTTTCAGTTCCTCTTTCCAAAACACTTTTAAACTTTCAAAATATTCCTTGGGCCACAAATTACAATTTATTAGCTAGTACTTTTCAGGAGAGCTTCAGGAATTACGCATTTAAAGTTGTTTTGTACTAATTAGAGAATATGGACTATTTCAATTGAAATTATGTCCCACAACTCAAAACAATGGTTTTTCTTTTAAAATAGTTTTAACTGAAAAAAACCTGCACAGCAATTTCTTTATATTTAAATACCAAAACCGAATTAATACAATATACCATAGAGTCCAAGGAGTATTTTATGTTACCGTATAAAAAGTAATTGCGAATCTGGTTTCAAGTTTAAACGCCCTCCTGTATAGTTGACTAGGTTTGAGCATATCCACAGAAGGATCTATTGTTTGGTCCCCACCATCATGCAAGCATTCTGGACTATTTATAATTTTAAATCTGTGGTAATAACTTCTAGATTTTACGTTTTCAGTTACTATTGCAGTGAAGTTTGCTATTAAGTCGATGTTTATCTTCAGTCTCTCTTGGAATAAAGGAAAGATATGGTTGGTAACTGCTTCTCTGGTTGAATTTAACCATTCTTGTTGTCACTTTTCAATTCTTTTCTGCTGTGCTTCTGATATTAATGCACACTTTGGGACCTTTTAAATTGTTGCTACGTATCAGATAATAACGATATCTCATCAAGAGTTCATTATAAATTTAAGAGCAATTTTTATGGGCTTGATTTTTATTTTCTTTAATCCTATCTAATCCTTGCTTTAAGGGGCTTTCGGAGTGAATGGAGAAAAATTGGTAAAAAAAATTTTTTTTGTTTTGCTGCAAATGATTCTTTAAATGCCTAGTCAATGTACAAAGAGTCAACTTTGCAGTTGCCACCCTCTATTTGGTCACTACAGCCATTTAAAGAGCCCCACGCGTGTAGTATTTGTTTCTTTAAATTTCTCCCTATGTTCCTAGAAATTACTCTTACATTTTCTGTGAATCTCAAAGTAAACTTTCCACTAATGGTTTTTTGTTGCTTTGCATATTTTGGCATATTTTGGCAGCTACCTGTATGATATACCTGTGTTGAATGAGAAATAAAAAGAAAGTGTGTTGTGCTTGTATTTTGCTATATTTGTTTTAAATTCACTATATAGTGCTCATAAATAGAGATTTGTTTTATACTTGGAGAATTAGCTGCAATTTATAAATATTTTGGTTGGCCACAGGTGAATGTAAAAGTCCTGGAAAAGTTTTCATTCAATTTGAATAAAATTTGATATTCATACCAATTTAATAGCAACGCAGCCACAGTAAGAATTTCAGGAATATCCATACAAAGTTATGCAGTGTCCCTTAAATTATGCTGTTTATTTAATTATACCTTTTGTATTTATTAACTGGCCTTTATCTGCATTTTAACTTATGCATATTCAAGGCACCCATTCTCTATCATACTTGTTATTCTTTGTCTGTTCTAGAAATAGGCTACAACTAGGAAATTTTCATAAATACATCTAATTACTTTAAAAGGCACATAAAAGTTTATGACGTTTGCAGCTTAGCAAACAACTGCATCCCAAGGCTTTGTCGATGTTTGAAATTGGCCTCCATTGAGTGAATCTGGTGAAGTCATGAGATACCTCCATCAAAGAGAGCCAGCACCCGATCAAGCTCCGAAGGTCGGCGTTAGGTGTTTATTTAAGGGCCCTCGAGCTTGGAACAATATCCAATTTGGGGCTGGAGGACACACCAGAAACAGGAAATTAACCGCCCGAGTGACGTAGGGATCGACTGCACTTGATACGTCGGGGTTGGCCTGTTTAAGTACCCCCTTAACTCGTCTAGGAAAACATCAGGGGTAGCAAAATCCGCATTTCAGATCCAAACCAAGGGAGGTAGCCCTTCGGAGCGCTTGTAGTATTGTCCTCCCCTTTAAATCAATATTCTGGAAGTCCTTTACAAGAGTACTAATTCCACAATTTTTAAAAATGGTGACGTATATCTGATCAGTGAACTTCATAGTTCATTTTATTTCAAAATTAGTATAATGTGTCAAAATATAGCAACCTTATCTTTTAATTTTATGTGAATTTTGTTTAATTGTACTAAACAGCATAAAACATTTAAATATGTTTGTTTTAAGTCTTAAAGTTATCTATATTTCACAAAAGTAAATACCCAATTTCAGTGAGACCTGTGCGAAGGGTCACCTAATTCTCAGGCGTACTTACATAGATGGTATGAGAATTAAATTGGTTATATGCTACCCTTGATGTTCAGAGAACATGGCAGCCATGGACTCACCTCGCAGTTTTGAAAAGAAATATTTCAGCAATTGCTCTACAATAACCGCGCAAACATTGCAAATTCAAATTCAGTCATCTAGAAAATATGTTTTTATTGTGTTTCTATTCAATTGTGGAATAGACCTAAGAAGATCCTAGTGTTGGGTGTTGAATTTACAGATAAAAGCTTAATCAGTGATACTTAGCTTTCGTGTTCGCTATAGCGGAACACGTTAAGACCTGTTTGTGCGAATCAACAGTAGTGAGCTAAAATTAGTAGTTCGAATCTCATTTAACGTTTCTTTTTCTCCCTTTTTTCCTTAACGGGAACATCATTATTTATATAGTCAGTGGGAGGTATAACATTATATAAACTAATGGAATGTATTTGTAATAAAACTCCTCCCTCAGATATTTTTATTCCGCATAGCCTTGAACATTTCCCGCTATAAGATACGAAGTGAAATTGCTGAAAATAAAGCACGGAACACGCCTACCTCAATTGTCATGATTCTTTTCGGAGGCTTTGGTGTGGTTATTCTTGCCATCAAAATTGTGAATATAGAAAGGTGATGTATATAATTGAAAATTACAATAAAGTTTGGTAAGTAACGTTTCTTTTTAAAGCTTCTTTGTGTAGCTATTTATATTTTTCTTCAAGTATTATTAAATTTATCTGCACTTTATATGCTGTAAACATAAAGGGTATACTGTTTCTTTTATTGAAAAAATGTTTTGGTTGTAAGTAAAATGTTCGTTTGAACACGACGAATTGAAGTAATGATAATTTAAAACCGTCCATAATTTAATGATTAGGTAAGCAGTAGGGTATTGTTCTATTTTAATTTTTGAATTTTTATACATTTTTAAACTTTAGAAAGCTCACATTTTTCACATGTTATTTAGGAATAGCAGGTCTATAGAACAATACTTGCTTTTTACTGGCACTTTTAACACGTTCCATAAAATAGAGCTACATATGACTCAACTTTTGTTTTTAAAAATTATTTTGTTAAAATAGTAGGTTTACAGGCCTAAGAAAATTAATTTGTGCCATAATTATGAAGATTTCTGATAAAATATATATGAATTGGTTGAAATGTGTGAAAAATAGCAATTTTTTGTGCCAAATGCCCATAAATTTATTTATATTTTGTTAAAAAAATTCTCCAAGTGTAACTTTTATCTGCAGAAATAATTTGGAACAACCCTAAAACAAATACTATGTATCGCGAGTAAGAAATCAGCCAGTTTTTTTATGATTGCCAATGCTAACGGCAAATGTATAGCTCCCCCTTTGTAGAACATAAGCATTAAGGGTAAAGTAAGTAGTATACTAGTTTAAATAATTATCTTATCTATAAAAAGAGGATAGGATAAAATAGTAAAATTTAACTGACAATGTAGATTATTCTGTAGTAATAAAGTTTAAAGGTAGTAGACTTGTGCGATAAAAGAGAATCGCTGGACAAGTTAGCTAAGTTGCCCTGAATGCAAGAACAATTCTTATTAGTGTATAGATGTCAAAGAGAAGACCACATGATAAAGATTTTCTAAAACAGATAAAATAAATCAAGGGAAGTTTCAGCTATTGTTTATCAGAGAGACGAATATAATGCAGAATTAAAGAAGTCCAAATGCTTTGGTACCAGTAAATATAATTAGGCAAGGAAACAGTCTCGGAATTGTTAGCCCGAGGAGATTCTGAGGTTTTAAGGTTGTGTAACTTTTCCAACTTTAATCTCCCCTGCGCTAGAATAATAATTCTGTTACTTAAGGTTTGCACATTGCCACGTTTGCTTACTTAGCACCGGAATCGATACTTGTGATTCGCGCGGTGGGATGCCTTGGGCTGTCTAAGCACAATACCCTGCTCTCAATTGTCATTCCGACCTAGTTAGGTAAACGTGCCCTATGTAGCTTTAAGGCAACTCGGAACGACAAAAATGCCAAAAATATTATTGTTTAGTTTTTACTGATTATTTTTCTTAGACGTTTTTGCTTTAAAATGATGGATAACATTTATGGTAAGTGGTTTTACAATTTAGTTTAAAAATATTGTGACGTCGGGCACGGTGCACAAAAAAGGGCACCACATACAAGGCCGGCGAGCAAACAAAGGGGCACTGTCAAATTTCCCTACAACACTCACGCGAGCAAACACGTGACTAACAACAATTAATCGGCTATATAAAAGGTTTTCCAAAGCCTTCGAGAACTATACGGCAGCGGGCGTGTTTGTAAAAGTTCAGAAACGACCGTTGCATAAAGAAGCGAGGGATAGCAGAGAGATAGTTACAGTTGTTGAGTTGCCAGTTTGTCAGCAAGTACGAGAAAGCTGTGAAAAACACGCTACGTCGAACTGAAGAAGTTTTATTGAATGTATGAGAGACAGAGAAAGCGAAGAGAGACTGTTAATGGACACTCGTCAAGGCTACGAGAATAAAACAACTATGTATTGTAATATCACGAAAGATTGTAGGCTATGTTAACGTCAGCAGAAGAGAACTGTGTTTTATGCAAAAGTTTAGAAGAAAAATATGATAGAAAAGTAACTGGACTTGATTGTTTTTTCATTTTGTCACTTGTTCTTCTTTATCTGACTATCCTCCCCTTATGTAGGACTTACACCTCCTAGGACTTACAAGTCAATGCCTAGGGTCAGATGCCTGTCGGGGAGCAGGGAATCTATGGATCGGACAGAGTGAAGACCTGTAAGTGGGTGGTCAGCCAAGCAACAGATATGATTCTGAGGAAGAGGATGATATGAAATGCAGGCGAAATTGATGATTGGAAGGGTGATAACGGAGTAATTGTTGGAATGAGTGGCGGGGGAAACCGGAGAACCCGGAGAAAACCCGCCCAGAGCCGCTTCGTCCACCACGAATCCCACATACGGTTGTCTGGGATCGAAACCGGGCCGCTTTGGTGTCAGAGAATATATTGCTAAATAGTATCATTTCATAATAATTTTCGATTTCTTTTATCTAAGTAAACTATTGGAAACTGTATTTTATTAAAAGCAAGCACACAGTAAGTGAATGGTTGGAAGAATTTTAAAGCAGAAATAAATCTGTTTCTTTATAGCAGTTACTTATTAATGAGACCATCTTGTTCCATGGTCTTGTGTAGAGGGTAAGACTGGTTCCATGCTACAGAATGCGTCCGGGTTCTATCCCACCCATCGGGGTGTGCTATCTTTTTTCCTCTCTTTTTTTTAAATCTATGAACGCTCCTGTATTTTTCAATGTTATGCAATGGATATTGGGTGTGAAAGACTGCTTCATTTTCCTCAGAGGCCTCTTTTTCGTACGACACGGAACTACCGGCATTACTTCCCTTCCGTAGGAAGCCATGCTAAGAATTTTTACGTCGGAAAAAATTCATCGCCAACTATCGGGTTTGAACCCGTAACCTTGGGAACCAGAAGCTATCGCGTTACCCCTAGACCACGAAGGACGATATCGGGGTGTGCATTGTGATCCCAAGTGTATTCTTCAGTATGCAGAGAAAATGTGAGGAGCTGCGAAAGGTAGTGGTTCTGGGCTGTAGTGGAGCCAAGTTTACGACTGGGTGCTATAATGGGTGATTCTAACCCTACCTCCTCCCCGTACCGTTTAAATGAATAAATACCCTCCTTAAAACTGTCAAATAAATACTTACGCTTTAATTTGCAGGATTACATTAAGTTTCTTCGTGATAAAAGCGCCAAGGAAGAAGTAACTTTCAGTTTATTTCTTTCCCTCCTTTTTTCCTGACAGTCTTCTGTTAAAAGAATGGCAAGTTTTACAAACAATGGAAGAAACCAGCGAGATACGTGTTCTTTTCACAAGAAAGTGAAGTACAATAAAACAGAAAATGGGCGTCATTGAAAACTTCGACTGCTGATATCTCAAGAAAATATCTGCGAAGAGACAATTTCTATTGTGACACTCATTGAAAAGCGTGTCTTTTCGAAGTAAGAAAGTGCTCCTCTAGAAGAATAAAAGAGATATTATGTTCTCCATCCTGATGATGGGGGAGACGCAGGTGGCACCTTTTCCTTGGTGTGACGATTGTAACGACGTCATCATATTGTCAGGAAGGGTGGAGGAGATGTGCGTGCGTCAATTCGGTCAAATAAGTATCCAGCTTCCTGCGACATCTATGGTCATGTTGCACCACTTTTTCATTCAATTTATTCTGTATTTTTCGTAATATGTAGATAGTGCAGATTAACACAATGAGTTAATGACTGTTTAAATCGTGTTAAATTACTAGGAATGACAAGTGAGTCATTCATTTTGACTTAGTCTGTGTCAATTTTTCTCGTATTATTTACAGTCAGCTATTATAGTCAGCTATGTACAAAGCCCGCCAAAGAAAGTCTCTGTGCACATCCGGTCTGTATCACATTGTACGAAGTCATGGTCACTCAGTAGCTGTTAGGCCACGGTGCAAGGGTACATTGCATAAAGGAACCAGCGATAAATAAAGTGACATAGAACAGAGGTGATAAAGTGTGTTAAAGCTTTTTAACTAGGACCATCGACAGAGTTGCCGGCTGGTTATTTTACCAGAATTGTTCTCTTTTTAATAAGAATCCAAAGTTCCAACAGTGGTAAATTTCAGAGGGTTTACCCGGCAAGTTTATAACACTAAATCGCTACATTATTTTGACTAAGGCGCGTCACTGTGCACGAAGTTCTACAGTATATTTAAACACATGTAAAATGACGTCCGAATGACATGATAACCACCAGCTACAAGAACTGTATCAGAGATACACAAGCTAACAAAGAAAGCACAAACTTTTTGGGAAGAAAACAGCGCGATACACTTTTTCCAACAATGCTCAATGATTTCATTGCCCTGTTTATAGCGAGAACCGTCGAGCTCTGCAAAATGGACATCAACTGCACACCCCATCTCTTCGTTCTTGACAAATCATTTACCACTGCCATTTCTTCAAGTTTGGAAACAGAAGATAATCAGAGATGGTTAAACCTGGCAAATAGGATGCATGAGGAGGCGATTGGAACTTTAACCTGTTGATTTTGGCCACGGGGATAATAATGGATGGATCAACTGGTGCCTTGCCTTGATAAAAAAATCTTTTTCGCTAAGTGGACTATTTTTACTAGATTTTCCTTACAATTTTTGGCATGGTCACCTCATATGATCGACCATTGGCAGCTGGTACGACCTCGCTTAAACTTTGCCACCCAATATTTTACTTTTGTAAACGAAAGAGCAGACTCCACCAGATTAAGTTTCCTGAGGCATTCGCTACTGATGGCTGCCCAACAAATACTGACTTAGCTAATCCCGAGCTTCTCTTTGAGGCACACAGTCACCCAGTGGTGTGAGGTAGCTTGACCTTGAGTGCTTCTGATGAGCGGCCGTCAGACATTTCCTGGAAGCTAGCTGAAGTTTGTATCTTAGCAATTGTCCACGGAGAAGCTGAGCTGGCTATGCTCTGTTTACGTCCTGAAATGCCCAGCCGCGCTTGATCTAACGACCGTAACAGTAAAATACATAGCCTCCCCTATTCTGCATGCGCTCTCTTACTAATATAATGTTCTAGGCTTCAGCATTGTCACTGAATAACCCGGAAATCTACTAACAGCAACAATACAACGATAGATGCACCATATGTTCACATGTTTTAAAGAAAACTGTCATGTGTGTTTATCTGGTATATCTACTCGGTTTCCAAGGTACCTTAGAATTCTAGACACAGAATTTTAAAAGCTCTTTGAAGTATCCTTGCATACAGTCTGTTTAGTAAGTAAAATAAGGTGCATTCTGGTAGCGCCGACATGTTCTTGTTATTATAAATCAGTGACCCGAGAGATACAGCAGCTGAGAGGAAAGCACGAGTGCGCCGCTGTACATGAAATGCAATAATCCCTAGCACTAAATCCCAGCCGCGCTTGGCCACGTTTCTTGCCTTTAAATTTATAGCCTACCACATAAGTATACCCCCCCCCCCACCCACCTTCCGGTTTTTATTGTGGCGTTTTGAAACTATTGTTTTTCTGCCTGTGTGCGGCCGGTTATTGTACACGTTTTGGACGAAATGAGGGTAGGATTATAAGTATCCCTTTTCAGCAAATAACATATGAAATATATCATATGTACAGACGTGTTCAAATTATTAGACTAATCTTGCTACTGTTTTAGTTTACCACTACATAGTATATTGTAACAAAACATAGCTACATTCAGGTTATTAAAAATAATGCTTTAGTAATATGAACACAGTAAAAAGTCAGAAAATGGATCTTTACAATAAGTTTGTCATATTTTCAAGTTTACAATAGAAGTTGAAACACAAGAATACTATTATCACAGACAAGGTCTAATCACGGCTTTTACTGTCGAAGTCTTATCACCAAACTAACGTAATATATACATCACGTATTACACTAAAGCTTTACAAAATGAACAAAATGTAGTTAATATTAAATATTAAGCAGTTTCATAGCCGCAAATGGTCATTTAAATGGTCTCATGCCGTTTAGGCAATCTACTGCTAATTAATTGCCTTTTCTTACAAACCGTATGCAAACAAAGTTGGAAAGGTTAGAATCAGACAATTAAATACCGTAGATGGGATTTGAACCAAGGATTTTCCGATTTCTGTTTGGTTTCTGTAATCAACATGTCAACATACCGACAGGACATTAAATTCTCCAAATGACTCGCAGCTCGGGATTATATTTACCTACGACATTGTGAATCGCTACTGGGGGTTTTTATCTCAAAATTAATTTGAGAACTCTTTGTGGTTTACCGAGAAAAATGCAAATCAGTTGGGGAGCTCAATAACGTGCTGGAATGTTGCTGTGGTAACTCTGTTAATTAGAGCAACAATACTGAAAATAGAAAAACCGTGGTTAAAATTCCGGCCATGAATTAATTTTTTTCATTCTGGTTATAATTTTCCAATATAATTTACCGTATATTACATTTAAAAGAGATTCTGAAGATGTTGATTAAATGATTTACGCATGCCTGGAATTTTATAATAAAAATTTACACGTAGAAATTATTTGTTGATAAATTTTGCGTTTCATTGGTGCTGTTAATATTATCCTTGGCTGGACCGTAGCTCCCTTGCTGTTCAGGTGGTCCTGGGTTCGATTCTCGGCTCGGAAGGCGGGAATGTTTCTTCCACTAGGATTATTCCTCACTCTCTCTAGAACCTGGAGGTATGAATGGGAGGTGAATGTGTGCGTGAATTCAATGTAAAAATTAATCCAAAGTAATAAAAACCAAAGTTAAGTTAGTGAACACCATTGTTGTTGTTCCAAGAGGTTAAAAGCGGCTGATATGATTTTCCATGTTCAAGGCTGCATATAAATGGAACATAAAAAGTGTATTATCTTTGTAGGTTTAGCATTCAGAAACTTTGTGTTATTTGCTGGCTTTTTATTAAAATAAGTTCTGTGTTGACTGCCTCACACCACTGCTTGTAAACACGCCGTCACTTGTGCGTCTTAACATTTATTATTTATTTTCTAAGTTTTCATTAGGTTCTCTTCATCCTCACTTTCGAAATGCCACCTAAGACTCGGGGATTTCTCCATTTATTTCCTTCAAAATGTTTTACTTCGCTCTTTCGGTCATGCTAAATTACCAAAGAAATGAACAAAAGCTCTACACCCTCCTGGATATGACAAGTAAACAGAAAAAAGTCACCGTTTATGGTGTTTAAGGCAGCATCAGAATTAAAAAGAAACAAAAATGCTATCTGGAGTTTGGAGCAAAACTTAAGCTCATTATTTTTTAGGGTTGAGAGTGGAGAATGGGACGTTTATAGCAGGAAGGTAATAGCTAAAGAGAAGGCGGCAGTGTTAGGAATAAGGATATGTAAATACAAATTGGAAATGTCGAATAACTCCCTGGAAAGAATATATGAGGCATTGGTGGAGTGTAGAAGGTATATGAAACAGAAATGCCAGTTGGGGGACTAGAATAAACTAAAAACTGGATCAAAGCGTATTTCTCGTGGAATATCGACATCGAATTTTTGGGTGGAATACAGTATTTGCTCTAATGTAGTTGAGAAAGTAATAAATAACAATTAGAAATCCACTAAAACAAGAATTAAACTTTAACATACTTTTGTCATTAACAAATCATAAATTCATAAAATCCTCAATACTTAAGTTATAACCGATGGCAAAACAGAGGCATTCAAAAGTCGTTCAATTTTGATTTACAGAAATGAAAAATCAAGAGATGAATATAATGATATAGCGTCATTAAAATTTAATAACATTAAAAACCCGCCATAAAAGTTCACCTCAACGCCATTATTCGTGCCTACCACAAAGCTCAATTCATAAAAACGAAATATGACACTTAATATAAAATTAAGTGAAACAGCAATGCAATAACATAAACAATAAACCAACTCCAAGTGTAAAAATCATCTTAGGTGTAAACTCTTGCAGTATTCTCCTGGATATGTGCGACTCACTGTGGTATATAGACCTGCTGTTCCCCAACGAAGTTATTTCGCAGCATATAATTCTTTCTGGACATTAAAAAGCCAGCAAGAGGGTGGCAGCTGTATCAGGATTGCCACTTGAGTGCACAGAGCTCGTAATGGGCACAGAAAAGAACAGCAAGATCTTAGAGCATGGCATAATAATCTATGCAGAACGTGTATCCTGCCACTCCAGAGCTTGCTTGCACCTCCTCAATTTATCATCCTTCACTGCATGCCTAGCTGGTCATCAATCAGCACTTTCACCCATTCATTCATTCATTCATTTATCTCTTGTTACACTTAACTACTAAATGTCTACGGTTATATTTCAGGGCACTAAGACGTCGCTGAACTAAGTTTAAATATTTGAAGACCAACATTTTTATTACCATAGTTATTTACGGAAAAGAAAGTGCCAATTTTCTGAGAAAACGTTCTTCTTCTTCTGGTTTACTTTCTCTACTGCATATAGTAAGAAGGGGAAATATTTCATTCCATCCATTCAAAGTTTCGATGTCGAGATTTCACCGGAAATATTTGAATAAAAAAAAAATACATTGTGGGAAAAAGGTTCATGCGTGTGTCTGTGAACATGACTCAAAAAATCTGATGTGTTGCACTCACATGACTTTCTCTACTCTTGTACTAACCATTCTTACAAACTCTTATTCCTATATCTTCTTCGTGTTAGTTAAAATAAACATTTGTACAATTTATCTTATTGCTTATTTCCTTGTAGGTGCAAGGGGAATATGGGAATACAGTAGGCTTTGAGCGACAGTCAAATCTTTTAAAGCCTTGAGATTCCTTTCCCTTTTCACGGCTCAGATATAAAAAGGTGAATAACTATGTCCCATTTTACGAACGTTTAAAGTATTCCAAAACTCACACAAAAATAAGGAATATCTCCGAAATGGTTCACTCCACAACAAATTTATTTGGATATAAATTATATCCTTTAACAAGATCTACATTTTTGTATAGTAAGATTTGGTCTATATCTTCGGTTTACCAGTTATGTAAAAGTCGTCAAATGTAGACAGGACTATGTGAACTTACCCAAAAATTTCCAAAAATAGGTTTCATTTGTTATAAAATATCTTAAACATGTAGCATTTTAGATAAAATCCTTGAAAGATATTAAACTTAAATAACAAATTTGGCTTTTAACCGACCTTTCGTTTTTGAGTTACACTGTTCAAACACACAGAGCTTTATCTAAAAAATGCTCTTTTTTGGATTCCGGAGGCCTTAAAACATATATTTCCAATGAAATCTGACATCGAATTTTTTGTGTGGAATACAATACTTCATCTACTTAGTACTATACATAGTAAAATAAAGTGAATAATCCGTTAACAGTTAAAGTTGGTACTGAAGTTTAATATTTTTCAACGATGCGACACGAAGATTTTAGAGAAAACTCCTCCATTCTAAACTACCCTTTAGATGAAAACTTTTCTTTAAAAAACATTAATTTTTCTAACGTTTTTTATTATAATGCCATATATTTAATCCCTTTGTGTAGCTAATGAAATGTATATTTTAAATTTTCTAGCTGTTAAGGTGATTATTTAGTTTGTGATCTCTTGGTCCTGCAAAGAGAACTGAATTTTAAAGTCATCATATTGCGACCGCTCATAAAATATTTGACTGTCGCTCAAAGCCTTATTCATTCCCATATTCCCCTTGCACCTACAAGAAAATTAGCAATAAGATAATTTCTACAAATGTTTAACTCTATTAACGTGAAACAAATAGGGGAATAAGAGTCTGTAAGAATAGTTCGTGCAAGTCAGTGAGTGGAATTCATCAGATTTTTTATTGTGGACTGTTATGATCCTCAGAACCATCGTTTTCGATCCTCAAGTCCTCTTACGTGACGTAAATCTAAGACACGGAATCACTGACTTTACTTCCCTTCCAAAGATTTTGAAGTCGGGTTCCGCAGGGTTTGAACTCACGACCTCCGGAACCAGAGGATAGTACATTACCCCCAGGCTTAGTCAAAACCGTGATAACGAAATTATATGTTCAGAAAGTTATTTAAAAAGGATAAAACATAATAATCAGAATAATAATTTTCAATAAAAATGAATAGACAAAACGAACCTAAAATGTCACTAGCCTCGCGAATTTAAAAAATTGAGTTGAGTTATAGTGAAGCAAATATTTAAGCTTTTAAATACCGGCACAGTTTTATTTGAGTGGTAAATTGTTTTATAATTTACATTGGTTGGCTACGTCTCACTGCAAATAGCGATAAACATTTATTAAAATACCTCATCACAATAATTACCATCATACTTTCTAAACAATACCCAAACATACCCAGCGAGAGAAATCTCAGACTTCTATAGGCGGCAAGGGAATGAATCGAAATACTTTGTGGCATTATTAGCCGGCGTGAGGTGTTTTTGCTTCAACTGTATAATCAACGTGTGACCTATAAAACGCTAATTCGGCTTAAAAATTGTTGCGACTGGTGAATGCTGCCTAAAATGGTATCTCCAACGTGTGACTGAATATTGCTTCAGCCGAATAATTGAGGTGTTTCTCATATGAATCTGTAATCCTGTTCTTCACATCCAATTATGCATAGTTATAAAATGAATAGTAAAGTCCATACACAGAAGTAAAATAAAAATTGGAATTTGGTAAATTGTGTTATTATCAAATTGTAAAATTAATAATAGCCTACCTCTTAGGACGTTAAGTGATTACACTTTAAAATTTGTGTTTTTAAACTGATGCTGCAAAGGAGTAGAGAAGAAGGAATGAAAGGAGCGAAGACGCATTTTCTCAATGCTCAGTCGACGCCCAGGATAAGACATCAAGCGAGTGAAGGATTATAAATACTGTGAGCGACACATCCCCTAATATGACGCTCGACAAAAAATACAAGTTGACATGACCCAACCTTTAATGTACCTAACTCACGAGTATTTCTAATACTCCACTATATGTTGCAATATGTCACTTACTTTTCTATTTAAGACCATAATCTTATTACATAGTTTTATTATGTAGTAAGCAAAGTCAAACAGTTGGTTTAGTTTTTATATAAAAAATCTGATTGCACTTACACGACTTTCTCTACTCTTGTACTAACCATTCTTACAAACTCTTATCCCTATATCTTCTTCGTGTTAGCTGACAAGCATTTCTACAAAATACCTTATTGCTTACTTCCTTGTAGGTGAAAGGGGATTATTAGAATACAGTAGGCTGTGAGCGATAATCAAATCTTTTAAAGCTTTGGGATCCCGTTCTCTTTGCACTCTTAACACAAAAAATCTGATGTGTTGCACTCACATGACTTTCTCTACTTTTGTACTAACCATTCTTACAAACTCTTATTCCTATATCTTCTTCGTGTTAGTTAAAATAAACATTTGTACAAATTATCTTATTGCTTATTTCCTTGTAGGTGCAAGGGGAATATTGGAATACAGTAGGCTTTGTGCGATAGTCAAATCTTTTAAAGCTTTGAGATTCCGTTCTCTTTGTACACGTAACATATAAAAAAATGAACAACGATGATCCATTTCACGAAAGTTCCAAGTTTTCCGAAACTAACACACATAACAAGGTATATCTCCGAAATGGTTCACCCTACAAGAAAATTTATTGATACATAAATTGTGTATTTTAGCAACATCTACATTGTTTGCATAGTATAATTTGGTCTATCTCTAACGGTTTACCAGTTATGCAAAAGTAGTCCTGAGTAAATACGACTACAGGGGCTATAGCCAGAAAATTCAAGATATACATTTCATTTGTCATAAAAATATCTCAAACATATGACATTTTAATCAAAATCGTTAGAGCCATTTTCAAGAAAATCAAAATTTTCGAAAAATTTTCCATGTAAAGGGTAGTTTAGGGTGGGGCTATTTTCTTCAAAATGTTCGTGTCGCATCCTTGAATGACATTAAACTTAAATACCAACTTTGGTTTTTAACCGACTTTTCGTTTTTGAGCTATGCTGTCCACAGACTGACAGACTGACAGACACACAGACACACATACACGCACACGGACCTTTTTCTAAAAATGCTTTTTTTTGGATTCAGGGGGGTCTCAAAACATATTTCCGGTGAAATCTCGACATTGAAGTTTTGGGTGGAATACAATACTTCCCCTACTTACCAGTAGAGAAAGTAAAAATGAATAATGTTCCATTTCACGAAAGTTTTATGTTTTCCGAAACTGACACAAATAACGAGGAATATCTCCGAAATGGTTCACTCTACCAAAAAATTTATTCAGATATAAATTGTTAGTGTTAGTGATATCTCCATTTTTCGTATATTAATAGTTTTTATATTTCTTACGCTTTACGGGTTATTCAAAAGTCATTCAGAGTAAACAGGACTACATAGGCTATAACCAGAAAATTCAAAATATACTTTTCATTTGTCATACAAATATCTTAAACATCAAAATCGTTAGAGCTACTTTCAAGAAAATCAGAATTTTTGAAAAATTTTCCATGTAAAGAGTAGTTTAGGTGGGGCTATGTTGTTCAAAATCTTCATGTCGCATCTTCAAAAGATATTAAACTTAAATACCAACTTTTCATTTTTGGGTCATGCTGTTCACAGATATGCAAGCACACAAATACACATAGATACACAGAGGGGGCGTCAAAACATATATTTCCGCCGAAATCTTAACATCGAATATTTGGATCGAGTACAACACATAGCTGATGTGTAGTATAGAACACAAAAAGGACATATTAGGTACAAAAAAAGCATTTTATGTGCTTGTGGAAGTTCGTTTTTGCCACCTTTGTTAAATACTCCTAGAAAGTGTCGTTTAATTAAACAAAGAGTAGAATAAATCCTGAAGTAGTGGCAGTATGTTCCACATTTTGTGTTTGCTAGAAGAGTAGTCATTGTTCGAGCTCCTAGCCTACATATTGGAACGAAATACTGAGCAGAGCAAAGGCCAACTGGTGCCATCCAATTAATTTGTAGTTACAGCTCTTGTAGTGCTTAGGGCACAAAAAAGTTACGTTGATTGTATTTAACTACAATTGTACGGCAATCAATACAAGTGGTTTAGCTTGTACTTTAGATATTTGTTGCCGCTTTAATCCCAGAGTTTCTGTTACGTAACAGAAAGTTGTGCTCTTGTCCATTGGAACGCCGTATAACATCATGTCATGTTTTCACTATTTGCTTCCTTTTAATAACAGTGCCTGGGCGACCGAGCTTCGCTCGGCGTTTTTCGCCCAGTATCAATATAATACAGAAAGAGATGTGAATGTCTTACCTAAAAGTGAGTAGAGAAAACAGTATGAATATAATAGAAAACGAGATGTGAATGTGATAGCTAAAGGTAAGTAGAGAAACCACTGTGAATGTAATATGTAGTATCTCTATTTCAAACATACAGAAAATTGCATGACTTATTTGTAGAAGAGTGAGCAGAGAAGGAGATGTGAATGTATTACCTAAAACTGAGAGGAAAAACAGTGTAAATGTAACAGTATTTCTATTTCAAACATACAGAACATGGTATGACTTATTTTAAAAGTGGGGATAAAGGTGTTTTTTGGTGCAAACTCACGTCTTTTACGGAAAACTGTTTATAGAAGAGTGAGTAGAGAAAGAAATGTGAATGTGTTACCTAAAAGCAAGTAGAGATAACACTGTGAATGTAATATGCAGCATCTCTATTTCAAACATACAGAAAATTGTGTATTTATTTGTAGAAGAGTGAGTAGAGAAACAGATATGAATGTGTTACCTAAAAGTGAGAGGAGAAAACAGTGTGAATGTAATAGCATTTATATTTCAAACATATCGAACATCGTATGACTTATTTTACAAGTGCGAATAAAAATGTTTCTTGGTGCAAAATCACGTTTTTATGGAAAATTGTTTATAGAAGAGTGAGTAGAGAGAGAGAGATGTGAATGTGTTACCTAAAAGTAAGTAGAAAAAACACTGTGAAGGTAATATGCATGTATACAAAAATTTAATCAAATCTTTAGAATCGTTTCTGAAATACCGGGAATATATATACAAGAATTGCGCAGTAGAAGCTGGAATAAAAAATGTTATTTTTTATGTAAAATCGCGTTTTTTCGGGAATTACACCTATATAGCTGAACTTAAAAAGCAAAACCCTATCTGAACACAAAATTTCATCGAAATCGTTAGAGCCGTTTCCAAGTTGCGCGGAATATTTATACATATACACAAGAATTGCTCATTTAAATATATAAGATTAGTTGATCAATCAATTGTTTGCAAAGTAGTATTTTTATTTATTAGGTTGTAGTTGCAGTGGTAGAGAAAGAAAAAACTTAATCCAGAATGTAATGACTAGCCTGAAGGGAAAGTCCGTGGTTTAAATTCTTATCATCCGGATTTTTCCGGGATTTTCTCTGCTTGAAAATACACTGAGGTATCCTAAACTTGATCCTGTAATGTTTTCTTCAAACATTTGTTTTTCTATTATCACTTCACTAATGAGGTGCCGTATAAAGCTACAACGAGCTTAAACTCCCCTAAAATAAACAAAAGCAACGTAAGTAGAAATGTTGAATATTTTCCAATGCCATATTGCTAGGTTTTGCTTTATTTAAGAGCGACGTGGTGATTCGTTTTGTGTAATTAAATTACATTTCTTGAGTGGAAAACCAAACACTTCTCTTGTAAGAGAACATATTTAATTCCTAATGAAGCTGCGGAGTAACACCTCATTAGAAGCAAAATGAAAGAGCAACATCTTGAGTGACAAAAACACGCTAATAAAGCAAAAGTATTTTAACAAAAGCTGCAGCTTCTACAAATGCGCATAAAACAAAAAAATGTGGGATATCATTTGCTTCGCAAGAAGGTTTAGTCAGCAATACGTGACGTGGCCATGCATTATGGGGACATGGTTTCTTAATATCAGCGAAGCACCTTCTCCTTCTTGAAGGACGAGAAGAATGGAAAAGTTAAGGACCCGGTGTCTACCATTCCTACATATACCTACCTACCTACCTATTTTTGGAACTGGGTCAAGTGTCCTCGACTTGCAGCGTGTATTCAGCGAGTTAGTGGAACCATTTGCGTACGTAGAATGCAAATGCTGCCTTCTTGTACCATTGTTAAGCAGTAATTGTGGTCACTGTGAGTATACTTAACACTTGGTGTGTGTCTGATATCTCCAAGTACGTATGAATCGCTCTACAAGGCACATGCCTTACCTAAGATGTAGTCTTAGGTTGACAAAGTACATAACAACGTTTCAGAGGTTTAAAAGGTATTATTATCTACTTTACATTGACCTATGGATCTTCTTTTTATTCGTATGCAATTTTCAATCAAAAGTATATATACAGTACAGTAAGCGAATAAAGTAATGGACCAATGTAGCCTCATTCATTCTTGTCCTTTGTTTTTCGATGCATATTGACAAGTCGAGATAGGATAGTTAACACTAACCTTACAAAACTTTCCTATCTTTTCTGGTTTTGTTTGCTCATGAGCTATTTATAGTACCACATATAATTTGAAACATATTTAGCTTATTGGAGATGTCATTATCATATTCATAACTTATATCACATAGTAGTAACTGAATGTGAGATACCTTTTATATTGACTTCCCCTCTAGCATTATTTTACAGCGCATTGGGTGGTTTACTTTAAAGGCCATAACTTGTATCTTTTTTGTGATTTTTTTTTCAGGTTATATACTTTGCTTTTAAGTTCAAACAATTTATTTGGCCATCTGCAAATAGCAAAGTGCTTAAGTAAGTATTTTTAGATGACAAATTTATTCCTATGCCAAATAAAGCGGGTGTCTTACTCCTCCATGTATTGCTATTGGTCTCTCTCCCTTTGCTTCTATTAATTAAATTTTCATTATTTAAGTATGGGCTTACTTGCATTAGATGTTTAGGGTAGTCTCATCTTGCCATTATACTCCACAGTATATACCTATTTACTCCGTCGAAGGCTTTTTATGGACTAAAAATGTAATATGAGTCTCTAGGTTGTATACCAACCTCATTTCAATTATCTGCCATATTACAGCGATGTTATCACTTCATGATTTTCCTTTCCTAAAACCAGTTAGTAAATGAATGGTTAAATAATTACTCTCATTAGAAAGACCGAAGGTTCGTATGTATGTGAAGCTTATATGCCCTTCAATAACATTAACTGGGCTTTCCAGAGCATTAGAACTTATAACAGCTATTATCATTCAGATCTTGTGGAAATCTTAACTGGACGACATATTTACCTTCCTTACATTAAATAACAAGCAAAAACAAAAGAATATGATAGCTAATCAATTTTACGGGAGCCATCTGTTCGGTTTAACATACTTAAATTTCAAAGGGAACTAGTAATTTTATTATATCAGGTACACCGCCTTGCTACAGGTACGTCACACAATAACGTATAATCTGAAACAAGACATTATTGCAGATGTAACATTCCTGATTAGTAGAAAGACGTGCTGTTTTTTGAACTAATAAATATACTCGACATTTCGATTAGTGTATAGCACTAGAAAAATACGCAAGATTCTTCATTTAAAAAGTTCCTGAAGCGCAATGTCCGCTTGCAATCAAAGAACATCTCAAGGGAGCTACTCAACTTCCAACTTAATTTTCTCTGAAGCACCGTTCTGAAAGGTGGACCTAGTTAAGAAACAAACTTATATTACAACAAAGCCAATTTGTTTCTGCATTGGGGGAATTACACGCCAGTAGAGAAAAGTGCAGTGGCAGCGAAAATGTAATGACCCTGAATAATTGGCTTAGTTCACCAAATAAGATAAATACCATTTCACGTGAATAAAATTACTTTATTAATGAATACTTCACCATTCTCTGTAGAGGAGTGACACACAGTGCCGCTGATAAAAGTTGGCAAGAAAATCAGTCAGTAAGTTTCTGAAAATCTCAGCTGTTCTAAAAGTGCTTATTTCATTTCGGGTAGCAGGTTCCTATGGGTAGAGCTTGTCTGTTACTCATAGCCTGTACTAGCGATGTCCAACCTTGCCTCTTTGGTGACGCTTGCGTAATTAACTGCTGCTTCTCCACTTCCGACCTCCAGCAGGAGGGTGCGTTAGCTAGTCCCTGTGACGTGTAAAATCACAAGCAGTCAGTATCTAATGACGGACACAAACAGTCGATTTCATGGTTTTCTAAGGCATTCCTTGCATTTTGTAGGAGTTTCCTCAGAAGACTTCTTCATTCTGGGTAATTTTTGAATAAATGGTAAACAGTAAGAAACAGAACAAAACTTACTAAATACAAAATTTGTATCTCGTTAAAAATCATAATTTCTGTCAAATACTTCTTTTTTTTTTCTTTTTCTTTTGACTGAGCTATTTCCAAGATATTCTTTATTATTTGTTTGAATTTGCCAATACTTATACTTTTATCAAATAGGAATATGCGACTCGTTTTATTTATCTTTTGGTCTTGCAAAGAGAATAGAATTTCAAAGGCATCGCATAGTAACCGCTCTTAAAACATTTCACTATCGCTTAAATCCGCTGTATTCCCATATTCCACTTGCACCTAAACAAAATTAGTAATACAATATTTTCTAAGATTAAATGAAGTATATATAGAAATAAGTGTTTGCAGGAATAGTGTATATAAGAGTGAGTATAGTTCTTTATATACGTATTTGTGAACAGAGTTTCTCCAAACTGAACTAGACTAAAAGTCTCTATGCAACATGTTACGTGACCTTCACTTGGTGACCTTCTGAGGTTATGCACACCTTACAATCTATTATCAATCGAAGTAACACACTATTTGAATTTGAAAGCTGTGTTTTAACATGTTTTCTTTTAATAACTAATGTAGGTACCTATTTTTTTCAGATCAAAGGTTATTTGTTAATGTTTAAAACAAAGTGAAATTTGTTTGAGATTATAAAGTTAATGGTTAGGCCAGATGTCTTATGTTGTCACTTATAATAATTCTCTCGAGAGTAATATTTTCTCAACACTTGTACGATGTGGTGGGGAGTACACTAAAGGTTTATCCAAAAACAAACTACAGGGATTGCGCATAGCATAGTTATTTATATAGTATGGCTATTTATATGTGAATTTGAGCGTACACATTTTGTTTCATTAATTGAACTATTACAATAATAGGCTTCTTAAATTTCTGTGTAGAAGAGTAAACACAGAATCTACCAAGCTAAACCGAACTGTTTTATGTAGAGGAAGATGATATGCCCACTAACCAATGAGGCACCCCCTTGTCAGTTAGTTTTGTTTATAACACACCGAAATTAAGAGTAAAGCCACTTCAGATCCTGTAAATACATCTTTCTCTCTCTAAAGAGAGAGGGAGGCTAGGAGAGAGATGGGGAGGCACAAAATAATTCATAAATGTGTCAGTTGTAAACTAGTTGAATGTTGCACAAACTTACAGTAAAGTAAGTAAAAAAAAAAAAAAAAAATAAAATAAAATAAAATAAAATAAAATAATATCTGCCAGCTATGTCCAGATACCTAATTTCTTATATCTGGACGTAGTATGCGGATATTTTCATTTATTTAAACTTATTTATTACAATTTTTTCACAATAGAATGTGCAGAAGTTACTAACCTAAATTAAATAACAATATAAATTAAATATAAATTAAATATTGTAAAGTTGTCCCTAGTCTCTGGTAGGCTGTCCAAGTCTCATCAGGCTGTCGTTTTGGCCTCGTTCTTCTCCTTTCTGCTTACAGTTGGTTTGACAATCTTAACGATCGACGGGATGGTGCTACAACAGTCGCTGGAGGTGTATAAAAATTTCTTAGATTTCTTTCTTGTTCAGTTTGTCTTAAAGATCTTTCTGCTATACTGATTTGAGTCGCTAACTCATTTAAAGTATTTAGATTTTCCTTATTCCTGACCATTTCCGATAAAGTGAGGTACATGAGCTTTTCCCTGTTAGATTGTCCTATTTCACTGTATTTCTGGCAGTTAAACATTACATGCTCAGGAGTATCTTCTGTATTGCATCTGGTGCACATTTCAGAGTTTATGATGCTAAAACGTTTTAAGTAAGTGCCATATGGCCCATGGCCTGTGATATAGTGTAATGCAGCTTGTAAGGGATTTAGGTGCTTTAGTCGTAACCTTTCTCGTATATTAGGGTAAAATATATAGGTCCGTCTCCCAGTTTGCAGGTTATCCCATTCTGACTGCCATAAGGATATTAACTCAGTCCTTATTTGTCTTTTCATATAGCATCGTTTTCCTATAATATCTTCTATCTTTTGTTGATTGCTTTTCTTTAGCCAGTAGTAAGCACCATATAGGCGAACCTGTAGATCTATTGGCCAGGAACCAGTGGCCACAAGAAGAGCCATAGTAGAGGTCGTTCTTGCTGCTCCAGTAAAACGGAGAAGAATTTTCCTCTGGTATTTTCTGAGATCTGCGACGAGGTTTAATTTTTGCATACACTGTGCCCACGCTCCTGCACCATATGTAATGATGGCAGTAAAGATACAATTATGATATGTTCTAATGGTAGTGAGAGGTAGTTTATATTGACGTTGGGCAATACTGGCAATCTTCATCATAATTTTACTGGCTTTGTTGCAGACCTGAGTGACATGTGTCTTGAAGTTGCCTTTCTCATCAAGCGTTATTCCAAGGTATTTAATATACTTGTGGCGTTGAATACGTTCTTCGTGTATTCGTATAACTGGGTTTCTTAATAATTTACCTTTAAATAGCAAATAGGCAGATTTGTTATCTGCAATTTGTAGTTTAAAAGAGTTGCACCATTTATATATCTTCTGGGTCACATCAGAAGATTTTGTTTCCAGTTCCAGGCGGGTGTTTCCTTCTATTAATAAAAGCAGATCATCCGCATATGCTATAGTGGTACATATTTGCGTGTCAACTACTAACTCATTAAGCAGAGGCTCCAAACCTATATCCCAGAATATTGGACCCAATATAGAACCTTGCGGGCATCCTTTCGTAATATCACGTGTAACAGTAAAGTAAGTAAAATTTATTTAAAAATAATCGTTTCCTAAGTGGCTTGGATTTAAGGGAGCCTCGAATTTACGAGGCAATGTGGTGTTGGTGGTGGCGGTGGCAGTGGGGGTGGGAATGGGGGTGATGGTGGCGGTGGCGGTTTTATTAATTAATGAATTTTTGCAATTTATGTTAAAACCGAAATTCAGCTATAATCTCAACCTTTATAATTGCTTTTCAAGGTATAAATCTCTAGATGTCTTTACTTTATCATCTACCAATGGGAGACAGAAGTAATACTATATTCCACCTATTCATCTACGGTAAGTGTTTCGAGATTCTTGAACTCAATAAACCACTTCTACAAAAGCACAAGTGAATGCATGTCTCTCTAAGGTTGTAAAATAAACATACCAAAGGGCGTTAACATGCTGAGCAGGTAAAACAGATTGTTTTGGAACACTCACTGAAAGACTTCTGTGTTTACCACAACAATGTACGCTTTGTTTTAAAATAATCCTCTTCTAACCCGACCATATGTGTAATCAATTCTCAACGTTCTGGAAGAGTGAACTAGCTTAACAAGGGAAGAGAAAATTGTACACACATATTGAAATGAAATATAAACAGTTCAAAGTGGAAATAATAAGCCCAATTGGACTGCAGAGAATTCTAGAAAGCATAATAAATAGTGTAGGTAAAGAATAATGGACAACTTAACAAATCTTATATAAATAGTAATTACTGCTAGGGCTAATAACGACGAACATTAATGAGCAAACTAAAAAGGGCCCATAGTAGATTTCATTTTCCAACTTTTGTAGTCATTTGTTTATAGCGCTGCGTAGAATTGCGGCTAAAATGGATAAAGCATCAAATTAAAGATATTAAATCAAATATTTAATATTTAATACTTTTTAAATGTTACATTCACAGAAGTATACTAATTTATAATTGCACTGACCTTTTTAAACTAAGGCAGGTCTTCATAAGCTCATCATATTAGGCAAATTTGTTTTTTAGGACAATATTATAACTTTCTATAACCTAACGCATTGCGCATGTGCGTGTGCGCGTGTGTGTGTGGTATTGTCGCGTCGTCGTGAAAATTACGTCGTGTCGAAGTGAAGATGTTTTAAGGAGCATCGGGTGAGACAGAGAAAGTAAAAAAAGACAGTGAAAGGACTGAGTCAAGCTTAGGAGAAGTAAATAGTTGTGAGTTTTATATCATTAAAGACTGTTGACCGTGTTATTGTCAGTAGAAGAGAACTGCGCTTTTGTGCAAAAATTTAGAAGAAAAATAAAACAATAGAAAGGCAACTGGACTGAATTTTGTCATTTTATCACACAGTTATCGGAAATGGGATTCATCGAATGGCCATTTTGTTAAAAATTATCTAGAGTGCCATATGGCTTAGAGATGAAACAGTGCAGTAGTCTGTGGTTTTCCAGCCATTGGATTATTCTTGAACAACACATAACAACACTTAATAAAATCATCAAGAAATATAACATCAGTACAGAAAACTTCATTATAATAAGGAAAATAATTCCTTAGGATGAAAGGTACTCACGGAGTTCAAGTTATAACCGTGCTAATAGCAAACGAACCTGGTGATTGACCATTAGAATTTTCCTAAGTGGCAACATTATGCATCAAGCAGCTGCTGTCACTACCCTAACTGTAAAAATGACCGGTGGGGAACTTAGGGGGGGGGGGCTTTACCTATTTATAGTAATTGTACATCATGCAAGCCGGGATTATTCACGTGATGGCGTGTAATATCAGGAAACTCAAAGCATTGTCCTGATAGTTGTAAATATTACTATAAACTTTACAATTGCCTACTTAGATTTAAATCTTCATGAAAAACCTTGTTTTTTCTAAAATAACTGTTGCAATATTATACATTGGCTCATTGTTGCATAACTAGGTGTGGCTATTACCTTGAATAACGAGGAGGAAATTCTCATTTTAATATGCAGAAGCAGCAAATTGCAGTTTTTCCGTTCTGGAGTTTTTAAAAATGTTTAATTTTATTAGTATTAGTTTTTTAAAAACAGCACAAAATGTGCAACCTTTTACGTGTCATGTGTACAAGTACCATCAGACAGTATCACTGAAATGTTACGAAATCCCACACGAAAAACATTTGCTAAGTCGTAAAATTTGAATCTTTTAAAGAGAAACCGGTAATCTTACTAACTTATCTTTTGCACCCCAACTTCTGGTATGTAATTAAAGGAGCAGCAACAGCAATAACAACAATAATAATGGTAACAACAGCAATAGTAATAGTAATAATAATGGTAATAATGATAATTATAAGAAGAACAAGATGAAGCGAAGAATGTGAAGAAGACGAAGAAGAAGAATAGTAATAGTAATTACGGCAATTGTAAAACTACGGCCATTCCGCTACTGTAGATTCAGATTTTTAGAAATTTAATTGTTTGAGAACCCTGAGCATGATTATTCTTGGAAACCAGGAGATAAAATGAAGACTAGATGGTTCCCTACTGAAGAAGAAAGACATTAAACTCGATGAAATATCCTTTAAAACTCAAATGTTTTGCTAGACCCAGCTTATAATCCTTCGTAACATCAAACATATAGATTTTGTTATTCAATATTTTGTTTCGTTCTCGAATTAATTTAGCTTCTCTCTGTGTTCATCTTGGAGCTCATTCCTACTTATAGAATGGAGTTTACTTTTCTTGTGCGATATCGGAATCCAGCAAAGGTTGCTCTCCCCCACTCCATATTTCCAATAATGAGATCTACTGAACAGAATGTGAATCACGTGCCTCGTTCCTTCTTTTGTATTCATCCACCTGGAATCAACTGCGTCGAGGTCATTCGCAAAATCATTTCCTTCTTCTGTGCGGATTTTTTTCTTCTTTCAGTATTTAATCTCCCTTCATCTGTTTTACTTTTTACCTCATTGCTTTCATTTCAACTCTTAACAAAGAAATACTAAACTAAACTGCTAAAATCAATGCTTCTCTAACCTGTAGGCAGAAATATTCTGTTACGCAAACTTCGGTAACAAACATGATCATCTTCTTGCAGCAATACTTTGTTATTTAATGAGTTATTCTGTTTGATATCGTTAGACTTTAACACCATTTGGTTTTCATTAAAGAAATAACAGATTTATTTTATTTTTAATTCCTAAAACATGAATGGTGTAGAAATCCTAACATTTCCTTAAATAGTTCAGTATAATTGAAACGTTTGGGAGATTTTCAAATTCTGTTACAATAATTGACACAAAGGTTATTGGTATAAAAGTAAACTTTCAGTAATAATACAACTCAGAGTAACGTGTGTGGCCCGCATTCAGGAGGTCGTAGTTCGATTCCCTTTACCTATTATCTTCTAACATTTTACCACATATCCACTTTTCTTATCGTCGTTTACACAATCTAAATTCTTTCGGGATGTCACAGCGCACAATTGTTCTCATAACCTTGCTCAGTCCTTTCAGTGTCTTTGTTCACTTCACTCGCGACGCTCGTGGAATTTTTTTATGACGACCAGCGTATCTTTCGCGACGATACACACGCACAGCTGTGTCGCATTCACTGACACACTGCACGACTCATTTCTGGAATCGTTCACTCCGGCCTACTTATATACTGGAGATTATGTCATAGGGACCTTTCTCGAGTTCCACTCATACGCACCGGAAATGACTCAGCTAGAAGTCTCGCGAACGTTCTCGACAGTTCTTTTGTTTCTGCCACCTTAATTGTTAACAGTCAGGTAGATACAGCATTCCCGCGAGGCAGCCCGGACTTAAACGTCTTTGCCCCTTGTTGGTACGGCAAGTGGTGTGAAGTAGCTTGGCCCCGTCCGTCACTTGTTGAGGGCCGAGCGTGACGTCAAGATGTGCATTGCTTTCATATCAACAATCATGTTTAGACATATATAATAATATTTAACACATTTAGAACCATGTATTAATGGTTTTAGTTTATTTGAGTACATTTGGACAACAAAATAGAATGCCGAATGGATAGATATTAGCCTGAAACAAATCAGTATAATGAATTGGGGAAGCAAAACTTAATTACTATCACTCCAGAATTTAATACGCTAATAAATAGTACTTATTTCAAAATATGGAGCCCACTTTTGATTGCTAATTATAATAATGAACATCATTATTATCCTCTCTCACCTTCCTAACTACAGACCCAGAATTTGTAATATTACGTAAAGCGGGAGTTCAACAATGTATGAACAGAGGGAATCTGTAGCAGTCGGGCACACTAGCAAATGGGTAGTAACAATTAGGCACACAGATCAAGCAACCGACAAAACTGGTTTCAAGTACTAGGGTTTAAGGGAACTTTCTAGGTAGATACTACCAGAATGGATGGGCATATATTGACATTAGATAATTTAGTATTATAAATCGAGCTAGTAATAATTATTCACAAGCATTATAAAATTGAATAATATTGTTAAGAATTATTTATTTCAAAACATGTAGCTGTCCCAATCATAAAAATGGGCATGAATATTACTCATAAAAAGCGACAACGAATCAGGAAATGTTTAGATTTCGGCACGTTCTGCCTTCAAACTCATCTCGAATTTGATATTTTCTGCTGTAAGCACATTAAGTCTCTTGAGACAGGATTTGATTTTTTTTATATAAATAGTTATACTCTGCCGAAGGATATGTCTAAGAATGTCCTGATATCTGCGACTATAGTTTTGAATTTAATGTATTTGATAGCCTTGGAGATATATTTGTATTATATGCTGCAGCTGTATGTCGTTTTAGTGTATTGTGTGGTTGTTTAGCTTATTTATAGAAATTCGATCTACCTACTTGGGAGATGACGCTTTGTCTGTGATGAATCTTATGTTTTACTAGCCAAAGAACTCTTGGTTCTACCTATACGAGACGTGAATATATCCTACAAGGCTTGTAAACATTGAAATGTCTCTCAGTGACAGAGCTGTAAGCCCTAAGATTAGTAACTCTCCAAGTTACTTATCTGATCCAGCATTTGTTACATTGTCTGTGAAGTGGAAGAAACACTTTCCAGTAAACTACAGTTATGCAATGATTAGAAACTCAAGACAAAGTAAAAATGTACTAAGTTTCTCTGGAAACTTAGTACACTATTCCCTGGAAAGTAAAATCGCTATAAGTAATGTGCACAATCACTATAAGAACTGTTTCGGTTGCTTATAGTCTATTATCACGGACTACACGCATTAGTTCAACCTGGTAATTACCTCTCAACTTTCGCCTTCGCTAAGACGCAGACGGAAGTTCGCTCACTATGACTGAATTTACCCCGGTACGTTTTGCAATTGTTTTAACGCACGAAAGGTTATGTACTTACCCTGATGCCGCGTGAGAGGGGCCACCTGGAGCTCTCGAATGTTGATTGCTAAAATATTCCATAATGTGGCCATGTGAAGATTACGTGACAATGTCAGCTATTTTTATTTATATTTGTTATTGCGTGATTTTCCGTACCCACTTTATTTTATTTCTATATAGATTCAACATCCAATTTGCTTTAAAAATTCGCGTACATCTTTGGAAAATATTGAAGCTCATATTTAAGTTTCGTATTTATCAGAGCTCTTGTTTCAAAATTATGTCGTTCGCAAACATAGAGACAGATGCACAGAAGAACCTTTTTTAAAATGCTTCTCTTGGAATCAGAGGACACTAAAAAAGGAACCAAAAAAAAAAAAAAGAAGTAGTATTTTCCGCTGTCTTGACAATGACCTTTTGTCTATCTATTAGAGAAGCTAACAGTACTTAGTATTAAAGATCTTCATTGAGCTTAAATTCACTACAACTCGTTTCAGGGACAATTACAATATTCTCACATGTTTTTCATAACAACCGTATTGCATAAGGAAAGAAGGCAATGCGTGGAAGTTTCCTCCGTGAGAAAACGTACAAATATACAACAAAGAAGTTAATTTACAAGGAGAAAAAACCAGAGCCACCTGCACGAGACAGCGTTCTCTGAAATGTAACTTTTGCCTTGAAGTGACCACTGCCAGGGAGGTTAGCTACTGTTAAAGATTCATGAACACACCCTGCAGTGCGTCACTTAACACGGCATGCTGCAAGTAGATGTAATTCGAGGTAACGTTCATATGCAAATGTTCACTGTTTGTTTAAGGAGAATAGTGCTACTTCTGGCGTTTTTAGATGTAGGTGTTGGGAGGAACACCCTTGGGACACAGTTAAGGTACCTGAAGAGAAAAACTAATACTAATCACATGAGGTGCAACTCCTGTTCTGCAAATTTTATTTCTGGAGACACAGCACAGGCTCTGCTCTACAGGGTGGCTCCCATAAAGTGTTACAGATGAAACTCACATAAATTAATAGAAAAAACCTGATGTGTTACATTCAAATGGCTTTCTCTACTCCTATACCAACCATTCTTACAATCTCTTATTCCTGTATCTTCGTGTTAGTTGAGATAAACATTTGCAGAAAATACCTTATTGCTTATTTCCTTTTAGGTGCAGGAGGAATGTGGGAATACAGTAAGCTTTGAGTGATAGTCAAATCTTCTAAAGCTTTCAAATTGCGTTCTCTTTGCACGATTAACATATATAAAAAAAGAATAACGATGTTCCATTTGACAATTATTTATCCAAAATTTACACAAATAATAAGGAATATCTCCGAAATTGTCTACTCTACAAAAGTATTTATTTGTACATAAATTGTGTGTTTTATATTTTTTGTATAGTAAGATTTGGTCTATCTCTTACGGTTTACCAGTTATGCAAAAGTCACCAGAGTAAATAGTATTTCATGGGCTATAAGTAGGAAATTCAAGACATTGATTTCATTTGTCATAAAAGTATCTCAAACATTTGTCATTTTAACCAAAATCGTTGGAGCCATTTTCAAGAAAATCAACTATTTCAAAAGATTTTCCATGTATGGAGTAGTTTAGGGTGAGGAAATTTTCTTCAAAATATTCGTGTCGCATCTTTGAAGTACATTAAACTTAGATATCAACTTTGGCTTTTAAATCAATTTTCGTTTTTGAGTTATACTGTCCACAGCCTCTCAGACACACAGACACACACACACACACACACACACACACACACACACACACACACACACACACGCACACACATACACACACACGGATCTTTTTCTAGAAATGCTTTTTTGGATTCAGGGTGCCTCAAAATATATATTTCCGGTGAAATCTCGACCTAGAATTTTTGGGTGCTATACAATACTTCCTCTACTTTACTAAACGTAGTGGAGAAAGTAAAAATTAAAGGCCAGCAGTTAATATTTTATTACCGATGGTAGCGACTCAAGTGGTAACGTCGATAGCTGGCATTCGGGAGCTTTTTTCGTGGTTTCCCTCATTCACTAAGGTAAATAACGAATTGGGTGTTTAATACCACAAACCAAGTTCCACCTTAAGAATAAAACAGTAGCATAAATTTGATGTGTTGTACTCACATGACTTTCTCTGGTCAAGTCGTAACTATTCTTACAACACTTATTCCTATATCTTCTTCATATTAGTCGAGATAAATAGTTGCAGAAATTATCTTATTGCTCATTTGGTTGTAGGTGCAAAGAGAATTTGGGAGTGCAGTAGGCTTTGATTGGTAGTCAAAAGTGTTAAAGCTGGTTGCGATATGGAAGTTTTGAAAAACCGTTCTTTACACACTCAAGAGATATAAAAGTGAATGACAACCTCCAATTTGAGAAAAGTATTAAAAACTTACACAAATAACAAGGAATATCTCTGAAATGGTTCACTCCACAAAAAAATGCATTTGGAGATAAGGTGTGTTTCAACGAGGTGTATATTTTTTGTACTGTTAAATTAGTTATATCGCTTACGGTTGACGAGTTATGCACAGTCATCAAGAGTAAACAGGACTAGAATGGCTACACTCAGAAAATTAAAACTATAAATTTCGTTTGGCACAATAATATCTTAAAAATGACATTTTAATCAAAATAGAGGTATTTTTGTAAAAATTAAAATTTTCGAAAAATTTCCCATATAATGAGTAGTTTAGAGTAGTGGAACTCTTTTCAAAATATTTTTTGTATTTTTGAAGCATAGTAAAGTTAAATACCAACTTTATTTTTTAATCTACTTATATTTTTGACACACACAATTTTTTTTCAGAGGGCCCCAAAACATACACCCTAAGACAAAAAAATTAACAGACTCTGGAAGCGTATATTTGTCTAAGTCCAACCACTCGGCCATCCACTCACATTGAATAGTTGAGACTCAATATGAGAAATGATAACAAAACGACGGTGAACACACGCATTCCGTGACACCATTGTAAACCAACCATGGAAACGACATTGACTTAGACAAATATACGCATCCAGAGACTGCTCATTTTTTTTCTCTTAGGGTGTATATTTCCGATGAAATCTCGACTTCTCTCTAAAGTAAGTAGAGAGACTTCCAAGGATGTGACAGGAATATTTTCAGGATAATCCTCCCGTCCCTAGCTGCCACATACAGGAAAAATGTTACGCTATTTGTTATTTCGTTAAAATGAATGGAAGTATTGTTGATTTAAGATCTTGCATGACAAGTGAAATGTAAATTTTGCTGAAAATGTGCTCTGAAATTCTACTGTCTCAGGGAACTGTTTATAGTTTTGTATAGCCAGTAAACCATAAGAGAGAGGCAGAGAGAGAGAGACGGGAGCCTTATTCAAGCAAAAGAATACTTTTTTGAAACACGCTATTTCTTTAATATAGCCTTTTCTATTGTGGATATTGTTTTTCCTGGAGATCTCATTGAAAGCGTATGGAATTTAGTCCAGTTCAGTCAGGTGAGTCAGTTGTCAGCACTCACTCACTAACTCACTCACTCACTCACTCACTCACTCACTCACTCACTCGCTCACTCACTCACTCACTCACTCACTCACTCAAATTCATGGTTTGTAAAGTGCAAGTCACATTAAGATTCACTGGCAATGTTCAATTTTGGATAGTTTAGATAAGATGTAGTTTATGTAGTGTTAACAGCGTTTCATCCTACCACACTTTAACATGTGGGAGGAAGAGGAATAGGTTAGCTTATTGTTGCTTGTGTCTGTGTAGCAGTTAAGTTAATGAGTGGTCTTTGTTTGTATGCAGGTTCTACTGACAGTATCTTTCCGATAGTGCTTCCTTGACTCTCTGGGGAACTGCTGCACAATACCACATTCTGATTAATGCTGGAAATCACAACTCCGGGGGTGCGTGGTTTTGTATCGGTTTGCTGCACTTGCCAACTTAGGACTGGAATTTCTCGCCTCCACCGAAAGGAGTATAATTAATTATCTTACCCTTCCCGTCTTAGGTTTATACACCAAGAGGTTCCTTTTCTTGTTGGGACTGAGCACTGAAATTAATTTTCACCGCCGAATTAAAATTCACTACACCAAAAGCGTGAGGATCTAAACGAAAGAAAGTGATTAAGGGAATAATGGTAAATACGGAAATTAGCATAAAACATTTTCTTATTTAGTGGAGCTGCAGCAGAAGTAGATGCTCAGGAGACTTGAGAACAAAAGACGAGCACAGTAACTTCAGGTCTGATTTGATTCAGTTAATGAGCTTTTACAACTACTGTTGTGGACTGTTGCTGGCATTGGATTCCTCAATATCTCAGCTAGACTCTAACTTTGACAAAAAAAAAAAAAAAAAAAAAAAAAAAAAAAAAAAAAAAAAAAAAAACATTTAACAGGCGCACTACTTTTTCTACAGATTGATATCACGCAGCTTTTCTTGTTATTCTGCTAATATCACGTGTGTCGGTCTGGGTGGCTCAGTTGGTTAGACGCTGGCCTACTGATCCCAAGGTCGCGGGTTCAAACCCGGCCCAGGTCGATGGTTTTTAAGTGTGCTTAAAAACGACACCCCCATGTCAGTAGATTTACTGGCATGTAAAAGAACTCCTGCGGGACAAAATTCCGGCACACCGGCGACGCTGATGTGATCCTGGCAATTGACAGCGTCGTTAAACAATAAAATAATTCTAATATCACGTGACATTGAGCAGTGCTAGTTGTTTAAAGGTATGGCCTGTTTTTTCATAACCATACATAATGTGAGAACGAACGGTGAAAGAATATTTTGTGACGCCGGCTGACAGTCGCAATCAGACGCTCGAGGTCAAGCTACCTCACACCACTACATGTGCCGACGACAATGAAGCGGTCAGAACAAAGACCACTGTAAGTGCGGCAGAATATAGCGTTTCTAGACTGTTCGAGAAACTTTCGATTGCCGCTTGACTACATAAAGGTTGATTTCGAGAAAAATCTCTGTTATGTCATTCTTATCATAGTGAGTCATGTGTTGAATGAGACAGCTGTTAACAGTTAATTTTAAGTGCTTGTGTATCCAATCAGTGTTAAGAGCATTAGCGTTTTGTTTCAAGATTATGACAACACCTGTGAGATAAAAGATCACGAGGAAATTTAGATTGTGCTTCAGTTTTAAAACAGATGTAAAGTGACAGAAAAGTAACTGAAAGTGCGATTTTCCCAAGATTTAACTTAAGGCATCCAAGCGCTGCAATCGATCCCCCAGTGAAAAAAGTGGTAATACACGGAAAACATGAAGTGGGATAAAACACCGTAATGGAACAAAGAAAATAGAAAATTTCTAAAGAATCTGCGGAACAAAAACTATGAAATACGGCACACAATGTTTGGATTCAAGCCCTCTAGTCTCAAAAGGAAATAATGGGTATTTGTCTTTATGTGGAGTTGAAGATACTGCTGGACCTGGTGGATGCTCTGGTAGTTCTAGATTAGGATGCTGGATGCAACTTGTTGCTAGTATCTCGGAATGCACAATTTAAATTTGCCACGCCTGTGTTGACAGTTGGTGTGAAAAATATATACCGAGTGTAATATAATTGATTTCCTGGCAGAAACGTTTTCTTCAGTGATCTGATTACTTACTATGTGTGTAATACTTTGTCCATTCTGTTTTAAGGTTTAGTTATAATTGTACTAGCTCTTACTCGTTGAAGTGTTTGGCTTACATATTTGGACGGTAATATATTTATTATACAAATAAAAAAAGCAATCAATGTTTCAGAGTAAGACAGCATGAAGTCTGCACTTTAACAATAAGTCTTTTTTTTTTCATTTGGCATACTTAATCTGGATATGTAGGCATCTTTATTAGTGTTTCATTATTAAAGTAGTTACAAAAACAAAAATAGAGTGTATGTGCTCATTGTACATATATGTTTAATGTACAGGTTAAAAGTGACAAAAGTGAACAAAAGAATGCGAAGGAGGGAAGCAAAACAGTGATAAATTGAACTAATTGAACAAATTTGCTACCATTCTTTTGACATACCAATCCCAAATTTTCTCACTTTAGTAAAGTATTCGATGTCCTTACTGTCGAATTTCAGGAACTCCCGATTTATGAATTTCTTTTTCCTTTGATAAGTCCATCTATACTTAAATATTATGTTCCAAATACACATTTCTGCTAAAAACAATTGAAAAGCTTAAGCAATGTGTCATAAAGAGGAACTTCCTATTTAAGAAAGTATAACACAGTATAAACAACCGAAAACCACAGTGTCATATAAAACTTAAATCCACAACATAATGCATATAAAATAAAAGCATCGTTTGACTCTCCAGTAAGTAGCGGCAGGATTTCTGTATGTACACAAGCGTCAGTCATAACGATCAAAAGCAATTAGGAGCATTAGTATTGGAGAAGCGACATCGATAAAGCTCGACTCAGGTACCTATAACCTAAATAGATCGTAGTTGAATAGGACGCACATCTGGTTTCGATCCTAAGGACCCTTACATGTGCTGTAGTTAGGGCAGATTTACGAGACAGGGATTCCGATTCTCTGTGTGATTGAGTACCTATGAATTATTGGTAGTTGCAGTTAGTTAAACCTAACACAGAATCACGTGCATTTCAATATTTTCAAAACTGCACAAATTAAACTACAGCGAATTAAGTCCAAATTTCAGGAATGCAACAATTAAATTAATAACCAACTCCAAACGTGGCAATTAGTGTTTGTTTTGTCCTTAATTTTCATGCATATCGGTGTTAATTGGTACTATATCGAATGACAAGTCCAGTTACTTTTTCTGTCACTTTATTTGTCTTCTAAAAGTGAAGCCAAAACACTCAATCTCTTGATACGTACCTCACTGTCTTTCTCTGTCTCATAAAAAAATTAGCTCGGACAAACGCACTCACTAAAACTGATCCACACAACAACTCCGACACGACGATTAAATGTCCTGAAACCGTCCCAGTCGACACATACTTAAATTTTTCTCAAGGACGGCTGTGAGCACGCACACACTCACTGCTAACAGGTTTCTCGATACATACTCACAACTCTATCACAAGAACAACTCCAAGTATCTCTCTTTCGATCTTGCTCACTTATATAAACGAGAAGGATGAAGTTTTCTTCAATATACATATTTTCTCGTAAATAATGTCCACACTCTAGAACGTATAGGAGCTAATCTATCCGGCAACTCTCGTTTATTAGGCTAGCACAATAATTTACATAGCTGTAGCCTTTGAGTGGTCTCTCAACCTACATCAAACAATATTAATTTATATTGTCTATTTTTTATGTGAAGCATGCTTCCCTGTGACTATTTTGTGACGGTTACGAAATTAAGTAATAGTGAATGAACAGAGTTTACCCAAGTTTCTCATTTCTAAAGAATTTCGCCTTCTATTCACGAAATTGTGTGCAATCTGAGTTAACAGAGCAATCAGTTTCAAGAACAGCATTTATTACTAATTTTCAAAGACAAATGCATTAATTTAAATCTACGAATACGGTAATTATCCAACGTTTCTACGCCGTCCATTCAATTATTCCGATATTGGTGATTTTTTCTGCTAAATTAAGATCTAACTCCTTGTGCATTTCTTAATTACTTCTATCTGTTCTATGTTGTCCAACATTTGGATGCATATAAACGTGTTGGGACCTCCATTATTTTATAAAATTTTAATTTTCTCTTGTATTTTTCAGGTTTCCCTTTATGGTACCACGCATCTGATAAATCTATTAATTGTATTTCTTATATCTTCATTTTTGCGATATGACACATTGTAGCCTAAATATTTGAAACAGTTTATTTCTCTATTGTTTTCTTGTTGTAATACTATTTTCGCCTGCATTGTTTCTAGTCCTCAACATCCAAGCCTTTATTAACTTTTTTACATTTTTTAAAAATTACGTATTTCAACTTTGGAAGCACCTTGTACTTTAACAGGTTGTATCGCATGTGTTAGAGTTTCATTCTAGACAAAGGCAATATTAAATTTGAAGCTCCCCATTTTGTGCTGCATGTTCATTTCCATGTTTATGAGCACATCAAAATCGAGCGCTTTCGCTTGGAATTTTATGGTTACGCTTTGGTGCTCAATTTAAAGTCACAGTGACGCTAATAAAACTGGAATACCTGCTATAGGTTGCTGAAATATGCTCCATGCAAAGCAAACATTTTGGGCTTTCTCAGACTCAGATAGCTCATGCAGGAAACGGTATTTTAACATAATTTCCATCTAAAGCATATTGTAGAGCATAATGATTCCTTGATAAATAACTGAGAGGATTGTGCAGAAATCTGGGAGATTCCGGGAGGTTTTTTCTATTTTCTTTATCCCTTTGCTTCCACAAGTTTTCCCTGCGTTTAATTTTGTAGATGTGTAATATTTTTCGTTAAAACCCAATATTATTGTAATTACATGACAGACAAACCATATAAATAGATGAACAAGTTTATAAGTTACTTTTCAGTTGTTTTGTTGTTATTCTATTGTAAATTTCCTGTAACTTGAATAGTGACGAAGTTATTAATCCCCTTACGATCCGCATAGCATTAAATCAAGTACTTGGAATCGTGGCAATATAATGCGGGGTGGTTTATGTTGGTAAGTAAATACTAGCCAAGAGCCAAGAGCCAAATCAGGTCGCTCGGGTTTACCCGAGCGGGATATATGCCCACGGTACCTATCCATTTAGTATGGATTTACCCGTGAGGTATGAAAGATGTAGTCATTTTACAAGCTATTTTTGTCAGTGTCAGCCAATGGTGATGATTGGTTACTCTCTCTTGCTATAGACTAGGGATATGAGTGCCAGTTAGAATGTCTACCCATCCTGGGGCACCCATGCCCCTCTGCTCACTTAGCAAAGGTCAGCTTGTCTAACCAGCAAGTCAAGCAGTGTCAATTTAGCGAGAAACCGAATGCATTGGAATGTTTGGTGAAATGAGGAAGCAGTGAAGCTAATTAGCCCAAGACATCCTTGGGTAAACGATAGCTTTTGCGCCTCCTGGGAAGATGGGGATCATATTGTCCCAGGGTATTCACCAGCTGGTTAGGGTGTGGTGTAAGTTTCGCATACATAGAGCGGGCTCTATCTCGCACAACATCCACAATATATGGAATGCCAGAATGAGTGTGGAGAATATGGGAAGAAAATCTACGGTCAGTATCGTAGATCATCCTAAGGGCCCTGTTCTGCACGACTTGCAGTCTGCGGATGGTGGTTTGAGCCACGAATCCCCATGCCTCGCATCCATACAGGATCAGGGGAGGGATGATCGCACGATAAATGCGTAGTTTAAGTCGTGTAGGCATAGTTGACCTAAAGATGGGATAGAGCTTTCCCAGAGCTCCGTGACCTTGGGCAGCTTTAGCTGTGACATGTTTGGTGAAGGTAAGTCCTCGGTCTAGTTGTACACCAAGGTACTTGGCTGTGTTGACCCAAGGGATTCTCCTCTGACCAAGTGTCAGGTCCCTTTCTGGTCTCCAGGAATGAATTTTGCCTAACACAAAAGCAGAGCTTTTCTGTGGACTGATTCCCATTCTCCATTTTTCACTCCAACTCTCAATGGCATCTAGGTGTCTTTGCAATGGGGGAAGGCAGTAACGTAGATTTTTGTTACGGGCCAGTATGAGGACGTCATCGGCATATTGGCACGTAACAGTGCTGGGTTCAACGGGGAAGTCAGACATGTATGCGGCAAAGAGCAGTGGCGATAGAACACTACCTTCCGGTACTCCGGCCGCTATTGGTCTGATAGTTGATAACCTGCCCTCCACTCGCACCCTGAAAGTGCGGTCACGAAGGAAACTGGCTATGAGGGTCAGGTAGGGGGAGGGGAGATTTGCATCTCTAAGTTTGTACAGTAGGCCCTGGTGCCATGTTGTTGCAAAGGCCTTATCCACATCCAGAAGTACTGCGACAGTTTTGAAGTTTTCCTGGAAACCCAGGGCAGCCTTCTCAACAAGACGCAGGAGCTGTAAGGTAGTGGAATGGCCTTGACGGAATCCGAACTGATGGTCCGGAATGAGCCTCCTTTCCTCAAATAGAGGAGTTAGACGGGACAGTAGAAGTTTTTCAAAAATTTTTGAAATTATTGGGAGTAGACTTATAGAACGGTAACTTGATGGAAACTTGGGATCCTTGCCTGGTTTCAATATGCAAATCATCCTCGCTTCCTTCCAAGCAGTAGGGAAGTGTCGGAGATACAGGCAAGCATTGTAAATTCTCGTCAAGTGGATAATGGCTTTGCGAGGCAGGTGTTGTAACATATGTGTCGTAACACCATCATATCCAGGGGATTTGTTGGGTTTGAGACACCTAATTTGCGAGGAAACTTGCCTTGGTGTGACAATTGGTATGCGAGTCGCCTCGTGAGGTGGTGGAGGATCCTCATAGAGGTAATCCACCGTTGCCTCAACTAGTTCTGAAAAGTCCTCATCCTCTATGTCCTCTCGGGGCTCAAATTGGGACTCTAAATAGTCCGCGAAGTCAGTGGCTTTCTCTTGCGGTTCGAAAGATAATCTCCCGCGAGTGCCATGTATAGGATGCTGATATAGCGTTTTGTCCCTTCTCAGGGATTTAATTATCCGCCAGGGCTTCTTTTCAGAGAGGTTTACGTTCCTCATGGTGTTTTCCCAGGCCTCTTTGCGATGTGCACGTAAGAGGCGTCTAGCCAGGGTCTTAAATCGCAGATAAATTGCCTGCAATCTGGGATGGCGGAAACGCTGCCAAAGCTTCCGAACTGTTGACTTAGCTCTTAGCAACAGTCGGAGTTCATTTGGGATGGTTGTGGGGTTAGGAGTATTGCAAGGAATGCGGTAAGTATGCCCTCGTATCACATTTGATATTTGTCGGGAGAATGCATTTGCCGCTAATTCTAACGACTCGATAGAATTTATATGCGGTCTGGGATCCACTGATTGGTTCAGTTCAAGGACGGCTGCATCCCAGTCTACCTCATACGACCAATCAGGAGTAACCAATGCTGACATATTAACATTGGTGTCGATTAACACAGGATCGTGGTCAGAATCCAGTTCATGACCAGTCTCACGTGGTTCTAGCACTGCTTCTTCCTTCGCTCCTTTAGCTGAAGGCGACCCGTGTTCACAGGTTATATTTACGTGCCAGACGTTTGATACCAGATTCATAGAAGCGGACTCGTCCAGAGAATAGTGTGGACCATCATTGTGAAGCATGCCTTCCAGCCACTAAGTTGGAAAGCTTCTTCCCTTTCGCCGATAACCTAGGTCTTACCTTTGTTCATAGTTTAATGTAGGTGTCGGATTTGAAATCAGAAAAGCGCGAAGTTGGCTGAACCAGGGCTGGTGTAGAAATGTGATAAGGCGTTTCTGTAGGGAGCTATAGAAACCACTATAGCACATGGGCGTCGCGAAAGGGGAAGCAAGTGGGGAAACAATTAAGGAATTTAAAGTGCTGTCAATTACTGTTAGACTACATATATTAGATACAGAGTTCAATCACAGGGACTGTTTTACAAATGAGCTCGCTTGTGATGTTATTCATGGAATACATTATTTTCAATTAGTAGCTACAAAACTACTAATTATTGCCGTCAACAGCTACCGACAGTTATAAAGGTTTATTTTATGCTCACCAACAGTTGTTCTGTACCGCAACGTTACTTACAAGATTATGAGATCTTTATCTTTTACAGTGGAAGCCCATGGGAATGTTTTAATTTTTTTTACTGTGACTTTTTATAGTCGCTTTAGCTTAGCCATATCGCGACTTTACAATTTTAATACATTTAACATTGGAATTAGAATATAACATAATGAATTAACTTGAGGCAATCACTTGAAGTGTTAAATGCTTGAGACTCAGTTGGTCCTGTTTTAAAAGGTTTAGGTAGTTGGCATATAAGATTTCTTAAATGGCCGTCTGAAGTGTGGCACTATTCGGAAGATAAATATCGCAAATACAAACAACTAACGATAGCAGTGCTTGTGCTAAATGTCATTCATATTCACGGAGTTTTGAAATAACTGAGAACCTGTAAATAGCTTAGGGGAAAGGCATTCCATTCGTTTTCTATTACTTTTTATAGGTGTCGACTTGGCACTCAATTCAGTATTTCGATGGTATGTTTTTGGTTTTTTAACAGAATGGTTGGTTTTTACAGGCTTTTCATGAGGGTTGTTTTTATGGTTTGGACAGTGTTGTTCACTATCTTTGTCATTTATGGGCGTTTATCACCACTGGTAGACGACATTGGTATCCTTGTGGTTTCAGATCTTTTGGTGCGTGATTGGGTGAGTTATGTTCAGAGGACGTGTAATCCATGCTTCATGAGAAATATAAATTGGTGTTCGGAAACTTAGGATATGTGAGAATCCAGGACGAGATAGTCCTGCTGTGATAGGAGTATCTTGGACAGAGGTTTGATACCTACACTTTTTTACTTGCTCTTCAATCAAGTAGTTAGGAATTACTGGACAAACATTAGATAATATTAACCTTCGGTTATTTGTGAAAAGGTTTCGCATCTCCAGTGACACGTTGTTTACATATACCTTAGTGTTTTCTAGCTAATTGTACAACACATTTCTTGTTAGAGAGAAAAAAGCATATTCTTCCATTTGAAATCCGCAGAACAATCAAATGATCGGGGAAATCAGATTTGCAAGCTCGAGCATGTAGTTTTTTATGTTTAAACCGTTGTAGGATTAAGCCTTGTTCTTTAAATGGGTTTGAGGCAGCATGATAAACTTGGAGAAGAACACTTTTGTTGTCAATTGATTACAATAGGTTATGTATTTCGATATTTTCTTTTGCCATTTGTTTAGGTTTCGTACGTTGGCACTACTATTATCGATATTTGGCTTTATCCGCCAAGGTCTATTAACAGAGGAGGCCATGGTTGTTTCCTCAACAATTTGAGTTTAGCGGTTAAGAGTATTATTATTCAATGAAAAAATTTAATTGATATTGAAATTAATAACATCCTTATAAGTGGTGATTAAATGAAGCTTCCTTGGAGAATGATTAATGTTGTAGGTTCCACTTGGAACAGCGCATTCATTTCAAAACCAGAGTAAAAAAATTACGCTGCGCATAACTTGTATGTTTTAACCAGATTTGTCCATGTGAATTCTTACCCAGAGTAATTGAAAATACAAAACCTATGATATAATAATGTAATCAAATCAATAATTTTTATTCAGCACACAAATGAATAGGGTTAGCCGCAATAAATAATATATCTCAACTTTTACAGTTTTTGACAATAGAATGATGAACTAATATTGTTTGATCACAAAGCTCCAACAGGCGGCCTCCCGGAAAAATGTCTGCCAACGCCCTTGATATAGCATCGAGGTGTTTCCAAGCACTTGAATATACACATTAGTTGAGTTTAACAAGAGGAAAATGGAACGGATCTTTTCATATTAAAATTCTTGTGGAATCATTGTGAAGTAGTATTGAATATTTCCAAACTCATAACTTCTGTCCCTGCTTTGCGATCTTCTCAGTAACAGCTTTTAAGCTTTAAGCTTTACAGCAACTTTAATAATTATATTTTTATTTTTATATTGATAAAAATCTCATTGGCAGAAGCGAAAAATTAATGCATTTCTGGCAAAAGTTAAAGCAAAATGAATTTTGTGTTTTCTGTGTGTAATTTGTTCAAGAATTGCTTCATGAGGTCGCATTACCTAACCTTACTGAGTATTCTCCTGGGGAAGTTTGTGCAAACAAGCGCGACATGGTCTGCTGGTACAATGCGATGCCTTAGGGAACACTCAAGGAAGCGAAATCATACGACCTATAACCCCATATCTAATTATGTTTATTATCTCCCCAAGTCTGTGTGAGTGGCTCCTACACTTGAACTTCCTTATGGGGGGCAAGAGGCTCTCTTAGCGTCTTATCTCAGGACGGGATAAGTGCAACTGTTTTCACATTCGCCAATTAAAACGGAGTTCATCATAACATTCTTTTCAAGACTTTATTCCTCCTGCTAGTTGATTCATTGACGCGTCTCTGTTTTATGACCTAATATTCTGTAAATTACTGTATTTGTGTACTATAAACACTGCTGGTAAATGTAAGCCTTTACGTAGGAACTTACTGTAAATAATGGTGCACAAATGCACAAATGTTTCGCTTAAAATTAGTTCACTGTTACTTAAACAGCTTCTGGTCAGAGATAGGTTTACATTTCTTAATATCTGGTTTACGAGGATGAAAAGTTGGGCTGAGGCATTCTACATTGCAGCGGTGAACAGTTAGTTCAGAAGGGTAGGTTTAGTTTCTAGTTGCTATTATTAAATACACGAAACTTACAATTCGTTGAAAACAATGCAGAATAAATTATAACTCCGTAATTTGAACCTTTTTTATTGTTTTGCTTTTAACTGTCTCTTACAACACATATCTGTTTGCCAAGTCTTAACTTTTGAGCACCTTCAGTCACATAAACATTAGTCACACATAAATTACATAATTTTATGCAATAATTAAATAAACTTTAACAGAACACATAGTTATGAATCGAACTCTTTAGTATAGTTGATGCTTCAAAATTTTTAAACACCCATTTGGATCTGCCACAGTATCATCACAACTTGGATAGCTTCAAGTAGGCAATATTAGTTCATTATTACTTTTAGTTTGTGTTGGATTTTCAAACTATATGATGAAAGAGCAAGACATTTTATTTGAATTAGTGGAAATAAAAACTGAACGTGCATTATTATTACTTTTTGTAAAATATGCAACATTTTCTGGATAATTAAGATACATAAGTACATTTCGAACGCAACTGCTTTTGTAATCAATGCTGTACTTATTGCTGCCTAGCGGTGCTTTCAGTGTATCGATTTAAAATTTCTAAAATCCATAATTTAATTAGATTAATTTCAAATACAAATTAATTCATCCGATTCTGTTGTATAATATTGAACTTTGTGCATATTGTGACAAATGACAAATCCAATTACCTCTTACGTCACTTTATTTCCCATCACAAGCTGAATCACAAAACAATTCTCCGTTTTATTGTTAACACAGCTTACAGTTTATCGTGAGCTTGCAACATTCAGCTGTTTTGTTTATCGTATTCTTGACACACATGCTGTTCATACAACAAACAACTCCGATGCAAATATCTATCTTTGGGGATACATTCATGCAAATTGCTGCAACATTCACTGGCCCAACCTCGCTGAAAATTCTCTCGACACTTCTCTTCCAACAGGCACTCAAAAACTGGCTTTTCTGTCCGTGCTACTCGGTCTATGTTCCGACCCGACTATTGCTGTCCTTCTCGTGTTACTAGTAATGTAGTGGTGTAAAGTAGCTTAACCTTGAGCGTCCATTGAGGCGTGCGGTGGTCCTCACATTGCTCCCTCCTCAGAACTAGTCGTTCCGATAGTGGTTGAAATTATGCGAGTGTTAATTCTTGTAGTTAAAGACCCCTCATTTGATCTCAGAGTATAGTTTTGTTTGTGATAGTGAAATCCAAGCGGGAATATTGCGGCAGGTCAGTCTTCAGCAGTGGAAATATCATTGTTAGCATAAATATAACGCTTATAATAGAATATTAATTGCCATATTGTACCCGTTATTAGTATTGTGGATTGCCCAATAGCAGGTTTTACTATATATGGTATGCCACCAGCCGAATGAGCAGGATTTTCTAAAACATTCCTAGTGACACAGGAGGGATCAGGTTCCTCTGGACGTTGTGCAGTTCTGCATGTAGTTAAGGGGAAGCTGAGCTCATGGAAAGCTCCACAGACATTGCCATATTGTTGCTGTTTCATACACAGCTTAACCAAGCTTCGGCAAGTTAAGAAAATATAAAATGGAATCCTTCATGAATTTGTAGTATTATGACTTTCCCACTAAAATGTTAACATAATATTAATTTAAGTGCTCCTGAGTCACATACGTGACAATATACCAAATACTTCTCAAAGGAATAATTATTACCTCGGTCTACAGTATGCACTGCCTATTAACCCATTGGAATAATTTTCAGCAAAACTTACTGTAGTTAATATAAAAATTGCATTTTACATAGAAAACTAGTATACTACACATAAAACACGTGGTTAACATTGCAATTTTTTTTGCTGCTTTTAACGTAATATCTTTTGGTTAGCCTAGAGCTCTACTAATTTATCTGCAGAATCTTTAACAGTGCATCTGCATTTTTATTTTAATGCAATAGCCTACGTTGCAATACTAATATTACGATAGTATATTGATCGGAATTTGTATTAAAGTATTCCAGGACTTTTTTTATTTTGTTAGGTTTAAGGGCGCTCAATTACTAGGTCATTAGGCGGCCTTAAAAACAAGATAATGGGAAAGGGAAGAAGTAAATTTCACTATAAAATAATCATACTAGTAAAAAGGCAAGATATACATAACATGTACCAAACATATAGCCAAATATAGCCAAAACATGTAATGTAAAACCAAGTTATAAAATGTTCGAAAAAGTATAAACTATGATATCAAGTTCATATTTACCTTAGGCTAACAACTTCCAAACTCTTTCTATCGCTTGCTTATCGTCCGCCAGGGCCTCTGCAAGACTGACAGGCAGTTGCAGATAGTTTCGAAGGTGCGCTAGGGAAACACTCTTGCAGCACATGACGGAGTGACAAAAGTTTGTGGCACAGTGGACAAAGAGGAGTAGGGTTCTGTTTAAATAGGTCAATTGCAGTGGCATTCCAGGACTATAAAGGAGTCTAAGTTAGATGATTTAGATAGAGATATCTATACAAATACTGGTGCGTCAGAGAAGACAGACGCACCACCATGGGATATAAGAAGCGCGCGACTCGGAAGTCCAGCAAAGCCGCACCGAAGCCTCTTGCCGTGGCCCAGGCTGTTTCACCATCAGAGCTTAGAAGTGCCACTCTTCAGCAGGAGCAAATATCAGCATCTACACACCAATCGCGGCTCGCTGCTCGACTCAAGCAGTCGCTGAGGTGCTTATACCCGCGCCGCCAACACCTCATTCATCGTGGACACCGCCGTCGCCACAGCACAGGCAACCAGCGCCACCGCCCATTCCCTTAGGGCAGCTGATCGACCTCCAGAACGACGAATCAACGCCACCGCAGACACTCATTAAGCAACAACCAACGTCACCGCCACCATTCCTTCAGCTGCTCCAACCTGCACCACCGCCGAACCAAACCCAGCAGCCGACGCAGACGCCGCCACCACCCACAGCGCAGGCCTGGCGACACAGTGCAGTGGTATGCGGGGTACCTCGGGACTTCCAGTGCCGCTACCTACTGACCGCCGCCAGGCAACACTGGAACTCAGTCAGCAGGGCCTCACGGATCATCACTGACCGTGGCCCAACATCGATAGTTCGGCTGGAATTTCGGGACCTGGGCGACCAAGAAGCGGCCCTGGCCGTGGGACTGTCTTTATTTGGCCAGCGCCTGCTGTTGAGCCCAGCCGAACCGCTCGTCTGGTCCCCTGTCGCTGCTGTTGCCAGTACGGCCACGCGGCCGACACTTGCACAGCTGGCCCCAGGTGTCACTACTGCGGCTCCCGGGCCCTTACAGCACAGTGCACAGGGCGCGACCTTCGACTCCGCCGTAGGTACTGCGCCACCTGTAATGGCTTTCGCCATTACACAGGTCAGGCATAGTGCCCTCTCCATCCCCACCGAGCCCAGCAGAGACCCACACCAGTTGCGCACACTGCTCCACAGCTCCATCAGACCAACAACCAGCGCAGAGCACATCATCATCAGCAACACCTGCACCAACAGAAGAAGTTTCCCCAGCCGCCCCTTCCCGGGACCGTGCCTGGCTGCATGCAGTACAGAATGTCCACTCAAGATCCTCATCATCAGCTCCCGCCTAGCTACCCTGGAGGAGGCCATCTCCACACTTACAGATGCCATCAACAGAATTCGCAGTCGCTCAGCCTCCACAGAAGTCCAACATAGCCACACCACACCAATAGCCACAACAGATGCAGACTCTTCACCTACACCAGTTCCTCTTCGACAACATAACGGCCGTGGCTGCGACGCACTATGTGCACCAACAAATTCAACTGACACCATGACTGATCAACGACATCATCCACCACCACTACAGAGTTCATCACTCATAACATTCATCATGACTTGCTACCAGGGGGCACTCAGGGCTTAGGTCATGTTTGTCCTCTGGCACTTCAGTAATTTCACTCGCTGTTACTGCCACTGGCAGGCAGCATTCATTTATCACCACAGAATGCGCAGGTGCATCTATGCGGTACTGCAGCAATGAGGTTCTGACCTCGATACTTCCGCTGAGGTTTTTTAGTGAGTAGGCTGCCCGGGTTCGAAGCCCGGATAGGAGTCTTACACTCGCATGCTTGCATGCGGTTAGGGCGTAAGTAGCCTTTTTCCCCACCACAAAAAAAAAGCATTCCAGGACTATAAAGGAGCCTAAGTTAGATAATTTTGATAGAAAATGCTTCCTTAGCGCAGTGGTAGCGCTGCTACTTACCAAGTGGGTGACTTGGGGGTATATTCGGCCTCATTAGGTCTCTGAGGAGCTGCTTCATTGAAAAGTAGCGGCCTCTATTTGAGAAGACCGCTTAACCGGTCGGGAGAGACTGGGGAACTGACCACGTCCCACCTGCAGTACTGCACCCCACTAATGACACCTGTGGTGGGCAGAACGCAGCAGTCGGGCGGTAGGCTTTGGCCTGAATGGGCTGTTGTGCCACGGGAGGTAGAGGAAGAAGCAATACGAACTAAGTCTTTTGCATGGAACTACCCTTCAAAATGCGTTTAATAATCATGACCAGTAAAAATAAGGCGTGTGTTGTCGCCGCTCTTTAAGCGGCCAATTATACTGTGTGTGGTTTCGATGACAAAGTGTTCTTCACTTTATTTTGCCAGCTTTATCAACAGCAAATAAAGCGTATTGAATACAATCGTTGGGGGTATATTCGCATTTCATCGGCTCACTGCACTTAAAACGTATATCTTTGAGCTGACGTTTGTGTACGCCTGCATTTGAACAACGGCTAACGTAAACAGACGGTGCTGTTATTTAAAGGCAGGAATGGATCAGTTAATTACACAACCACACAAGCAATTAAAGAGCGTGGATACATCAGGTTCATGCATGATCGACTTCTGAATATTGGTCCCAGTCTGTGTGTTTTTCCTTTATTTCAACATGCTGCATAGCTTTGCGCCTCAAATACAGATAGGGCTTTTCCCCAGCGGCACGTAACATCGGTACAGAACAGTTCAGAAACGCTATGTAGTTTGATAGCATCAGTAGCGATGCATATAACACCCTCACGTCATAAATCCTCCAGTTTCTGATTGACTACATGCAGTGTTAAGAAAGTAGACATAACATCTTTCTTGTTTATCCTAAGGAGATACTAAACACAGTAATACATAAGAGGTGGAATCAGTACTGAAAAATTCAATGCCATAGCCGGGATTTGAATCACGGATCTTCCGCTAATAGAGCGGCTGCTCTAACCACTAAGCTATCATGGCCAACTTGTCATTATGTCATGCCAGTATTTAACGTCATACTGGCAAGTTGGCCATGGTAGCTTAGTGGTTAGAGCAGCCGCTCGATAAGCGGAAGATCCATGGTTCAAGTCCCGACTATGACATTACATTTTTCAGTCCTGATTCCACCTCTTAAATATTTTCCAACCACGGCTTGTGTGTTTAAAAATACCAGCAGTAAGTTTGTTGGCATAAATAAATAATAATTACAGTAATATATACACACATTTTTTACCATATGATAAGATCATTGTAGCTAAAAAACGGGAAGAATTATTAGAAAATTTAATAAGAAAAACATTAGCTTTTGCAGATTACCATATCTTAATGGTAAAAACACAATACGAACGACAAAGAATGCTATATACATTAAACGAAATAACGAATCAACTTAACATGGAAATATCATATGAAAAATAAAAATGACGGCTTTCAAGATTTCTCATCCAGTTCGGTTAAAAATAACATTGAGAAACAAACCAATAGAGTAAGTGAGAAAATTTAAATTTCTAAGCTGCAAAATATCATTTACTATGGAAATAGATATAACTAATAAACTAAGTTTAATTATATAACGAGAACACTAGACAGAAATTTGAAAAAAAAGCTGTGTTGCACTCACATGACACCATTCTTACAAAGTCCCATTAAACATATAACATAAAAAATGAATAATTTGTTCCATTTGATAGACGTTTAAGTTCTCCAAAACTCACACAAATAGTGTGCACTTGGTGAGCGAGTTGTTTTAGGCATTGCACTATGAATCGCTTGGACACCAACTCTTCAGTATCACAGCTAAACACTCTCGGAATGGTGGAGTTCTGATGCACGGAACTGCGCGACGAGAGGAGAGAGGTGAGACCTACGTCACACTTTATGCGGCAATCGCCCTGTTAGGGCCCGTACTCCTGATCAGTTTGCTTGTCCGTGACATGCTAGAGAGCGCCAATCACTTGGCCTGGTTTTACTCTGCGGTCAATTCCAGGCGATGGCCCAGTAATTGCGCATAAGGTGCTGCGGTTCGTTGCCGAAATTCTGTTTACGAAACAAGTTTAACTTATATTTTACTTTTAAGTGTTTCATTTTATGGTTTTGGAATATTAACTGCCATTTGTATTGTTTAACTTTTTTCTTAGCGTATTAAGTCTTTACTATTTTAACGTTCAGTTTTTGGTATTTTAACTGTTTACCATTTTAATTTTGTGTTTTAGCTTTCATCCTTTGACCAAATAAGTTTGTGAATGTTTTAGACTTTAAATTTTGATTTCGGGTCCAAATGACCTAGCTTCTACGGACCCTTAAACTCTTTCACTCACTCACTCACTCACTCACTCACTCACTCACTCACTCACTCACTCACTCACTCACTCACTCACTCACTCACTCACTCACTCACTCACTCACTTACTCACTCCTTGCCATAAAACACAGTACGTTAATATCCACGGCAACTACGAACATGAGGTATAACTGCATATTATTAGTAATCATTAACACCAACATACCTCGCGGGGTCGAACCCGCGACCTCCCGAATACGAGTCTCAGACGTTACCACCTAATCCAACCCACTCGGTATTTTTCGAGCTTAATGTTACTACTTCCTTTTTTCATTTGTCACAGGAACATTAGCTCCATATTCGAATTAAATACTCAACTAGCTCTGACATTTAAACTCCAGATTTAACAGCTATTACCATTTGCAGGATCTAATAAATGCTAAATGCATTAAAGTTAAACTTTAATATCGGAGATGCTGTAAAAAAACAGTCGCTGAATATTACCGCCAAAGCCTCACTAATTTTTCTAATAAGGTTTAACACGAAGATAGTTCGTTTAATTTACTTCTTGCTTGCCGTCATGTCATTCTGTTCTCGCGAAATTCAATTATTGATTGCGGTCGACAGCATGTGAAGTCGCGGCGGAATGGAATTAAATGCTTTAATTAATTCCAGTCGTTGCGGAAAGGAAAAAAGCCCTCTGGAACTTGATCTTGAGTTGTGGCCGCCTATAGGATTTGAAAAATGAAAGATCGTGTAGTTTATCCTCACCCCTAGCAGAACAAAGTGGAGAAGAAACGACGTTCTTTATCATCGTCGCTTCTTCTCTTTCTTTCTCTGTCAGACGTGTTAAAGAAGAAATCTGCAAGCCACAGCTGTTAACATGTTTTGCCACTTTTACGTTTCTGGATTTCTCCAAAGAGGCGAATAATAATTTATACAAAGTCGTTTTACAACATTATGCAGCCCTTTCTCTACAAGACCAGACATTATTGGTAACAGAAGAGGAAACTTACAAAGAGTCATTTTCAATTTAGAAAAATAAAAGTGTTACATTCATATGCCACCCTATAACCATGATTTCATTACATATTTCCGTGCACATGCAATGGGAATAGGTAAATACAGAGGCTTAAGCGATAGTCAAATTTTTACGAAGTGGTCACCATGTTATACTGAAATTTCTTTCCCTTTGCTTGGCTAGGAGAAGAAAGAATTACTTCCAATTTGAGAATAATATAAGTATTTCAAGCTGTAAATAAACAAGAAATGGTTCACTTCGCGAAAAGAAAAAAGAATGGGGAAAAATGAAAAAGAAAACCACGTAAACAACGTAAGTGGTGAGCTTCAGCATTTCGTATAAAAATACTAAACTCTTGGATATTTTTATAGCTTCTTTACCCTTTAAATCATCCCCATTTTGAGGTACAGTATATGAATGTATCAAGCAGGATTCTTAGTAAGATTTATAATTGTACCGATAAGTTGTAGTAAAATGCATAAAGTGAAACTGAACTTAAAATGTATACCAAAACATTATTAGTATTTTCTATCCCAAAGAATAAAAAAGCAGTAAACGAGACTCGAACTCGAAAACAATGATGGCCTACTAGAACGCTAATGTTATAAATAATCATTATGCCAAAGAGATACTCTGTTCCTTATAAGCTTATTTATCTAATGTATAATTTATTTTATTGATAGAGAATGTTATCCAAAGTTTTCTTTTCGTGCGCTGCGTTCTCGAATGGTCAGTGGCACACTGGCACTTAGACATTTATACCCATAACTTCGAAATTTGAACAAACGGGCCATAAGTAAATGTTATTGAGACAAGGAAAAAATATAGTCGTGAAATATTCAACATTCAGAAATATTGTGCTTGTGTTTTATCGTAGTATATTTGGTCATCTCAGAAGTAATTATTTAGTGTGCAAGTTGAACCGAAGCCTATGTTGTCGTCAGCCATGGGTTTTTACCTGAATTCGTGAGAAATAACAAATAAAGTGGTAGATTTGTGTTAATAACGGCTGTCTATCATTACTGCATCTTGCAAGTAACCAAAGAGGATAAATTACTTAATTTATGGGAAATACGTTATGGTAAAAGAGACCTTGCTTTATGAGGATATGATGAAAAGAATATGTTAGTTGATAATGCGTAGAGAAAACAGCTGAATATTGGAAACCAAACCTCTCGTTTTAACTCATGTTGAACCGCTTTTATTAATGGCTTTCTTGTTCGCCCACTTGGTACAGATTTGTAATTTGCAATTCCAGATTTGAGATTTTTCAGTTTTAAAATATCTTCCCAATGAGCAAGGGATTTGAAACTTTTAACATAGCTCAAAAGTGGATGAGAGTTCAATATTAACTCAAGAAAATCCCTCAACCCGGACTGCCCATTAGATGTAAACATTTTTAATTAACTTCACGATGAGCTGGAGACTTGAAACTTTAAACATAGCTCAGAAGTGGATGACAATGCAGTACTTTGGGCCTAAAAGCTCACTTCATCAATATTTAACTCGGTTTCAGGGAATTCCTTCCATCTAAATTACTATTTAAATTAAAAATATTTCATTTTATCAAAATGGTTTAATGATTTTGATTAAAATAGCATACCTTTTAGATATTTTCATTACAAATAGCAAGTTACAAATGAAATGTGATGCACATCTTGAATTTTCTGGCAATAGTATCTGAAGTTCTTTGAAATTTAGAACACCTTCCTACTGGGTGGAAGATACTACTTCTGCCATATGTTAACCAGGGATTCTACATCATAAGTATATCCAATACAATAATTCTCAATGAAGCACCGTTTCGCCGAAAAAATGTGTCAAATATTTGGAGCTATCTAACTTCTTTCCGAATGGATATAAATGGTTTATTGTTTCACTAGATGTCTAGCAAACATTGTTCGAGCAATGCTGTAATGCACTTCCACCTTAATTCGGATGAATTTGCACAGAATTTAATGTTAAAATATTATAAAACGTTTAATCTCTAAGAGAGATTTGGCAACGTCACCTTAACGTTAAATTATGACTAAATTCATCCAAATTGAAATAAAAATAGATAAGAGCATTGTTTACACAATGTTTACGTGGCAGTTATTGAAAAACCAAACAATTTCTATTAATTCTTCAAGAAATTAGATGACTCCAAATATATGACACTAATTTTTTGTCAGTAAAATATGTAGGAAGGAAAGCACTGAACAGACCAAATTAAATATAAAGACCTTAACTTGCGATGTAATTCAGGGCTGAAGCCTTTTAACTATTTTTCTCTTATCAAAGGGAGTAGAAGTGTGAAACATCTTCAGAATCACTGAACTGCATCAGATACTTCGTTTTGCAGTATCCGTAGCTGCGCTAAAGGTTCGTGAAGTTTCTAGAAGCAGAATAAAAGTGTATCGAGCAAATGCGGGTGGTACAAAGGAGTAGTTTACCCCACTTTCTTTGCAGTTTCCCCCTTCCTTGCCCACACAATTCCATGTATCCCACGAGCACGAAGAACATCTTTTTCCTAGCAATTAGAGACATTTTCACCCCTCCCTGAGGTTGCTGTGTGGAACAAAGGGTTACTTAAACTCTGCAAACAGTAACTGGTGCTCCAAGAGTATTGATTCAACACAGGTAGCATCTTGTAATATATGTGAGCAAATATCCATGAAATTTCACTTCCAATTAGTTGTCAATATATAAGGAACAGCATCAAGCGTTTATATACTGACAAGGAACGATGTCCACTCTGAAGGAAACATGGTGTGCGAAAATGATACTGGAAATGCAAGTCAATAAAGAGCACAACAATACAAGCTATTTAGATTCACACTAATTTGATTGTTACTCGATTTTTTTCCAAAACCTTTCTCTAAATATAACATTTCAGCAGGATCCATTGCTCAGGTGTTTAGAAAAAATCAGATATTTTGTTCTCACATAACTTTCTCTACTCTTGCACTAACTATTCCTACAGACATTTATTTCTCTATCTACTTCATGTTAAGATAAACATTTGTAGAAATTATGTGGTTGCTAATTTTCATGGAATACTCTTTGGATGACCAAGAAATAAAAAAGAATGAATTAGTATTGTACCTCTGCACCCCTTTGAAATCCTCCCAGCATTGTTTCTTGCCTACATATCTATTACACCACCAGCGAAGGATAAAAAGTAACCACCCTGTTTCTCCTCAATGACACCAGCGATCTAGACAAACCGTAGAAACTTACAATAAGTGATTGGAAAAACAAGTTCCATACTAAAATTAAAAATTTATTAATTTATTATTATTATTATTATTATTATTATTATTATTATTATTATTATTATTATTATTATTATTATTATTATTATTATTATTATTATTATTATTATTATTATTATTATTACTATTATTATTACTTATCGAATAATCTGGTATAACCCCTTTGACGAGGTAACGAGAGTGCGGAGTCAGTATTTAGTTTGAATGTGTCTTTTTTCTTCTTTTTAATGTCACATCAGACGTGAATGAATAAAATGGGTAAACTTATGCTCAAATCAGCCTGAGGTCCATAGTACTTTAAGTTACCCGACATACGTCTTCTCAGTGTAAGAGAAAACCACTGAAAAAAAAAAAGATGTTATCCGGATAACTCGCCCTAAGCGAGATTCGAACTTGCAACCTCTTGGACGTGAGACAGGCTCACTAACCGCACTCTACAGAGGCGGGGAGTTTGTGTGTGTGTGTGTGTGTGTGTGTGTGTGTGTGTGTGTGTGTGTGTGTGTGTGCGCGTGTGTGTGTGAACCATCGAGAGGAAGGTAGCGAAGCAGCTAGTGAATGTCAAGTGATTGTATCAACAGAGTCAGCTTGTTTGAGAGACCGAGAAAGTGAAGGACAGAATAGAATGAGTCAAGGTAACAAGAAGAAAACAGTTATGAGTTGATCACAAAAAAACTGAAGACTGTGTTAACGTCAGTAAAAGAGAACTGCGTTGTTGTGTATTCAATCAGAAGAAACTAAAGTAATAAAAAATAATTGGACTAGATTTTGTCGTTTTGTCACATTATTTTAAAAATGTGCTTAAACTTTCACGGGCGTTGCCCATTTGGAGTGAAGTTTCTTCTTGGCTTGTAGGCTGTGGTCTGACATTTCGCGCAAATCTGTGTTGAGAGGACTCAACTAGAGGACTAGTGGTTAATGTTGCTGCAGGTTTACAGAAAATTCATTTTCTAAACATTGTTATAACTTGAAGTGGATAATAGAATTATTTAAATAACGATTTTCTGTACATATATTCTACTCTGAATCGTTGAAATAGTCGTTATTCTGGTAGCGTGATGATGGAGCTGCTGCATGATGATTATTGTGAACTGGTGGCAGAGGTCGGGTGAAATAACATACATTTAATATTCATAACAGCTTCCCCAAATGAATATGTTGGTGTACAAGCTGTAAAACCAGGTGAGGAGGGGGCCTCCTTGGATAGTAGATAATCCCGCAAACTGCGCTGCATAAAGGAACCAACCACTTGCGGGAAGGTTTTGTCTGCGGTCAACAATGGTCCCTTTGTACTCGTAATTTAGCAGGGTGCGGCCTATAGGGAGTCGTTAGGTAATTATTCCGCAAACTAGTGGCACCACAGGAAAACGTTGAATGGCTGGAAAAGGAGGTTCATCGCACAGGTGGATAAATGAAGGGGTGGGAGAGACCATGGATGTTAACCTTGATTTATTGCAAGCAAATTAGTTGGACGCCATGCATAGTGCAGAAAGATGTAAGAATTTAAGGACGTTCTAATGGCATTTCGGGGTAGTGATTTAGTAGTGAGGTAGAATTTATGTTTGCGTTAAACAATTTATACGAAATTCCCCTTTTAATAGTAATCTTAGCTATTAATAGTTAATACTGTTACTATCACCCTAGACATTATGGGAGGGAGAAATTAAAACTAAAACTTGTCAATGTGAAGCATTCAAATCTGGAAAAACAAGGAGGGGTCCCGCGTTCGATTCCCGAGTGGGAGGGTGGGAATTTTTCTTTCATTAGGATTATTCCTCCCTGGAGTCTGGAAGCATTAATGGGACAGTGAACGCGTGTGATTTAATTTAATAAATTAACAATAAAACCAAAGTGTAAGAAATCCGAAGTTCAAAATCATCGCTAAGCGAGTGAATACCATTGCTCTTGAGCAATTGTTCCAAGAGGTTAAAAGCCTCCAATATGACCTTAGGTGTTAAAGACGGCATATAAATAGAACATTAAAAAGGTCTGAAAAAGCGTATCTATAAAGGACCTAAGATCTGGATTAACAAAAGCTGTTGAATAATACTTACTTATAATTTTGTAGTTTAAATCGTCCTTGAACATTTTAAATTTGTATATTTATTGATATATTATGTAATTTAATATTTGGTCCACAATTTGGAAGATAAACCTCCTGACATTTGCGTCTCTTTCATACTTCTGTTACACGTTTTGCGTGTTCATCCTTTATTTGTTTATGTACTTAAGTGTGATTGTTTTAACAGCTTTTCCTCAAGCTGGGACGATAAATATATTTAATATAAAGCACTAGAGTACATGATCATATTTACTTGGACTACATTACTTTTATTCCTTTTTTGTAATTATATTAACATATATTAACACGGTTGGTACTCCATACAATCCCCACAAAAAGAACGAAAGAACAAAATACAAGCAGAACAACGAAACAGTGACATACATATGTACATTGGCATTTGCTCAATCTTAGTATTTTATAGTTTCTGTTTCGTCTTCTTCCTCAGCCTCCGAAGACGACGAAGAGGCCACAAATCTTATAAAATTCAGGAACGGTCTTTTCATCGCATTTTGCTGTGTTGGAGTTGTATTGCTCTAAATATTTAATTTAATGGTTATTTCTACTGTACATCTGGGAACGCCAGTTGCAGCCACATTACATGCAATCGGCGAGTCACACTTGCCACTCCTTCCTTTAAAGTAATTGTTCACATTTTGAATAATGTGCGCCCGTCTGCTTATGCACTGGTTTTATCACGAGGACTTTGCTTTATAAGTAGCAGGTGCATTACCTGTTTCCCACGGCCGCCACATATTTATACAGGTTTAAGAGTGTTTTGTGCAATCTCTGCTGTGCGCCACTACTCATGTCAGAATGACTGCAAACACGTTGCAACTCTGCCTGGGTTGTTTTGGTTCCTATACACGCGCCGGCCACACGATGTCCTTATCTCCCCCTTCCACTGTCTCAAAAGGCTATACAAAGTATAGAAACTTTTAGGGTTTCCAGTATCTCTGTAGCCTGTAGCCTCCTGTAGTTTCTTCATCTTATTCTTGACGCAAAGTGTCCCCCTTCATTATATTTCCTATACCCCATAGTGCTGAATATATAAATTTATTCCTTACTATTTTGTTTAGTTAAATTTGTTCTCAATTACACAAACTTCTGCATTAAGAGCTAAGACTCAATCTGGGTATTCTGAAATTTTTTAAAAAATGGAGAGAAATAAGACCCTTAGAAAATATATTATGCATAACCATAAAACATACTAATGGATAGCAACAGACTGCGCATGGAGATGGCCCACTATCGTTCTCAGCCCTTCAATTGTGAAGCTAAAATTAACATCTTGAAGAGAAAACTATTTTTAAGGCTGAGGATCACCTGACACAGCTATTAATTTGTATTTACTTTTGGATAAATTAGATTCGAACATAAGATGAGAAAACAAAAATAAAGGCTTGTAGAAAAATCAACCACAGAAGAGCAAACATTTGTATAAGAAAATTATTATCGAACAGCAAAGTGATCTGAACCATCTTGTGTATACTGCATCACATAAGTAAGCAATAACGTTTAAATGGCACAAAACTGATGAGCTCATGAGGTCATATTAATAACAGAGATATGCAAAAAAATTAAATGAATTCCCAATAACATGCACTGTAATAAAAATAGCTTTCTTCTTCTGGACTTCAGGATTTGGCATTTAAGCCAGTTCCGTCTTTGCATTCCAATAATTTGTTCCCATCTTACTCTAGGATGTCCCATATCTCTTCTTCCACAAGCATAGTATCTTCTTATTAAAATGGGTATTGCTTCTTCACTCGTTCTATACAGATGTTCTTTCCAATTCTGCATATTTTATGTTGTAATTTGTATATGCCTAATTTTTCTAGAATTGTTTCATTCCTTATTAAATCTCGTCTGGCACATTTTTTAATTCTTCTTAAATATCTCATTTCTGCAGCTTGTATTTTGTTTTTGTCTCTTTAATTTAGTATCCATGACTTGCTTCCGTACATAAGCACGGAAACCGCTACAGTTTTATAAAATTTCAAATTCGTTTTTTTCCTTGCTTTTTTATGATACTTCCGCATGTCTTTTGGAACTTATCTTTTCTACATCCTTATCTAAATCAAAGCCTACTTCATTACCTAAATATTTAAATTCGTCACCCGCTCCAGGCATTTATTTTGACTACAAAATAACTCGTACAACAACTTTAAAATTTGTAATAAAGTACAGGGTGAAAGTGAGAGTTGGGTGCTGATTGCCTCACAACAGAAAAATATTGAGCTTGCCGAGATGAGATTTTTAAGTTATGTAGCTGGTTACGGACTTTTGGACAAAAAGATAGTGATGACATTAGACGATCCAGATTCTAAATCACACACTGAGCTAAATACAGAAGAAAATGACAAATTGATGGAAATGTAATGGATGCTGATGGAACGCCACGAATAATACAGAATTACAATAAGTACGAGTGTCGGCAGAGCGCGAATGAGGCGGGCAAATTAGTTTCCTTGAAGACGCAATAAGCTACTAGGCTTATGTCGTGATAATGATAACATCATCGGATTCCCTTGGTCCATTCAGTACGTTACAATGCCATTATTGGGTGAGATCCATAAGACCAATCCTATTCAGTTGTCTCTAACTTATTTAGACGCTTCCATTTGCAGTGTCCAAGTTCACAAAGTCCAAAATGAGAACATGGTTTTGGTCGTAGATTAAGTCCACCTTTGTGCCCTAAGTCTGTTGGCGGATTGCCTTTAGGAGAGCAGATGATGCCAGATTAGATTTCAAGCAGAGAGGTACCGATTGGATTGCTTCCGCTGATAGTAAAGGCACAGAGAAAAAGAATCAGAAGGGTTTTCGCATATTGACTCCACACGGAAAGAGGAGGAGAACGCATACTATTGGCTTTTGTAAATACATGTTTCCTGCCAAGTCAATAAGGAGGCTTGAGGAAGCTCAACAAGCACTTTCTTCAACCAGAGCGAGAGGATTATGACGTTCTGTATGTTTTATGCTTGTGTTTCATCCTTTCACGTACAAATACTTGTGACAGTATAGAACCTATGTTTCCCGTACTAATAATTATACTCATTATTGGTTTGATACTTCCACAACACTGGTTTGCGTTGTTGTTTCTGTAATAAGACTATAACATTTTGTGTAAAATTTCTTAACGGCCATCTGACGTGTCTGTTTTTAATACACACGGTGTTTCCGAATCGCTGTCCTATTTGTTTGCCTGCGAAATGAAAATGAGGTTGATGGTAACATTCTCTCTGTTATCTTAAGTAATGTCACAAGTGAATGTGAAATTATCGATAAATTCTTGAGTTACCAAGTGACGAGCGGCGTTCACAAATTAAAGCATGATATAACCTATTAAATGTATTTAAATGTTGTATTGCATTTACTAACCCTTTAAAAGAAACATATAGCATACACCAGCGTCTATTGGCACGGCCTACCAAATTTTCGTATTAATGCTCCAATTTATAAAGATTGTGCCAATATCAGAACTTGGAGTATCTACTGTTAATTTACTCCGTATAATTTCGTTGAATACAAAATTGGTCGAATTAATTCCGTACATATTTGCTGTGTTGTGTATTTTGAGGTTTTCCTATGTAATTATTTAATCTTAAATGTTTCACCGAAGCGACAGTGAGTCATTGTTGACATTTCAACAGCGACTTTGTTGCGTTAAACTACGTAAGCTATTGCGCATCTGTAGCACAGTGCAGCTAGATTCTCTAATGTGACCATAGCATAATAAAAGCAGAGGAGATGATAATGAAATGTGATACATTTTCGCGAATGAAGGTTGAAATTTGAAATTGGTATGCACATGATTGAGTTAAAACAAAGACACATGAGTGAAAAAATCATAATAAATTGCTAATTCCATGGTACAAAAGCCCTTTCCGAGCCAAGGCCTTCAACCCTCCCCACCCGGTCTGCCCACCACAGGGATCATGAGTAGAGTGCAGTACTGCAGGGCGGGATGCGGTCTTCGCAACCAGGGGCAGCTACTTCTCAATAAAGTAGCCCCTCATTGACTCCTCACGGACGTAACTAGGCTGAGTGCACCCCGGACCAGGTCTCGCAGTGGGAAAAAAATCTCCACGCCGATACCGGGAATTAAACACGGTTTTCTTTGTTAATAAATGGGTTGTTTTTCATGTCAGTACTTTAAATCAGCATGTCGAGGTGTGTGTGTGTGTATGTGTGTGTGTGTGTGTGTGTGTGTGTGTGTGTGTGTGTGTGTGTCTCCACATAGCAACAGTGGATATTACTTTGGCTAATGATTGACTTGTAAGGACTAACATTCTAGTTATCAGAAATGCTTCAGTGAGTCTTAATGTGATTCACACTTTAATTGATACGTATTTAATCTCCAAGGTTGATCCAAGGTCAACCCAATGTAAGTGACCCTCTACGAAAAAGGATGAAACAAGCATTAATGAAGAAGTGAGGTATTGCGTGGATATCATTTGAACCATACAAAAAGCGTTCCAGTGGATGTGAGAGATATTTGGCAAAGTTCTCGGCCCACGCATGCTGCTGGTGTGCTGTTTACAGGATAAGGAGGGAACAATAAAAAGGATTAGTCTTGAGAGAGCGACCACTGATTGTATGTCTTTAATCATGAGTAGAGCTAGGATAAATATCCCTTTGCTTGTAATGAGTGGGAGCTGCGAGCATGTATGCATAGTGCCGTGAGGGGAACGTGGTGACACAAGTAACCTGAAACTGTAAACATCAGTCAGGGGTGAATGAACAAATTTATTCAAAGAGTCTGATGTGTTACACTCACATGATATAATAATACTAAAATAAATTGATGCATTTATGATATAGATAGCTACTAATACCTTCATTTTATTATTAAAAAGGCAATATACATAATATGAAAATAACAAAAAACACTGAGAATATTCTAAAACGTTGACTAAACATTTTTGTTGCCAAATTGCAATACTATGCATTCGGGGGTTAAATTATAAATCTGCTTTTTTGGTTTGTGTTATCGACACTGGAAACTAGAATCTACATTGGTCGGTGTATGTGGTGTCACACAGAGACCAAAAAATGACATCACACAGCTGAGGTATAAACTGAGGTTTGAGGATCTAATGCGGGGGATTAAGGTAGAGAGGGAGGAAAGGAGAGAGACAGGAGGGGTAGTGGTTCCGACGGAAGGAGAGGGTCTGTAATTTACAGGTTACAGACCACCAACCAATTAGCCACTACCGGTCTACCAACTAAATTTAGTGACCACCCACAAGACAGATTACACCAAAGTTGAACAACTGCCTGAGTAGTGCAAATTGTGGAGGAGGCATCGTGTCCACACGTGGTCGAGTTCAGTATTAGCCTACGGGGCGCCGTCCGAAAGCAAGGAATAAAATGGGAATATATGAGTGACGAATTTTAGTACGGTGCTCTTCAAAATCCCCAGTATTTCTACTTACCTCTGAAGTTTTTTTTACAAGTGACATCAATTATTCAAAGCAGCCCCAGGGGATCCATATAAACCTTGAACAATGCATTTCCACCACTACCTGAACTTCTTTTGTATTCCGTTTTACATTATAACAATATGCTTCAAGCTGAGGTGCATTGTATCAATGGATGTCATATGTGTAACTATTAGGGAAATTGCTTCCAAGAACCATATGATGAGATAAATATCGGATTCGTTTAGATATCTCTAACTAGAACGTTGCTGTGTGCACCCAAGAAACCCAAAACATCAAGACATTCGAATCCTTCCAAGAATGGTCTCAAATCACCTTTAAACTTCGTACGATCGATTTATACTAAAAAGGCGAAAAAGGATTTAATCGAAAAATTAAGGAAAAATACTCCTGAAAGGTCTTGTAACTCGCTAGTAAGCAATGTATTAAATAATTCCGATATATTTTCACTACATAAAGGTGCAAAATAAGCGAATCTAACCATATGTCTCAAGTACAGCGTGTAATTCATCGATTTTTATTGATGTATTTAGTATGAAAATATTAAAACTTAGGACATTTATGGATTTAAACTTCACTGCAGAAATGCACATTCGGTATATTTGATCAGTTGGCAAAAATAAATGTATCATATCAATGTGAAGATGTGAGGACGAAAGGAAAAGATGAGGAGGGAGTTTTAAAACAAATTTAAGTATCATATACGTACCTACGTTACAGGAGTAGCCTTATTCGCCAATAAAGATATAGTTATCTTGTCAAGATGGATGTTTTAAGGTTCCATAAACAAAAAAGTTCTTGTAGAAATAGGTGCGCGTGCTTGCGAATGTGGTGTGTGTATGTCTGGATAGTAAAGATATCAAGTATGACACCTAATACCTACATATTAAATTTAAGCATCTTCCAAGATAAGGCATGAAAATTTTCAAGATAATTTATCCAACCCTGACAACGCCTGGCTTAAGGTTTTTCCTTAATTTTTAATTTTTTAATTTTTAATTTTTTACTCAAAGCTGGTTTTACGGATTTTGATAAAAACGGAATTTGTTTCAAATATCTGCATAGGTATCTGATAAAACGTACATGTCTTGATGTTAGTGACTAGCCTATAAAGTCTCTTCATTCGAAATGAATCTGTATAACTGATAAGCCGTGAGAGAATATAGACAAAACCCTACTATAAAAAATAAATAAATAAATAAAAATAAATAAAAATAAAAAAAAAATAAAAAATGTAGATCTCTTTAAAACACAGGCACATTGTGTCAAAATTGTTGTGGTAATTACCATTTCTGGGACATTTGTTGATATTCGTTTTACTTATTTTTTCATACTTTTATAAACGCTTGATCACTATTATTTTGTTTCTTATGATGTGATGCAAATTGTATGAAATTTCAAATTTTATATGATCTCGTCGTTTCTTCCAGTGATAAAATTGGCAATAATATTGTTCTCTGTAGTCTAGAGGTAACATGCTAGCCTCTAGATCGCCTGCTCGTTGGTTCAAACCTGACGGAGGGCAATGGACCTTTTCGGGCATACTAATGTTTAGTATAACTTCCTTTGAAAGGAAACTAAAGTTGATGGTCACGTATCCGAGTCCCAAACTTGACAAACAGACCTCTGCACAAAATTAAGACTCACGCCGAGACCCATTGCAGTTAAAGTGCGCCCATAATAAAAAGCTTAATTTAATCTAAGATGATACTCCTGTAAGATTATCATTTGATGACTTTTGCTCATAAAAAGATATTATATTTGCGGTTGGTGAATTTTGTTAGTATTTTAATTTTCTAACATATATTGAAATGATATACTAATCGTAGTCATAGCAACTTACCTCCTCCGATTTCGCGCTCTTCTATTTTAAAGTCTTCTTTGAAATAACTCTAAACACTCAATATCCAAGCCAGAAAAGCACAAATATCGTTCCTTAAGTTCGTGGAAGAGAAATTAACCATGATAATTAACGATGTACAATATTGTAGCTAAATTATTACAGATGTCCCATATTTTATTGAGAAACTTGTATGGATACTGAATGCTACCTTCCTTAGTTCTATGGCATTTGTTTTGCCATTATTTCCAATGGCTTTTAGTAATTCTACTTAAATCGAATGCTGCTACAGTCCAACCTTCGATTTCATAAAACGGCTCCGAGGCTGTCATTGCTGTGTAAATGAAATCTTATTTGCATTTTAGCCTTCTTTCCGCAAATAGCTCGGATATTTGATTTTCTAATATTTGCATCTGTTTTCTTTATGATACAAACATCTATTCTATCACATTAATATCAAGTAGTATTACTGTCTGTCGTTTGTTTCAGACAGAGGAAATATTGACTCTATAAATTCTATATAAAAATTTTACCTGAGGAGGTATATCTTCTTCTTTTATTCTCCTTTATGTCCTTTCGGGAGTCTGGTTTCCTCAGTGGGCCATAATCCATTTCCTTATGCTTTGTCCTACCTCTGGCTACTTGTTCAGCTTCCCTCAAAGTCTTTCTTATCTTATTCACAATTTTCTCCACATAATCACTCCGTTCTATTCTTGATCTTACATTCCCTCTTCTACCTGTCCCTCTGGCCACCTTCACGTATTTCGGTTTCCTGCTCTCATCCATACTGTGTGTGCGCACAAACTACCTTAAAACATTTTCTGTGTCTTTTTTATTACTGGTTCTTGATTAAGAATATTCCTTATTTGACAGTTTCTTATTGTAGCCCTTCTGGTTTTCCCTATACATTTCCGTAAATACTTCATTTCTATACTTGTAATTATACTTTCGTTTTTCGACAATACTGTCCAGCTCAAAGGTATATATGAGGCCTAATAATGACATTTTTTTTCAAACTGTAGCATTTATATATGGCAAGGATCGATTTTATTGGCTATGTGCGATGTAATCTGGTGACCAATAAATGACATAACTTGAAAAGCTGATGTTACGTAAACGTAAACTTTTACTTCTCATCGAGATCCTTTGTTTGCTTCGAGGAGATTCCTTAAAAATCTTGGCATTGCCTTCCTCAAAATTTTCTAGGACTTTAAAATGCATGTCTTGAATTCTCTGTAACAGATAGTGTAGTTTTCAATGAGATTCATGGGGCATATAATAAAATTGTTTGGGAAAACTCTAATATCGTAAAATACATAACTTAAGTATATATGGTATATTTTCTTTTGCCAAAAATTAGTTTAATTTGTTTACGTTTTATGACATGAACTACTGTGTAATAATATTAAATGTGATTTATTTGATTCTATGCAAGAGTGTTTGGTTTGAAGTTTAAATGGTTGAAACTCTGCTCATCTTCCTGTACACTCTTCCTTACGTACAACACTTATTTGAAATGTATTCTAAAGAACTATTTTGCTTAGCAAACAGTAGAGCCGTTCTCATAGTGATTAGTAGCTTTGTATTGTAAAGGGACCTGGATTGGATTTCTGTACCAAAAGAGGGTACCAAAACTTGGTGTACTCAGTCTTTGGGGATCCTTCCGAAGAAATTATTATTGAGAAATTACGGAAAGTAGAAAATCGCACTGAAAAGCCAAAAATGTTCTGGAGGTGGATGATACAGTGGCCATAATTGAAACCTTGGGCATTAGAGCCGTCTAGTTAGGGAAAAGAAATTAAGAGGATATAAATAAGAAATAAAACAAGTTTTGTAGGGGCAATTTGTAGAGTAGATATATGAAATAAATGCTAATGCTCGATGAAAGTCGCGTGATTGTTATATATTTATCATTTAATTTATTGTTCTTTTATAAAACGCTGCATCAGCTTTGAAGTAATATTTCGTTATGGACATGAAATAAAAGGGTATTTAGTTTTCTTGTATTTAGTCTTATTTTATGTTTGATTATGCTTTTCATTCTCCTATTTATATGCCACCTTTGGCATCCTAGGTCTTTGCCTTTGAAAACGCATTCTTGCTCATTTCAACGATGTTGACATTGTTTACCTAGGTTCTCTTTAAATTCATAGACAAGTTCAGACTCTCGTGCCTATAGGTTCTGCAAAGGTTAGAGTAGAGGCAGAGTATGGACGGAGGGGATTCCCCACTGAGCGAACTATATTGTACATCAGACTCCGGCAGGAAGGCATGAAATGAGGGCGTGGTACAGTCATGTTGGAATACTGGCAACACGAGCCAGCGTGAGGATCCCTAACGTGTGCTGGACAATCTACATCTCGATTTCACAGTTCACCAAGCAGCCCCCAGTTAGGTGACTACAATAGACTCATCCGCCGAGAACAGCAATGAGAGTTCGCTAATTTCCCACACAGCAGCGCCACACTCGCCCATTACCAACACCTCCTACCGTGAAAGAGCGGATTGAAATGAAGATGAAATGAAATGGCGGGACAGGAAATTCGAGAGATGTAATTATCATTTGCCTGGTGACCGGGGAAAACTCCCGAAAAAACCCATAGGTGAGGCAGTCCGGGCGCGAGAATCGAACCCACGATCTCTCAAATGCGAACTTAACACGTTACCTCGGAGCCATCTCGCTCGATAAGCATAGGGTAACTTAAATACCACCTTTGGCAAGGAATCGAATGTGGGATCTCCAGATTTGGAGATCCCCGTGTTAACCAGCAAACCGCAGTCAAGGTTCTAGTTTTCCTAACCTTTAAAAGTGTGAAAATAATTCTGGCAAAGGTTTCGATGTAATTAATAAAGAGCACGTGTTTTTAAGTGAATACCACAACACAGAATATCCTAAAGTGATATTCAGGATTGGCAAGAGGTGTGTGAGTGTGCGCGTGTGCGTGTGTTCACGTGAGATTTTGTAGTTTTACCCACCATCTGCTCTCTTCGGAAGACAACATAAACTCTGGTCACGTACGCTGGGAAACCACCATTACACGTTGTACAATGACACCCTCACAAAGGCTTTTTATGAAGGTAGGCAGCAATTCTGAGATTTCCCAATCTTCGTTTAGGTGCCGTCGACCTCCTTGGGGAGCAACAATAGCCACAGCGAAACAATGGCACTTTAACTAAGTTAAACGGCACCGAACTATTGGTGGTGCTGTACTTTAACCAAGAGCGTTTCACTGCACAAAACGCAGCAGTGACGTTTGATTGAAAGCGGTGTAACCGCAGTTCATTATCTGCCGGACAGATCTAAAAGGGAACTGGCTCAAAGTGCAGAAACTGCATTCAACTGGTCTATTCCCCATTACTGTGTAATGCTAGCCATTATGTTTCACTTACAGGACACACCGCGCCAGTAGTGTCCGTATTTCTTAACCTGATTCTGAAATAAAATCATGACGTAGAAGTCATTTCAAACCTCTCGGCTCAGCGGTAATGTGTGCGATTCGCATTTGTGAGGTTCTCGATTCCGCTCGACCGCAAAAACCTGAACGTGGGTCTTCCTGATTGGTAGATGAGTACATGAATAGTTTCTCAAGGTCAAGATTTTCTTTTCCCGCATTTCAATTTCATTGCAATTTTTCCTTCTCATCCAAGTTTCGTGGAATAATAATATTGTCAAAGATCCTGTTTTCCTATCGGCTAATATAAGATACGAACATAGCCGCAAGACGGAACAATCCAGGTGTTTTAATCCTTGTTGAATATAATATATAATATATATATATATATATATGATATAATAATAATGATAATGATAATGATGGTGATGGTGATGGTGATGGTGATGGTGATGGTGACGGTGACGGTGACGGTGACGGTGACGATGACGATGACGATGACGATGACGATGACGATGACGATGACGATGACGACGACGACGACGACGATGACGATGACGATGACGATGACGATGACGATGACGATGACGATGACGATGACGATGACGATGACGATGACGATGACGATGACGATGACGATGACGATGACGATGACGACGACGACGACGGTGACGGCGACGGCGGCGGCGACGATAATATGTTTACATCTAAATGGTTCAGGGACATCAAAGTAATACCCTCTTAGTAGCAACAATTATTCGCCACTGTATTTACTTTTGTTTTACACTTGAATATTGCAGGTAACTTATCTCTTACAAGTTCGAAGCTCACCTTATATTGGTCTAGACATTTCTACATGTTTACTCGAATCAGAGATGAATTTAATGACCCTCCTTTGTTCCTTTCAAACAAAGTGTAACACCTCTGAATTGTTAGGACTTCCAGCGCACACCTTTGAAACTCTTGTCTGTCGACAGAATGGTACGTTTACTTGCACTCTTGCTACTGGGGAGGTCGTGGTGGCCCTAATAGATGTTCCGTACGCCGCACAGCACGAGGTGTCACTCTATGTTACATAATCTGTACCAGCGACGTCCAACCTTGTCATTTTGGAGACACTTACGTAATTAGCTTCTGCTTCCCCACCTCCCACCTTCAGTGGAGGGTGCGTTAGCTAGTCCCTGTCATACATTGAATTTTCTGGGAATGTCCTCAGAAGAGCTCTTTGGATACTTTTGCATAAATTGTACAGTAACAAACAGACAAGCTTGTGGATCTCATTAACACACATAATTTATGTCAAAACTCCTTTTTTTCTTTTAAATGAACGATTTCCGAGATATTCTTTATTATTTGTTAGAATTTGCCAGTAGTTATATTTCCTTCAATATCCCTTGACCTTGCAAAGAGGGCGAATGTCTCTTAAAGCCTACTGTATTCCCATATTTTCCTTGCACCTACAAGGAAATTAGCAACAAGATAATATCTGAAAGTGCTTATGTCGATTTAAATTAAGTAGATAGAGAAATACGCATTTGCAAGAATAATAAATGTAAGATTGAGAATTATTCTACATATATTTGCGAAGTTTCTCCAAATTGAACTATATTAAAAGCCTGTATTACAATAGGCTACTCTTTCTGGATCTTCTAAGGCTATGCACTTCGACTTTGTCGCCAAATATTGATAGGCTTCTTAAACGTAAGCAGTACTAAAAAAGTAACTAATGAGTAGATGTGTATCGCATCAAACGTAATGTAGATATGTGTAATACAATGCACATCTGAGTGAGTGCTACAGTCTGCATAAAATGAAAGGAGGTAAATCCAACCTCCCCTCTTTCGTAAACGCTGGACATCGCTGTTGTATATCCCATAATATCTAGTATATTTTTCTTTTTTGGAGTAGTTTCAAGTCAGTTATACTTATGAGGATTGTGGGAACTTAGCGTTGGTTAGCTGAATGTGAGCAGTTTAGGAGGATATTATCTACACAAATGGTTATTTCTTCTGCTCACAAAGGCTGTTATAAATGCAGATATTTGTATTGGTAATGCGAACAGCATAGTGGACAATATTATAACAATATTTGCTCCACCTAAGGACTTCTAATTTGCTACTTATTCAGAGTAGTATACCTTCAGGTTGCTTAGGTGTGACACACAAGCCATACCTATTTATTTTCCTCGAGAAATTGGAGCGCAGGGTAAACAGGCCTCGCGGGAATGGATGTTGTATCGGAACTGACTTCGGATGCTTTTTGCAGGACCAATGACCCTATACTACCTAGGGCAGTAGATCGTGCGTTTATTGTGGACAGATGCAAGCAAAACGAATAGTCTAACCTGAGAAATGTTGTTCATTTTGCAGCGCAGTTAGGACCAAAATTCACTAGGTAGTGAAATATGTTATTGGTTTATAAGAAAACTACAAGACGAAGAGAAAAAGTAAAAACTGACCTTGTAAGATACGAGTTATTACAATATCTATACCTATTTATACCTCTAACACCTAGATATTGTTTACAAAATGCATGTATTGGAAAACCGTGAACCAATCCGTTGTGTTAGCGAAGACAAACGGGAGTACCATGTTATTTCACTGCTTGGCTAATTGGTAGATTGGTAATTCTGCATAGTGGGACACATCATACATGGGCCATTGCGGATATTATTTATCAATGCCTAGCTAAAAAATCTGATGCACTCACGTGAATTTCTCTACTCTTGAACTAGTTATTCTTACAACAAACTCTTATTCCTCTATTTGTTAATCGAGATGAACATTTTCAGAAATTATTTTACTGTTAATTTTCTTGTAGGTACAAGGGGACTATGGGAATACAGTAGGCTTTGAGCGATAGTCAAATCGTTCTCTTTGCACGGACAACAAATAAAAAAGTGAATAACGACCTTCCATTTGAGAAAAGTATAAGTATTGCAGAACACACATAAATAACAAGGAATATCTTGAAAATGGTTCACTTCACGCACACACACACACACACACACACACACACACACACACACACACACACACAAACACACACACAGAGGACGTTTATCTAAAAGTGCTTTTTTGGATTTAAAACATATCCGGTGAAATCTCAATTTCGAAATCTTGGGTCGAATACAATACTTCCCCTATTTACTATAGAGAAAGTAAATATTCATAACAACTTATCCTTTACAAGTATGTCCCAGGAGTTGCCGTGTATACGTCATGCTCATGTCCCAAGGTTCTAAACCTCAAAATGAAGTGCAGGTTATGTATCTCGTATATCGAACCAAATCTGTACGCGTTCCGCTTTGCGCTCGTGACGTCACTCTCTTCTGTATGTGCCAAACTTGAATGCGGGGATCCTGTGACCCACACATGAAGTCTAGTAATTACTTTGTCTATTCAACAGTTACAAAATCACATGTTTGGCAACTGAGGTGACGTATTTGGGAGGTGTGCTGCACCATTTAGTAGCATGACATATTGCGGTGCTAAACAGTGCGAAATGATGGCCTTTCAGAAGCTCACCGACAATGACAGCAATTACGTCGAGCAGCTCATTCGTAATCATTCCCATAATGTTAAACTCAATTAGCACACTTCATTATGTAGCTCGTTAACGCAAATAACTGCGTATATGAACAAGATATCTGTATCCAGATTGTCTCGTTAGTGCAATAAAATGAGCATCAATTTAACACGATGTTATATAACAATGTAATACCTGCGTTTAATTATCAGTTTGACTGTCCATTATTCGGCCATTACATATGAGAATTTCAATTTTTACATTTGTTTTTATAGTTTTATTTATTGTCACTTGTGCTACCTATAAATAAGCCATCTGGTATACCTGTATGAAATAGTGTATATTAACAAATCAGAAATGAAATTCACGCAGGTTTTTACAGATATATAAAATCAATTAAAACACACTAAATACTTTCGATATTTCATCACTTTGGTTAAAAAAACTTAAGTTGTTCATCTTCGTGTGGGTGCTTTAAAAGTCTACTAGCTTGGATTTTTCATTTAGTATAAGTAATTTTGCCATTAACAGTTTTAAACCAATTTTATACTTTCTCCACTGTGTACTTAAATTAAGTAGTGAAGCTATTGTATTACACACCAAAAATCAGTAGCGAAATTACATCGGAAAGTCACTGAGTAGAAAAAAGTTTTAAAAAGTTTTGTATAGGTTTAAACTAGGTGGAAGGAAACTTATTACATTCCTTCTAATATGTGATTCATAAAAGCATTAGAAACAAAAAGGTTTAAAGGCATTTTGTTCTTTGATCAGCCGATAAATTGATTTTGTTCCAAACTGGAGGCGTAATTACACGAAAATGTACGAAGATAATATTTTGTTACTTTTAAGATGCGTCGAGTAACTTATTTGTTGCATAGTTTCGATAGTAATTTTGGGACATCGCCCAGGGTTTCGAAGTAATTAATCACCTAAAAGAATTAAAGGAATAGTCCGAATAGATTTATCAGCCTTGAGGTGAGTCACGGATCTGAACCGGTTTCTGGATGTAAACAACTCGATTGCTTGCACACACGTCGCAGGGTGTTGTAATGTTTTGGGAGATAACTATTCTGATTGGCCTACACTCGCACAGCAAGCATGGAAGGACACGGCATGGTATTTGTTTACGCTCTTGAGACGCCACACTAGGATGTTTGTTTATGGACTGGCCTAGTAAAAGTTACAACCAAACAATCTGCAGTGCTGCCAGCTTATTTTCTACAAAACTAAAATATGTCCGTAGGAAATGGTCACACAAAAACGTAAGATGCAGAATGTATTCGAAATATCGAGAATGTAATGACTTTCCTTCCACCCGAAACAGCGTAAAACTAAAAAACGAAAAGTGGATTAAATATGAAACTTTTATTTAGCTTCAGTGCCATTTAAGGATTAGATGCGATGGTTTTTAAATTAAAACTCACAATCCAAATTACCCTTTACATAGCGTATTTTTTGTAGACTTTAATTTTTTAAAAAATGGCGATAACGATTTGTACTAAAACGCCATATAAGATAGTCTTGTGATAAATAAAATTAAGATCTTCTGATTTTCTGCGAAAGTCTATTAAGTCCCTTTCATTCTGAATAACCATTGGGTAATTGTTAAACCGTAATAGACAGGCAAGATGTTATACAAGATCGTTATAGCGCACACTCCTATTTTAGATTAAAAGATATTTTTCAAACTTAAGAAGTACTCTTACAGACATTCACGAAATTTTAGATTAAATTATAATAAACAGGAATAGGAATGTCTAAGCATTAAAGCCAAGGCGAGAGGAAATAAGATTGAATGGTCAGTGAACAGGAACATCGCAGTTAACAAACCACCCCAATTCTTCGTACTGCCTTTTGCCGTTTGGAGACAACAGTTAACCGGTCAGATTCTGCTGGCCCCTTATTCTGCATTCTTTGTAGTGATAATGGTTTGAGAGTAGATAACTTGAAGCCAATTACTTAGGAATTTTCAAAGTTGATAATATAAATGCTCATCGGAATTACGCCGAACCCATTTACAGAAATTAATTCGGAATGTGCCAATGTTATACTGAATATAATTCTTGTTTCAAATCTTAGGGTAGAGGCGTAAATACATTTATAACTTTCTCACGCGTGTATATGAATTAAGTGAAAACCAGAAATGTGATAAGCAGCCGTGCACAGAACTTGTATACCTTAGTTAAAAGTAAACATAACGGATAGCATTACGAAGCTTACGCTATGATTTTTGTTTACACACGTGTCACAGGCTGCTCCACATTAATACCTTTGCTGTGCAGAACTTTGACCAGTCAGGCAAATATTACGAACCTGTGTTGCCGCACTAGGCTGCATAAAGGACTTACAGGTAAAGAGAAATAACTGAGGAAAATAAAATATTCCCGAGAGCAGACGGAAATACCTAGCTGTTCTTCACTTATTCCTTACTAAATAAAATGAAAACATTTTTCATTCATATAATCGTGTTAAGGGATCACTAAAAAGTTCTAAACTTTTAAATATAATATACTTGACGTAATGAAAGAAAAATGGTACTAACTAAAATGAGTGAGGTTTCTAAGGGTTTGCTAATTTTTAAACAGGGAGCTTAGTTTTTCGCTCATAGTAAATACACCATAAACGTTTTAAGGTAGATCTAGTTCTGTGCAAAATTGAACAGAGTTGACACTAAAAGAAAGGTCATTTTGATTAAAATCATTTTTATTAATGTTATTAATGGGTGGATACTTAAAATAAATACTTCATAATGTTTAATTAATATTAGGCATCTTATAGGAGGTGGATGATTGCGCTGCGCCTACCAAGGGAGATTTTATTCCGTACCAGTGTGAGGATTTACTCCCGCTGGGAGGTCTGGTTCGGGGTGCACTCAGCCTCCTTAGGTCGGAGCTACTTGATAGAAAAGTAGCGATCTCTGGTTGCGAAGACCGAGTAACGGGCTAGGAAGGACCACGTCCCACGTCCAATACTGCAACCCCCTCACGATGCCCGTGATGGGCAGAGGTGGGGGTTTGCTTACTCACGCTTGATGTAATTGATAAACAAATGACTTCCAATTTATTAACCTTCTTTTCAATATCCTTGTCGAATTTAAAAACAATGTCACATCTTAGATAACTTCTTTTACAATTTTTCCACTTACTGATGCTTATAATGTATAACTTAAATTTTTACTTTCTCTACTATGTCCAGTAAGTAGGCGAAGTATTGTATTCGACCCAAAATTCGTTTTGGCTATAACGATTTTAATTAAAATATCGTGGGTTTAACAAATGTTTAAGGAGTGTTAAATGTATATTTTGAATTTTCTGGCATAACTGGTAAATCGTAAGAGATAGACTAAATCTTACTATATAAAGATGCGGAGGTCGTCAAAACAGACAATTTATTTCTGTATGCACTCTTTTTGGTGTGGAGGGAACCATTTTGATGATATTCCTTGTTATTTGTGTGAGTTTTGCGGAAGATGGTTATTCAGTTTTTTACCTGTTTGGCCGTGCTAAGAGAACGGAGATTTCAAAGCTTTAAAATATTTGACCATCACTTATAACCTACTGTTTTTCCATATCCCCCTTGCATGTATAAGAAAGAAAATGAACAATAACATAATTTCTGCAAATGTTTTTCTCGAGTAATACGAAGAAGATAGAGCAATAAGAGTTTATAAGAATAGTTGGTTTAAGAGTAGGCCATCTGATGTTTATTCGTAGATATCTTTAAATTATTTTATATATTTTCTGAAATTATGACTCTGTTCTCAATTTCATGAACACCCTGTAAACTGGTGCAGTCCTCCTTGAACGTCATTGGTACGAATTCGATTTCACGCATTGTCGTTAATGAAGGAAGGCCAACACACACGTGTACGATTTCCTATCAATTTCACGGTCGAAGGCTGTAACAATGGGCACAGAGAGCAATGAGTGACATCAAATTAACACATGCAAATTCCTCACACGCATGTTAAAAATGAACAGCGTGTAATATTGCAAGCTAATGACGCATATACAAACTGTCACTAGTAGTTATCACCCTTTCATTAGATTCTAGGGAAAGCAAATAAAGCGGATTCTCTTTAATTGCACAGTCCTACATTTGACAGTCTGTTAAAGCTCAGTATTTATACGAACAGTAGGAAAGGAAAAACAAAAAGCTCACTTCATACTTTATAAATATGGATGTGTGCGGTCCAATTTGCAAAAGTCATTCAGGTGGTGCACAGAGATCTTTGATCTTTAACACTTTCCAACTGCAACCTTCCTTCTCTTCTCTTTTTGTGGCTCCGTTTTCCCCTTTCCTATTAAAAGTACCGCCGTATATCCCAAATCATTACTTTCAGAATACGAGGCAGGGTTGCCAACGTAATCCCAGAGGCTGCTTCTTAGTACAAACCCTGCCAAAATCTCATAACTTGCAGCTCTGGTGAAGTCTTTTTTAAGACGTTTTATAAAAATGTTTCTTCAACGTCCTTTTCTAGTCAGTATAGCTAAATACAAATATTATCCCCTTTCCATGATTTTTCCCCTCTTTCAAAAACTATTCTTACAAAACTTATTTTTCTTTTTACTCCGCATTAATTACGACAAACATTTGCAGAAATTATTTCATTATACATTTCTCGTATTAAAAAGCCGGTCGCTATGCACCGGCTGAATTTACACTCTTTGTATGAGTGAGATAAACAAAAGAATTGTGACTTAAATTTAAAATTAACTATATGCAAATTCAAACCAATAATATGGAATATCTCGGAAATAGATGACCCCACAAAAACATGTATGTGTTTGATATTGTGTATTTTAACGAGATAATCTACAGCTTGTTCACCAGCTCATGGCCCCTGCTAGGAATGCAGCCAGCTGGTCAGTAAACAATTCCAGATACACAGTGATATGTGAAGCTGGAGTCGTCCTTCTAGTCGCGCTTACGATAGCGGTCGCTCAAAATAGAGGAACTTAAATTTTATTTTCCGTTCACGCAGTATATATAGCCTATAAAACGTAAACGACGTTTTCAACTGCTCCGGCCTTTTCCCACTAATAATTTGTTACCTTTTCTATATTTTTCAAGAACCCTGCCAGTCTCTTTCGGTCCCAAGTAGTTATATAGTGCAATTTCTGTAAGGATGTCACCTATTACAGGTCCTTCAGTATTCATTTTACCTTGGCCCAAGTTAGTTCTATGGGATTGAGCACACATACATGGGGCCAAGTAAACGACAGTGTGGCTCAATAAAATCAGAAATACGCCCGCTTTAAGAGCCTCTTTAAGTTCGTTTGTTCCAATCATCCTATAAAGTTCTGTTTTACACATAGAACTGTCGCTTTGGACCCTTTGGTTCTGCAACCACAATATCATAGCAGATTTCACAGCACTCCTAGCTATACCTAAATCTATACTACTTTTACATTTATTTACTTATGTAGCAGAGAATGTAAAAATGTATTACATCTCATGTGATATTGTGATTTAATATAGCAACGCCAAATCATCCAGTGGTGAAACTAAGTTGGGACAATACACTAAAAGTTTCATTTTGGACACACAAACATTTAAAAATCTCATGTAGCACACTTATAGCGGTCAAAAACACTTTGGGCTCTAGGCTATAACCGGGGAGAAAAACAAGCTAAAACAACGAATCCATTCTAAAAGGTAAAGCCACTTGAATTTTATAAAAATAATTTGTATTATCAAGATACAGGCTGCCCAAATTAGATATTTAAGAACAGTAAAAGCAGTTTTAGATAAAATTCCAAATGAAAAAATAAGGGAAGAACTGGAAATAAATCCTTCGCCAGACAAAATTCTACTTACAGGAATGAATGGAGAGAGCATGTTAATAGAATACCTTTAGGCCAATTGGGAAAAGACCAAGAAAACGACATGTTTTGAAGCCGGATCTGGCAGCATTGCGTAATCCTTGGAGTGAAGAAGAAGAAGAAGAAGAATTTGTATTATCTAAGTCAGTTTTCCGCAGGTTTAATCCTGTTATTTGAGTTACTGAAATGTTAGGCCTCATTCACAATGTTGCAGCACAAGCATAAAATACTGTATCTATGTATGTTATTTAATGGCAGCATTCATATACTGAAGGAGTCAGCAAACTGGTCAATCGCGATTACAGGAACAATGGCGTCACTGAATGCAACCCGGCATACACACATGTAACGCACAGCTCGAACAAGGGGTTTCGGAAGCCGCAGTGGAGGGGTAAGAACCTCTCTAACGCATATTTTATTTTATATACACACATTTAATACATATACACATACTGAGAAGACTTTAACATTAATTTGTCATCTGATTCTTAACTTTATTTACAATTTCCATATATTTAACGTTAACTCACAAGTACATACTGCCGTCAACAGAGCATATAGGATTTTATCTATCAATAGCGATTTGCTTTGAGGTTTTATAATCTTCACTTTAGACAAAATATTGCTCACACATATCTGTTGGGATAAAGATAGCATTAATATGCGCAGCATATTACTGAAGACCGAAATGTTGCCATACCCAGTTAACTCTAAATAATAAGGATTTGGGAAAAATTTAATATCATGGTCCGTTGCTTTGTGTTTGGATTCCTTTTTAATTTTGCTAACATACCTGCATAAATATGTGAGAAAGTTTATTTGCGTTTTCGTGATTTGAAAACAACCATGTCGTATCATTGTAGTTTGCATCGCTGCTTGTGTACATTTGGACCGCGTTGTTTGGAGGAGAGAGGCTGAAGTAAAGCGAAGTATTGCTTTGCTCCTTACTGTGGTTTTACATCATATCATCAGCCGGTGCAGATTTTCCGACCCCTGATATACTAGGTGTGACATGACATGCATTACGTCACTTCTCAAGCCGCTGAATCTAGATTTCTATCCGTTTAGTATTTCGGCAGAGCCGCATGCCAGGTGTTTTGGAGAGGTTACCTCTCTATCAAGGCGTTCAGATCTTCTCAGCAGCAGGCCTTCCAAAGTCTCTAAAACTGTGTTTGTTCTGTGAAATCTTCTTTAAGTAGAGTACTGTTATGTAGGTACTGTAAGACATCAGGAATCTGTGGTAGTCAGCGCTCCGAGCCCTCCCAGACAGTTATACGGTCTTCTCGACTTGGGGCCGCTACTTCTCCATCAAGTAGCTCCTAGCTCCTCAATTGGTCCCCCGAGACCTAACGAGGCTGAGTGCACCCCGTTCCAGACCTCCCAGAGGGGATAAAATCCCCATGCTGGTACCGGGGATCGAACCCGGGTCAAGCGCGCTACCAACTGCGCTACGTCCATTATGTATTGTAGATAACACTTTATTTTTTAAGTGTACACTTGTGTGAGACTACGAGACACGTCATTTGGAAGCTTTCTGATTAATGCCGTTACTGTATTACACTTCGGAAGGGCCGCCTGCTGGATAGGCAACTACACCATACAGGTATTGCGTTCACATTCTCCCGTTAGAATAAAATTTCCTTCCAAATTATTCAGAACAGTGTTATGCCACATTTTGAAACAGACACCGTGTAGTCACCAAAACCGACACATAACGCAAGTGTTCCCAAGTCCAAACATGTTTTCTATTCATTGCCAACTTCTGAACAACATACGCTTGTGATTCGAGACTTTACACATTCTTGAACACTTTTGTTGTTCTTACGTAAAGCGTTGCCACTTTAAATGATAACATCAAATGGTGATCTGGTATTTGGTAAAACAATTTTTATATTATATTTATTTATAAGGATTGGGTGAGTTTTCATTTTATATATTATTGATTAAGGTATTTAATGTTGTACTTGCGATAAAATTTCCGAATGCAGTTTATTTAGCTAGAAAGTCTTGCACTAAGCTTATGGTTGCATCGTGAATGGTGTTCCCTCAGCCTGCGATTAAGCTTCTGTATGCTAGCGTTACATCTTCATTATAAATGACACTTAGTAGCTGCACTGAATAATTAATCATTCTTGGAGCTAAACAAATAAACATATGAAGTTGCCACTCCATCGAACAGTCTAGTAAGGTATAATATTAGATATCCTAGTCAGGCAGCTCAAAAACTAGAACAGCAGTGCGTTTTTAGCTATGGTGATGCATCGACGCTATTTATACCCAATATTTATCATGATAAATAGCAGGTGAATAGAAAAGTTGGTTTTTGTATAAATAAACTGCAGAGTATACATGAAAATAAACGATAATAGAGAAAGTCGCGACATCAGCTTGTTATTAATGGACTCTACATAGTGAGCTGTAAATCCTTTGGTTTCTGACTTTTATCACTGATATTACTTTAACCTGTGGTGAGCTCTCTGGGGTGTATTTTTGTGATATAGTGTGTGTATGTACTCGTCGCTCTGCGCGCTGTCTCTCTAGTTTAGTCAGTCTCCACTAGGATACCTATGACGCGTAACACCAACACTAGAAACTTCGCTAGGCTGGCACGAAATCAGACATGCATTCGCAATACAGCATCTGACGGTAATTTACCACAACCCCGCTGTCACGATTAACGAACCGAATCTCAAAAAGAACGCTATCGCTACCGCACATAAATTTTAGTCGTGATGAATCACTACGCTGTGAACAGAACTGTGTTGCTAGATCACAAAGATCACGTCAAGGATCCTGTTTGCATGTATTTGAATATTTTACATCTCAAAGAAAGAGAATCGTGATTTTCGTAGTGAAAAAACAAGCAAGAAACAAATCAATATACAGTCAACTTAATATGTGTGTTTGTTGCAAGTCCAGATCGTATATACAGCAGAAAGCTGCTACTTATACTGCCATCAGAAACTTGTATCAATTTTAAATTAAATAGCCTCACACTTAAATAAATTGGTGAATTTAATCCAGGACCCCGTGAGTGAGACACCAAAGTTCCAATAACGCCTGATTGGAATAAAAACAGTCAAAATAGATCAAATTGCGTAAACCTTCACGGCCGGTGCCATAAAATACAAAATATAATATTTTAGTCAAAATAGACTAGGTGAAAATCAGTGCTTTCATGTGTCACAAGAAACCATTCATGGAAAAAGTTACATTTCTACTGAAGTCATTTGTATTAAATCTCAACATGGATTAAAATAAACATTAGGTTTTACTTTAAATAAACTCAGCATTCTGCAATACTTTTTCTGGATCAGTTCTTCACCAACTAATAATGGAAATGTTTCCAATTACTTACTATTCAAGAGTGAAGTCATTCAGTAAACGTAATTACGTGTGCAGATTGCAGATCTGATTCTAAAGATAGGAAATTCGCATTTCGAAGCACTAGAGGGAAGCTAAGGAATGCAGATGACTTATTCGTGAGCATGCAATTTCTTGCCCAAGCTGTTTGTTCAAAGCCTAAACGATTGCAATCACTGCTTAAAAAATATAAACTTTTTAAATTACGATTATATATAAGGTGTCCCAAAATTAGACCGACAAACTTCGGGAGCTGCTAAATGACATTATTTTAAACACTTTTTATTAAGGAAAGTTTTTTGTTTCGGTGCTTCGTTTAAGCGCTAGACGAGTTTGTCTTACATTACTGCCTCCCACGCAGTTTAAGTATTTACGGCAAAATCAACCATGCAAATTAGTATTCCATTTATCTTAGTAAGGCACAAAATCTTAATCCAAGAAACAAACACAGAAAACATAAACAAAACACAAACACCTCATTGTTTACCGTTAATCACAGCTTTACTATTCAAAATGAGTCCGACAAACTTTTAAACCAGAGAAATGGCTGGTGTCTTTGAGAGAGTACGGCAGAATAGGGCACGCCGATGCACTCTTTGTGTTGATCGCAATGGGCGTGCGTTCCAACATTTGCTTTGAAGAGTTAGATTGTAACAAAATGACAAAAGTCCGTCCAGTTACTTTTCTATCACTTTGTGTTCTAACATTTTACCACAAATACACATTTTTCTTCTCGTCGTTAACACAATCTGCAAAACTCGCATCTTTCACTGCTCGTAATCTTTTTCAGTCCTTTAAGTGTCTTTCTTAAGCTCTTCTGCCTCTCATATACTAACTATAACGTTACAATAACTCGACGCTAGTTAAATCTTGTTTACGACAACCACAGTTGTCTCACAATCATTGACAAACTGACCAACTCATTTCCATAACTGTCATTCTGCACTCTGCTTGTCCCTAATGACCTAGTTGTCGAGGGCCCCTTAAACAACAAACAACTCACTCTGCTTGTTTCCTCGCATCCTTATAGAGAGGGGACGACGTCAAGCAGACCTTCTTGAGTTCCACATAGACGCCAGCGATGAGGCGGAAAGATGTTTTTAGAAAGCTCTGGAGAAACCCCCTTTTGGTTCTGCCGCTTTGATTGTTGTTCGTCACGTATGCAAAGTCACGCGCAGCCTAACCTCAAGCACCTTTGTTTGCCCATCAGACTGGCATATGTGTGACGTACCTTAGCCCAATAGTCCTTTGTTTTGCGCAGCACCCGCCGTCACATCATAGATAGTATTCCTTATATTCGGCGTCTAAATGTGGACATCTATATCCATCCCGTTTTCCATATCTGCTTCACAGAACAGCAACAGTTCTAAATGTGTTTGTAAGTATGCCAGCTACAGTATTTTGCTAAATATCTTCTTAATATACTCAAATAAAATTTTAATATAAAACCTATCGAATAATTTACTTTCATACTGTCTATAACTTTAAGTTAAGAGTGATAAAGCTTGGCATGACAAATAAATGGAAGCTCGATATGAAAACCAAATAGTTGCGGCATCTGTAAAAAATAAATAAAAATGAATTGGGTATTATAAATAAGCTGTTAATTGCTGTCCATACTACAGAAACAGCACAACCCATCACCCCGAACCAGGAGAGCAAAAGATGGATGTAGTTGAACGAAGCGATATTTCCGGGCCACGCACATACACAATGGTCCATAGCTTATCATTGTTGTGATTGTAAACATTACCTTGAAAATTGGAGGTTAAAACTCGAGCAAGAGGGCGCATTTTAAAACACAATCTTCCTGCTGTTATTCCTTATTATGACTTGCAAATATGTGTAGAAAAAATTACAGAACAAACTGTTCTGTAAACGAGATATAAATGATACACAAATGCTCCACAAGTAAGAAGGCATTAAATTAAGTCATATACTCCAAATTATTATATGTATCACCATCTCGTTTGTAAATAGCGATTCGTTATTTTAATATAAATAGTAAATAACACAACGAAGCTTAAGAAACTGTTAAAATGGAGTCATGGAGAAATTTTTGCTCCTCCGCAGCACTTAATATTGTAGCAAAATGACAATTTCACAAATCCCACTCCTGACACCATTTGACAAAAACGACAAAATCAGTCGAATTGCTTTTCTATCCCTTTATTTTTCTTCTAAACACAAAAACAAATTCTCTTACATTAGTGTTAATACAGTCTACAGTATTTCGTTATATTACAACTGTTTTCTTCTCGTAGACTTGTCTCAATCCTTTCAATATCTTTTACTGCTTTCGCTGTCTCCACAACGACAATGATTTCAAGACTTAATTGAATGAGTTCTAGAAAATTTAAAACAGGTTTTATCTATTAGATTGCTATTAGAATACTGAACGTGTATAGGTTAATGAAATGCACTATATTATTTGTCACATGTAGACTTTAGAACTGACCATTGCTCAATAAGGATGGATAACTCAGCCCTTGTTGGAGGCAATAAAGCTACTTTCTTGCAGTCAACTTGCGATCCTTAATACTGCATATTTATGTCATTCATGACATATTTTGTGTAGGAATTTTAATCAATAAGGGCTTGGCTACATAAAACATGCGGGGACAGCATCTAGGGGTTAAGCTATGACAATTGTGTGTCATATTATATAACTTGTCCACAATTATTAAAATTTCAATCAAGACAAGCACGACTGTACAGGTTAATCAGACTATTTATGCATCTTGGGGTCAAAAGTTTACATAATACTTACTCTAAACTTGTATGCTAAAATAAATGTTACATATTCTTATAGCACCGATACGTTTATTTGTTACAGACACCACTGATTAGATTGCATAACGTTATACAGAATTTTATCTATTTTGACTAAGTTTTATACCTGTTTGGCTTAGCATCAAACACCTTTAGCTACTGATATATTTAAGAAGAAATTGAAAGCATGATTTTTTAGTAATGTTATGTGTGATGAGAATTAGTTTTCTTGAATTGTGATCTGTGTAATACGTGATGTCAGATTTGCATATAGACGATGCCTATTCACATAAGTTAATATCATAAGATGTGTGGCCTATCCAATAAATTCTCGAGCGGAGCAAGATGGGAGCTTCAAACCCTCCAATGACTATTTTATATATAAAACATGACTTCAAATACTATATTGGCAAAGATTTGGCTACAAAATTATAAAATATATTCATTGAAATTAGTGGAGTTCGAATTATTCACTACCGCCAACTGAAGAAAACGAAATCCAGGAATTACATTTACTTTGATTTTTTTTCCCGTTTCTATAAGAACGTCTAACACTTTCCTGGCGTCTGTAGCACTTTTAAATTCTTCGGAACATGGGTTAAATTTTCATTAATATTCTGTTTAAATTTCTTGGATTATTTTAGTCACTACGTTTCACACTGTTTTCAAGGTGTGCTCTTGGAGTTCTTCATTACTTTTTATCGTGTTCATCGCCCAATCCTTTAGAATAGAAAGAATATCTTGAATTGAAGAGTCTAGCAAATGTATTTCCGTTCATTACAGAAATCATTGAATTGATTCCCACTCATGCTATTTTATTATACTACCTGGTATAGGATTTTTAATGATTATTTCAATTTTCATCAATTAATACATCACCAAACCGTTTTCAATTGCCCTCTACTTTGAGTTTGGTTGTTAAGCGATCCTAATGTACAATGAATTCATTTCCAGCGATTTATGGGAATACTGTTGGCAATACTCACTAAACAAAAGAATGAAATAATTATACAGAACAAAAGAATGTCCAGGTAGTAAATCGTGTATGAAAAATTAACGGCTCTATGTATAAAATAGTCACTACAATCAATGGCTTAGTAGTATAAAAGTAATAATGATAGTACATAAAGTTTATCATCATCATCATCATTACTATTACTATTACTATTCAGAGAATATTCAAGATATACATTCTGTGGACAATACAAACATTTTACACATCTATCATTTTAAAGAAAACCGTTTGTGCCTTTGTTGTAAAGGGAATTACAATGCAGCATTCTTAAGGAAACGGTAATTTGGATTGGAGAACATTTCTTGGAAATCTTTAACCAGCATGATCAAATAGTTTTTTACTAAGTTATGAAGTTAGCTGTTTACGCAACTATTCCTTTCGGAATTATGTGTTCAATAAGGCACAAAAAGCACTCTCACACACGGATTTCTTTAAGTGGCACTCAAAGCGTGAATTTCCGGTCAAATCTCGATATTTACTTCTTTGGTGTAATACAATATTATTTTACTAACTATTCTTACAAACTCTTATTCCACTATCTGCTTGGCGTTAATCGAGATAAACTTTTGTAGAACTTATCTTATTGCTGATTTGCCTATAGGTGCAAGAGGAATTTGGGAATACAGTAGGCTATGAGTGATAGTCAAATCTTTTAAAGCTGGTCGCTATATGCAGGCTTTGAATTTCCGTTCTCCTTGCACGATTAGACAAGAGAAATACATTGGCCCATAACTTATATGTTTTAACGAAATCTACACTTTTGTATAGTAAGATTTTAGTCTATCTGTTACGGTTTATCAATTATGCAAAAGGTACAAGAGTAAACAGGGCTATATAGGCTATAGCCAGAAAATTCAATATATATACATCTCATTTCTCATAAACGTATCTTAAACATATGGTACTTTAATCAAAAGATGGAGGAATTGTCTTAAAAATCTTTGTGTCGAATCCTCGAAACGTATTTAATATAAATACCAACTTTTGTTTTGAACCGACTTTTGCTTTTTGAGTTATGCTGTTCTCTCTCTCACACACACACTCTCTCTCTCTCACACACACACACTCTCTCTCTCACACACACAAACACACTCGTACACACCGAACTTTTTCTAAAAGTTCTTTTTTTGGGATTCAGCTGTCCTGAAAACATACTTATATATTCTGATGAAATCTGATATCAAAATTTTAGGTTGAATACAATGTTTCCCTTACTTTCTCTACCTAGTGGAGAAAGTAAAAAAGTGAATCTGGAGAGAGAAATCCTATTTTACTGACGCATGTGAAATGAATATAAATAAGATGCTTTTCAAGGCCTAAAATGACGTTATAAGAAGATTAGCAGCGTAATTAAGTAAACGTCCCAGAATACCTTGCTCGTTTTTCAGATGCCCCTTTTAGAACCCGGACAGGTAGAAATCCGTGTATATTTTCCAACGCTTTACGGAATGCTTACGCAACACAGTAGCCTCCTGTCCGCGAGCGGTGTTTCCGTTTTATCTTAATTTGCATGCCGTCGCTGCCGGCTCGCTTTTTTTAACCATCCAGCAAGAGGATACGAATAAAAAGAATAATAAAAAAGAAAATGGGGTACAATAGAAATAAAATTTTAATAACTGCAATAACACAGTGTATAAAGTATGTGGAAATGCTTATGTGGAGTGGTTATGGTAATAATAAAACCGGAAAGAGAGAACGCATAAGGGTTGTTAATGGGCCCATATGCGTGAGGGTGAAATAAGAATTAACCTCGCTCTGCACGCACGGCTATTTTGGAGTCTTACTCGTATTTTCATTTAAGTCTCGTACTATAATACTTTTAATGTTGTATATCCATTTGGGTTTTACAATAGAACATGATTGTGACGTTGTATGTGCATAGCTGACAGACGTATTCTTGTCTGCCTAGAAATGGAAGAGAGGAAGTTCCGAGCTCTGTTGGGGTGAGTTTATCATACACCCTGACACCCCACTCGCATTTTATTCTAAGTTGCTTGGTTGCTTGTTTAAGACAAATTTCCTACTTACTAAGTACGACATGGAAAGGGTATAAACATCTTACTGACGACTAGGGTTTTAGGGAGGGGGGGGAGGTGTAACGATCATCAGCCGGAGAGGACAGTGGTAAGAGCGACTCGTATACATTAACAACCATTTTTATAAACAAAATGTGGCTTTACTTAACAGCCTATATGAATGACAATGGTTCCACTTATAAAGGCAAGTTTAAAACGTAATGACATTTCAAGACAATAAATGTTACATAGTATTTGTCTATCACTCAGCTATCGAAATCTCAGTGACGATACACCTTTGACATTATGATTCATGACACCCAATTCTATATGCGTAACTATGACAGGAAGTGATTCTGATCTGCCTGACACATCTATCTGAGGCTAACCTATCTTAGTTTATTTAGAGTTGCGTTATAGCAAAATATACCTCATTCATATATATCGCTACAACTTGCTTAAACTCAAAACTATTACTTAGGTTATCGAATTTTGAAACACCTCACTCATATTTAAATGGCAGGAGTAAAAAGTTTAAACTATACATAGGTAAATTTCTACAGTTTTATTTTCCGTAAAGATAATATACCCTACTCGATTTTAGTACAAGAACACACTGTTAATTTTAGAATATAGTTTTGTTTTCTCTCAATTTGTTTCTTCTTCACACTAGATTCAGAGTTTACCTTCAGACAGGTGAATGGATTTCGTTTATTCCCTTTAACAGTTGGTTTTCGAAACCCAATGTTTTCTGTTGACACTCTGGTAATCCATAACCCAATTTTAACTAGATGTAATATGTCATTATAAACCATGCACTTCAGCATGAATAAGGCTTGAATATTTTCATATACAATCTAAATGTTTTAAGGACAGTCCTTCCCCATTCAGTTTCAATCTACGTAAAATCAAATCCTTATTAGGAATTAAATTCCCCACTTACAAAAACTCAAACTACTGGAACTGGAATTAAATTTCATTGAAATGCCGTATGTTTGAGATATTTTTATGAAAAATGAAATGCATATCATGAATTTTTGGGCTGTAGCCCATGTAGTCTTATTTACTCTAGATGACTTTTATATAACTAGTAAACCATAAGAGATAGACCAAATCTTACTACACAAAAATGTAGATAATCTTAAAACGCACAATTTAGGTCGAAATAAATTTGTTTCTAAAGTGAACTATTTCGGAGATATTCCTTGTTATTTGTCTGAGTTTTGGAGAACTTATGCTCGAATGAAACATTGTTATTCAGTTTTTTATATGTTAACTGTGCAAAGAGAACGGAATTTGAAAGCTTTAAAAGATTTGACTATCGTTCAAGACCTACTGTATTCCCATATTCCCCTTGCAGCTACAAGGAAATAAGCAATAAGATAATTTTACAATGTTTTTCTTAACTAACACGAAGAAGATATAGGAAGAAGATTTGTAAGAATGGTTAGTACAAGAGTAGAGAAAGTCATGTGAGTGCAACACATCAGATTTATTTTATTGCAACCTTATACACCACTTCAATTTTTATGACGATTTTACTGAATATGAGGCTGTAAGCTAAGCCAGATACATTTCAAATATAGAGACACTTTTACATCACTCTTTTGTTTCTACAGTTTGTGACGTGTCATTTCAGTTTCATGTGCAGTAAAATTGAAAAGGCTGTCAAGTCTTTTTGTTCTTTTTATTATTTTATAACGTGACGTGCACTATTGTTACATCAGTAACCTTCCGTAGTTTATTCGTGTCAACATACTTGTGAGTTGAAAAAGTATTTAGAGTTGTGACTATAAATGAAACACGCACCTGAATCACCAATAAAACTAAAAATAAATGGGCACCTTCATCCCGGGTCTCTGTGTAAATCAGCCCTCTCCTTCTATTGAAAGTGTGTGGGGTCATTTTTACAGAAGCGCGAGGGCCACGTATTTGAAGGAATAATAGAAGAATAAAATTCCATACAGAAATGCAATGGTCCATCGGGCTTCCCTCCAATCCCAGATGTCGAGCTCGCAGCTGCGGCAAACGTCTTCAGTAGCGTTGTCTAGGAGGAATTGATTTGTTAGTAGGTCTACACTTATACAACATTTATCTAATCCTCGTACGTTTAGTATTTGGCATACAAAACCTGTGCGCAACAGCCCATGAAGGGCCAAGGCTTGCCGCGCGGCCGCTGCATCCTCCTCCTCTGCCGACTACAGGCTTCATGAGTGTAGTGCAGTCCTGGATGGTGGGATGTGGTCAGCGCCCTGAGTTCTCCCGGCCAGTTATGCGGCCTTCACGACCTTCACAGCTCTTCATCAGGTAGCTCCTCCGGGACCAAACGAGGGTGAGTGCACCCCGTGCCAGACCTCCTAGTGGGGGAAACATCCCCACCCGGTACCGAGGATCGAACCGGAATCTTCCACGTCAAAGGCAGACGCGCTACCATTGAGGCGGTCGTTTGGCATATTAAGTACTCTTAGTTTTATATTCTGTAACAAAGAGAGCTGTCGTCGGGGTGATGCGTGCATTTAGGAGATCCTGCCTTCGAACTTCCGGGGCTGATCAAACTGACCAAAAGTGCTTTCGCGGTTTTCCTCTGTCGCTAGGTGAATACTAGTTTGGATAATTTAATCCGAGAATTCTCCTATTATCCCTTTCGTCCCTGCATTTCATTTTCTTCTTTTTCACTGCCATACCAGGCACTGAGTAGATTACCCATCCTGGATGTGCTCCAATGTTTCTTTGTTCTTCGACAGGCTACTGACCCAAGAGATTGGCACGTAAGACCAAAGGTGTTAAGTGCTGTAAAAAGGAGGATACAACTTTGAATAAGAAGAGATAGAACTTGCCAATCTGCAGGGTCCGCCGAAGACTATTTTCGCAAACGTATTGTTACACCTATTGCAGGACGACAGTGTCTCTATTGTGGGCTCAGTATCAGCGTCTCGAGGTGTGCACATCGCTTTGTATGAATGGACAGAGTAGTCAGCAGGAGTGGCAGGCACAATGTGGGATGTGGAAGTGACATATGGCCTTCAATCAAGCGAGTTATTCCGACTTTAACCAATTAGTACCTAAGTTTCGAGCAGCTCTCATTGTCAAGCTTTCGTTGCGTTACATCTAATTTGTTAACTATTGTAAAATTGTACAGGCTGTATCTATCTTTTTAAGGCTTAACGTGCTTTAAGGCGGCTTGATCACGTCGGACGATGAATGAAATGGGTGAAATGATGCTCAAATGAGCCCGGGGTCTATAGAGCTTAGCGTAATTTATCTTTTAGGTTAAGGAAAACACTGGTGGAAAAACTTATGCATATAACTCATCCTAACCGAGATTCGAATTCCGGAACTTTCGAACGTGAGTCATATACACCACCTCCACACCACAGAGGTGGGCTAACTACTTCTGTTAATCCAGGTAAACGTTCGTTACACATTTACACTTTTGGTTTTAGATATAAGGAGGATACAGTAGCCTGAAGCAATAGTCAGATTTTTAAAAATCGGTTCACATTCTCATGGTTCTTAAATGGATACCCTTCGGATCATCTCGGAAATAGTTAACAACAAAAACAATTTATTTATCATAAGCAAGTGTCCTTTATCAAATCTACATTTTTGTACAGCAAGATTTCGTCTATGTCTTACGGTTAACCAGTTATGCAAAAGTAACCTAAAATGAAGAGGGCTTCATAGGCTATGCGTAGAAAGTAATTCAAGATATGCATTTCAATTGTCATATAAATATCTGGAGCATATGGTATTTTAATTAAAATTGTTGCAGCCTTTTTAAGAAAGCCAGGAATAGCAAAAATATTCATACAAAGAGTAGCATTGGGATTTTCTTAAAAATGTCGCATCCTTGGAATATATTGAAATTAAATAACACGTTAATATTTTAACCCAACCACTTTAGTACTACTCTGTCCACAAATGTGCACACACGCACACGCGCGCGCACACACACACACAAACACACACGCGTGCGCGCGCGCAAACACACACAGTACTAGGCATACATGTACGCACCGAATGCCTTCCTAAAAAATACATTCTTTTATTCAGGGGCTTCAAAACTTGTGAAATATTGGTATCTAATGTGCTTCCTCCACTTACATGCGTGGGTAACAGGGAAAGCAAAAAGCAAAATAGATATGATTCAAGCATAGAACGCGATATTTTGACAAAAATTCTATACTCCTTCATTTTCATATTTTACTTACTCATAAACGTCAGAAAATTTAAGATACCTTTATATTTCATTTGGCATGAAAATATCTTCAACTTATACAGTTTTGATCAAAATCTTTAGAGCCATTTTTGAGAGAGTAAAAATGTCGGTAAAAAGGATAACCTGGGGCTAAGGGTTTTATTAAAGTCTTGGAAGATACTGAACCGAAACACCAAGTTTAGTATTTAACCAAGTTTTCGTTTTGGGTTACACGCTGCTGCTCTCTCTCTCTCTCTCTCTCTCTCTCTCTCTCTCTCTCTCTCTCTCACACACACACACACACACACACACACACACACACACACACACAACCACAAACACAATCACACACAAACACATTGTTGTAAAATTATGACTTGGATTCAGGGGTGCTCAAAGCATGAATTTTCAATTAAAAATTGGCATCCAATTTTTGGGTGGAATGCAATATCCCTTCTATTTGGCAAATAATCTATACTTTGTTCAGCCTTTTGAGGCAGTGGAAAGGGAAGGGGAAGACTCTGAACAAAGCAGAATAAGGGTCATGAGCCTTATAGATATCTGATCTTTGTGTTTGTGCTGTGACCCCTAAGAGTCAGCGATGAGGGGAGGGACTCGAGGCGTAACCAGATCCGGTTGACGACGTGCGCAACAAAGACGCCGCTCAAGCTCACCTACAAGCCCTGACTTTCCTGGATCTCTTGAAGGAGGGGCGTGCCCGAAAGCACAAAGGCAGCATCTAGCTGATCAGTCCGACCGGAAGAAATCTCTACAAAGCGCACCTGCACCACCCAACTGCAACATACCGAGTACAGTTGCCTGGTCTTTCAACTCTGAATTGGATGCTGAAGGAAATGATAAACACAAAAGTCATGAAGAGAAATCACCCAAGGATTGAACTACCGTCTCTGGGAAACTACGAAAAACCCAAGGATTAGAGTACTTAATCGCTGGAAATAGATCCCGGGATCTCCCAAATAGGAGTCCGAAAAATTACCGTGGAGCCATTTCAATCGGTGTCATAAGGCATCGAAAAAATAAGTGAAAATAGACGTTTTTTGCTAAATAATGTATGTGAAAAACGTATGCCTTTTTGTAGTGTTTAACGCCCGCTTTTACTACATACGGCACCGCAGGTGGTGTCACTGATGATGCATGGAATGAGGATGGGGCATCGGTGGAATGAAATGGCGGGGGAAGCCCGCCCCACGCCGCTTTGTCCACAACGAATCCCACATGCGGTTGCCTGAGATCGAACCAAGGCCGCTTTGGTGAGAAGTCAATGGTCTAACAATTAGTATACGGCGTGGCCAAAAACATGTACACACATACACACACACACACACACACACACACACACACACACACACACACACACACACGTTTCAAACACGAGGTCCTTGCGGATGGATTTTTCTCGTCACAAAAAGGGATTTTCTACTGTCACACACTTATGCAAAATTGATTGCTTCAGTGTTTTGAAGTTACTGTGCCATTGTTTCTTTGAAAGGCGTATATAATGGTGATGGTATACTCTCAGGTGCTAAGGCCTTGCTAACAACCTTTCTCCTCCGTTCCTTTGACTGCCTGTCATGTCGTAAGCGAGCAAAATAAGGTATATTCCAAATTACCCTGACAGGCACCAGCCATTCTCTTCGACGGTTTGACTACAAGCAGAAAAAGCTATAAAAAGAAACTCCCCTCTCTAAATCCCAAAACCGCGAGTCTCCTACCTTCCGTTGATTTGATTTGCAAGTTTATCGTGTGTTTATTTTTCCACCATGTTCCGCAGTGTCATAAATTCACAGTATTGTGTTTCGTAGATTCAAGGTGTTATTGGTATTACCCATTTTTGAAGCGATATCCGAAGCGCAAGGCGTTAAATGGCTATGTATTGTTCGCGGTCTTGCATTACATATTGAGGCGCAAACGGGAGAATATAGGGCGAATATGACACGGCTTCAGTGACGGCATTTTGATTTCAAAAAATTGGATGTGTTACACTCACATGACTTTCTCTACTCTTGTACTAACCATTCTCTTCGTGTTAGTTGAGATAAACATTTGTACAAATTATCTTATTGCTTATTCCCTTGTAGCTGCAAGGGGAATATTAGAATACAGTAGGCTTTTAGCGATAGTCTAATCTTTTAAAGGTAACGGTTATGCAATAGTTGTCCAGAGTAAATACGATTACAATGGCCATAGCCAGAAAATTCTAGATATATATTTCATTTGTCATAAAAATATCTCAATCATATGACATTTTAATAAAAATCGTTAGAGCCATTTTCAATAAAGTAAAAATTTTCCATGTAAAGGGTACTTTAGTGTGGGGTTATTTTCTTCAAAATCTTCGTGCCGCATCCTTGAAAGACGAACTTAAATACCAACTTTGGTCTTTAATCTACTTTTCGTTTTAGAGTTATGCTGTTCACAGACAGACAGACAGGCAGACAGACAGACACACACACACACACACACACACACACACACACACACATACACGGGCCTTTTTCTAAAAATGCTTTTTTGGATTCAAGGGGCCTCAAAACGTATACTTCCGGTGAAATCTCGACATCGAATTTTTGGGTGGAATACAATACTGCTCTACTTACCAGTAGAGAAAGTAAAAAGTAAACAGTATGCCTTTGTTTAACATAGGTGCACAAATCGAGGCCTCTTAGATGCCTTTTAAAGCTTTAAAACATATTTAATATTGTATGTACAAAGGTTTCAACGATAGTTTATTTCCGGATATTTAACTTTACACGACACAGTGATCTATTATTCATGAGCTGGTGTTTCCCGAGTACTGGAAGATAATAAAGGCAACTATCTCATTTCGCCAAGCCTCGTGTCCAACAACAGTATGATGTTTTATGGTTCGGTCTCACAAAGATAAACATGCGTACAACGCGGTAGCTACAAACACAGAAATGAAAATATTGAATATTTAAAGCCAAATAAAAACAAAAGTTTTCCATGTTTCATAAAACGGAAGCCTAGATTTGAAATGCAGATGGAAGGTACGTCCTTGTATACATATATCGTATTCATTTTATTACTCCAGAAATTAAACGATATAGCCTTCGAGTCATTACGTCATGCACATTGTATGAGAACTGTCCAGAGTGAGTGACTAACTGCGACATTCCTCTATCACTGTGGTAATATTTAACCCTTAGGCATCTTTTTTACGAGTTTATGGAAACAAATCTGCATAACCTCTACGTTCCAGATAATGTTAATGCAGTTTCTTGTTAATGACTTATACTCCCTCAAATATTGCTCATTAGAAAAAGTTTTCAATGTAAATACGAGGTGTATTTTTGCTTTCTCTACTATATATAGTAACTAGAGGAAGTGTTGTATTCCACCCTGAATAAAAAAAAGCAGTTTTAGAAAAATTTCCGTGTGTGTGTCTGTCAGTGTGTGTGTGTGTCAGTGTGTCTGTGGGAAGTGTAACTCAAAAACGAAAAGTCGGTTAAAAACCAAAGTTGGTATTCAAGTTTAATGTATTTCAAGGATGCGACACGAAGATTTTGAAGAAAATGGCTCCACCCTAAACTACCCTTTACATGGAAAATTTTTCGAAAAGTTTGATTTTCTCGAAAATGGCACTCGATTTTGATTAAAATACCACGTGTTTGAGATATCTTTATGGCAAACGAAATGTATATTTTCAATTTACAGGATATAGCCTATGTAGTCATCTTTACTCTGGATAACTTTTGCATAACAAGTAAACCGTAAGAGATAGATAGACCAAGTGTTACTATACAAAAATGTATATCTTGCTAAAACACAATAAAATGTATGTCCAAATGATTTCGGACTAAAAGGTAGAAAATAATTTTTAAGTAAAATGAGTTTGTTCCTAAGCGATATAAAGTCATCTGTAAATGTAAACCCCGCGCGACAGCCCACGAAGGGCCAAGGCCTACCGCCCAGCCGCTGCGTCCCCCACCTCTGCCCACTACAGGCGTCATTGGTGAGGTGCAGTACCGGAGGGTGGGACGTGGTCAGCGCCCCGAGCCCTCCCGGCCAGTTATGTGGTCTTCTCAACCTGGGGCCGCTACTTCTCCATCAGGTAGCTCCTCAATTGGTCCCCCCGGGACCTAACGAGGCTGAGTGCACCTCGTGCCAGACCTCCCAGAGGGGATAAAATCCCCATGCTGGTACCGGGGATCGAACCCGGGTCCTCCGCGCCACAGGCATAAAGTCATCTAGTTCATTATATTTCAGAACGTTGTAATATGTGTAAATAAAGACTAATTTATATTAACAAAATAATAAATTTTGTTGTAAAATAGCGTGGGGTGTCTGACATTAAATGTTATAAACAGTTCATTGGTAGCTATTTATAAAAGCAACGTTACAATAAAAGTATCGTAAAAAGCACATCACGCTTTTTTACAACAAATGTATTATTTTGTTATTATAAATTAGTTTTTATTTACACATATTACAAAATTTTGAAATATAATGAACTAGGTGACTTTGTTACGTTGGAACAAACCCTTCCTACTTAAAAAATTATGTTCTAACTTTTAGTTCGGTTTGTTATAAAAGCGTGTTCTTCTGGTTTATTATTTATCAAAATTTTGCAATGCTTATAGACTGTTCCCAAATAAGAGGTCGTTATTCACGTTGTTATCTCTTAGTCATCCAAAGAAAATGAAATTTCAAAGTCGTCATAAAGCGGCCAGCCTTAAAACATTTGACTATGGCTTAAGGTCACCTGTGTTCCCCTTGCACCTATAAGAAAATTAGCAATCAGGTAATTTCTACAAATGTTTATCTTGATTAACATGCATTAAAAGTGTTTGTAAGGATAGTGTGAGCAAGAGTAGAGAAAGCCATCTGGGTGCAACACATCAGGTCTGCTAAAAACACCAAAGACAATATAAAAGCACCTGAAAGAAACTTTATGAAATTTAATTTCGTGCTTCGTTAGGATAAGATAGGTTTCAAGATTTTATCGTTGCAGCCAATCGAGTGAAGAACTTGATTTTCCCTCTCTGTTTCATCTATAATTTCTTCTACCTTGTGAGATGTCTGTGCAGCAATTCGCTTTCTGTCTGATACCTGGCTCAATCTATTAGCCTTAATCTCGCCAAGCTACAATTTGATCGGCGTTTCATCTACTGGAAAAGCAATCTACATCGCTCTGGTAAATTAATCTGAGCTCTTTGTACATGTCCGGTCTTTAGATGCTTCCTCTCTTTCTGGTGCTCTATTTTACACTTAATTGATTCACTCTGACTTGACTAATATACCATGAACTCTGTCCGCCAATACCTTCAAAGTAAATTTATCCTTTTTTTATAAATTAAACGGTGTTTTATTCTATTTTTCAAGCGTTAGGCAAGCATGTGTAATAGATGTCAACGCCCTCAGTAACTGCAGTTTTTGTACCCTAGCAAATATATTGATCACGAATATTTCACAGTTCTTCAGCACGAACATACTGATTGGTGTTTTGGATGCTTTTTTTTTTGGATGCATGAGGCCTCAAACATTTATTTCCAGGAAATCTAACACCGTGTATCGTACGATGGATCCTTGGCTCTCCTTTCTTTCTTTCGTCTTTTTATTGGTCTAAAATGTACCCACGTACCTTTGTTTTCAAGTCACTTTTTCCATTTTACTTCTATTTTCTGTTTATTCATTATTGTACACGATGTATAAATTGTAATTTTGGAAAAATGAGAAGTATATTGTATAGCAATATACAAAACTGATAGAATTTTATTCAGTATTTTGGTTGTTTTAGGTGCTTTCAATATTTAAATGTGGTTTTTGTAACAACTTATCCTCAGTGATTGAGTTAATATGTTATATGTTTAGCAATTTAAAATATAAGAAAAGCCATATAACAGTTTTTAAGTTTACTCCTGAGCTTGTGCTGAAAATATCATAATCTTTGGTTACAAACTACTTCTTGTGGAACATTTTAATATGGAAAACTGCAAGAAATATCTGATGTGTTGCACTGATATAAGTTCCCCTACTCTTGTACTAACCATTCTCAGAAAGTCGTTTTCTTCTATCTTCTTCATGTTAGTTAAGACAAACATTTACAGAAATTATCTTATTGGTTTTCTTGCACGCGCAACGGGAATATGGGAATATAGTAGGCTTTGAGCGGCAGTCAAATGTTTTAAAGCTTTCAAATTATGTTCTCTTTGCATGATTAACATATGAAAAATGAATAACGATGGTAAAATTCTCCAAAACGTACAAAATAACGAGGAGTATCTCCGAAATGGTTCACTCTATAAAAAATTTATTCATACATGTATTGTGTGTTTTAGCAAGATCTAAATGTTTTGTATAGTAAGATTTAGTCTATCTCTTAAGATTTACCTGCTATGCAAAAGGCATCGAGAGTAAATAGGACTTCATGGGGTATAGTCAGGAAATCCAAGATATACATTCCATTTGTCATAAAAATATATCAAACATATGATACTTTAATCGAAATCATTAGAACCATTTTCAAGAATATCAGAATTTTCGAAAAAAAATTCGATGCAAAGCGTAGTTAAGGGGGGTGTAACTTTCTTAAGAATGAAAGTCATTAAACTTGAATACCACCTTTGGTTTTTAACCCACTTTTCGTTTTTGAGTTATGCTGTCCACATACTAGTGCAAGCGCGTACACACACACACACACACACACACACACACACACACACACACACACACACACACACACACACACACACGGACCTTTTTCTAAAAATCTAATGTGTTGAACTCACATGACTTTCTCTGCTTTTGTAATAACCATTGTTGCACTCTTATTCCTGTATTTTCTTCTTCGTGTTAGTTGAAATAAACATTTGCAGAAACTGCCTTATTGTTTACCTTCTTGTGGGAGCAAGGAAATATAAGAATACAATAGGCTTTGAGCTGTAGTAAAATCTTTTAAAGCTTTGAGATTCTGTTCTCTTTGCACGGTTAACATATAAAAAAAAAACGATTTTCCATTTGACAGATGTGTAAGTTCTCCAAAACTCGCATAAATAACAAGGAATATCTCTGAAATTGTTCACTCTCCAAAAAAATTTAGTTAAACACAAATTGCGTTTTATACTTTCCACAAACTGACAGACACACAGACACACAGACACACAGACACACACACAGACGTTTTGCTAAAAACGTTTTTGTTGGATTTAGTGGGCCTGAAAGCATATATTTCCGGTGAAATCTTGACATCGAATTTTTGGGTGGAATACAATACTTCATCTACTTTACTAAACGTAGTAGAGAAAGTAAAGATGCTTTTTAACAACAATATAGCACTTGCATTTATACGGCAGAGCTGTATGCAATATACCGAGCTGTTTTATATGTGCGTCATGGTAAATTAGGTGACTACCTGATTTTGAGTGATTCTCTTAGAGCACTTCAGAGCCTTCGTGAGCTGTACAACTCCCATCGCATTGTACAACGTATTCAGGATGTCCTCCATGTTTTACTCGCTTCTGGCGTTAGCGTGGTGTGTGCATGGATTCCTGGTCACGTAGGTTTGTCGGGGAAATAAAATATCGGATTTGGTAGCAAAGGCGGCAACTACAGAACCCAGTATTACCATCTCACCTGTTACTTCGGAAGACTTTAGGCTTGAAGTGCGGAGAGCAGTGCTGTCGTGCTGGCACGAAGAGTGGCCAGCTCTCCGCGGTAATAAGCTTAGAGAAGTGAAAGGACTTCCGATAAACTGTGTAACCTCTTCTCGCATATCTCATCGCTCGGTTGCGTAATTTTTTGTATGGTTACCTATTTAAAAGGGACCCAGCTCCTCTTTGTCCGCTATGCGACAACCTTTTGTGAGTCCGTCACGTGCTGCTAGAATGTTTCTCTCTAGCGCACCTTCGAGACTCTGCAGCTGCCTGCCAGACTCGCAGAGGTCTTAGCGGACGACAAAATAGCGGTGGAAAGGGTTTCTAGGTTTTTAGCGGAGTGCAACATGAGTTTGAGAATTTGAAACTTTAGACGCCTACAGTCTTTTGACATCTTTATCATTATTTAAATTTTGGCTTTTGCCATTTGGTTTTATATATTTATGTGTATTTATTTTCTCTTTTGCTAGTAATTTTATTTTTGATTGAAGGTTATATCTGGCTTTAGCCATGAATTGCTTTTTAAGGGCGCTCATGACCATGTAGTTGAGCGCCCTTAAACGTATATATCGCATTCTGGTTGCGTCCCCCACCTCTGTCCACCACAGGTGTCATGAGTGGGATGCAGTACTGGAGGTGGGACGTGGTAGCGCCCTGGTCCCTCCCAGCTGGTTATGTGGTATTCACATCATATTATTTTGAAAATTATCATAAATATCATGGTATTTAGTACGAAGTTTCAAGTTTCTGTGCTATTAAAAACAGTTTATTTCAAACGTATCACATTCTATCCCTATTTTTAACTTTTGCTGGCCAAAGGCGTTTATAAACAAAGGTAATTAAAATAAAACAATTATTAAAACGTTGTATTTATAATACCCTACGGTATATAGCTCAAACTTAAAAGGGAAACAAACATTTGCCGTTTCTTTATCTAGCAGGCCTGTCCGGGCATTGTGTACGTCCTTATTTTGTTTTAATTTCCTCTCTTGATTCTACATTTGTGAAAATAAATATCATCAAAAGCACATCCTGCACATTCATAAAATGTTTTTGAATGTAATCTACAGTTATATTGAACGTAAATGTATTGCCAGCATGGGAAATATTGCTTTAGAATGCCTAAAGTCATATTATAAGTTGAATTGTACTTGTATGTTATTAGCTATGTAAATATATTCAGCTCTTTAGTCTATATTTTTAGTCAGAGAAGAGTTTGTTTTCGTTGAGGTATCACATCTTATAGCAATTATTTCTCAAATTTTATGTGCTAATTACTCGTAGGTCGAAACTTTGGAGGCACTGATACGATCCTAGCAATTGACATTATAGTTAAGAAACAAAATTATATTTAAATTTTCTTGTAGCTGTAAAAAGGATGGTAAACGTATTTGTTTTAATTCTTGCGTAGTTTAGAAGGAAATAATGGATAGGAAATTTGTGGCCGACGAGGAATAACATCAGCATTTACCTACATTTTTTTCTCTTACTATCCTTCTCATATGCGGTTGTTACCCACCCCCACCCCTCACCCTTGGGACTTACGAACCAGCGCCTGGGTGGGAGATGGTTGTCGAAGAGCAGACGGACTCTCGATCAGGGAGAGTATCCAGGAACGGTGATCACTGGGATGAGAATGAGGAAGCATATGATGAAAGGAAAATAAGATGATTATGGATCAGTTAGAGGAATAAATGGTGAGAAAACCCGGAGGACTTAGAAAAAAATCAATCAGACGCCGCTTTGACATTCACATACCGAGAAGTGAAAAATACGAAAAACCCTAGGTCACATGGCTGGTCGACGGGAATCCAACCCGGGACCTGCTCACGTTGAGTCAACTTCTCGGTAGCTTACTAAGCTGAAAAATAATTTAACCCTCCAGGACATATCTGACAATTTGGCAACAACGGTGTTTATTCAAGGTTTTAGACAGTGTTTTTGTTATTGCCATATTCTGTTGACATTTAACGATAAAACGAAATTATTTGGAGCTACTTATACCATACATGCTATAATTTGCTTCAGTACTACTTTAGTTATTGCTTTTTTACACAAAGCAAAATCCATCTAATGTAACCCTGTCATCATCCACGTGTACGATCCCATTGGTTATTGGTGGGTCCTCCCCATCGTTTATCACAGGGAGTTCAGCTTTGAATGGATGACCAGTCCATTTCGTCTAGTCTTTAATAATCATGCGTATTTGAATTACTTCCTTTAAGGTGCCTACGATAGGGATACTAAACCGGTTCAGGAATTAGAAAAAGTTAATCTTATGTAGCAAAATAATTCATGCAAGGGAGAGTTAATGTGAAGAAATGAAAAAAAGGCTTAGTTAATTTGGTAGTTAAGTTGTAGGTATTAGATACCCTATTTGTAGGCCCGATTAGTGTATACGTCTCGTTTTGATCTGAGAACTGTGTTTCAAAATTAACTAAGTAATTTTGCTTCACGATTCGGTTGCTACTAGAACCGAATATAAAAATACACTTGTATATTTAGATACACATCGTATAGTACTTACACTAAAATATTACATTTTCATACGACAGGAATAGTTTCAGTAAAGTTTGTCGTTGCGTGAAAGAAGCGAAGCATACCAGAACCTTTAGGCACATAGAGGATATCGTAATCACTTGTACGTCGTAAATTTATTTCATGCTCCACCCCTGAGGCTTTTTGGCAGTCGTCACAGAAGTTTCACGTTACTGTGTCTGCTGTAATCCCCCAGTTCACAATATCCTCCGTGAGGGAATAATTTTATGTCACATTTTTGTCCCTGGCAAAAGTTATTTCCATCTTTTCCGCGGAAAATGAGAATTTCAGCTGAAAATGCTAAACATTAACGACCCTACTTTCCGTATAGTTTTAAAATTCCAACCCGAATGAAGCTATGAGGCAAAAATATGGCGTAATTTCCACTATTTATGTAATGTGCATATTAAAGTGGGCGAATTTCCTGACATCAAAGGATTCAAGCAAAGTGAGTTTGAAAGGACTGCGACCCATAGTGAGGCAAGGATCTTTATTGCCGGTCTGTGGTCCTCAGGATCTCTTTTTATGCCTCATAAATAATTTTCGTATTAAACGATTTTTTGGGCCCACTACTTACCCCATTAATGGATCTCATTCCGTTTTTGCAAAGAGAACCGTGAAATGAGAGCTCCCCTTCATTTTTGACTTATATATTGTTCTTCTCGAAGAAAGAAATGTCGATTATACAGCGCAGCACTATACAGGGCTTACCAACTAAACCACTTCACTCTCGTGCAAGTTAGCGATATACCTACATAACTTGGATTGCAATTTCTGCGGTTACTATCCTGAAGTTCGCAAGTTTACCACTACGATTGGATTTTATGTGATTTCTTTCAGATACAAGTCTTCCTCTTTGCATATTTCCATATCAAGATCCTGGATCACTCAGGGAATAAAATACATAAAATACATAAAAATAAAATAAACTACAAATTAAATATAAAATACCTACTGATATGCCTGTATGTACAGATATTATGCCTGACATAAAGTTTAATGGGGGGTGGCCCAATATAACATCCAATATGAGCCTTACCATGTCTTTCGTGTTGTATAGTTCAACAGGCTGTGAAATCACTGTATAGCCGATGATATAAATATCATTTGTGAACACAGAGTTTATTTACACAACAGGAAAGAGAGTAGTGATGGTTAGGTATCAGCCGCCATTAAATGTTGTGTCTGTCCCATAGTTGCAAAAATTGGTGCAACAATATTTTTTAAATCCCGTCATTTTAAGTGCAAAATGCTTGAATCATAATCTTGACTCTAATATTTTTACTTTTATTTCGAACAAGCATGCCTTATGTATTATTTACAGAGAATTAATTTACAAACATTTCAGAAAGCTAACAGATATTTTAGTGAAAAAGGGAAACCAACTTTTTTATACTCTTACACTTGTGCATTCGTTCTCTATAACACATATGCCAGCATATGAGTTAGAGTTTTGCATGCAGGTCATGCTGCAATGAGATTTTGACATCGATTTTCTCTGCCTAGCGTTATTCTTCATGCACAGAAAACTCTTCCTGCTCTCTCGTGCTTGAGAGATTGGGAGAATTTATTTTCCTGCTAATACGCTAGCTGAAATATCCAGACTTTCTCAATAGATTTCCTACTTCCCGTCTCTCTCATACAAATTGGAAAATTTAAATGCTGTTATTAAATCACTTAAAAAGCCACACTTACAATGTGTTTTAGTATTTGAAAAACGAGAGCTTAAAATCCTATCACTGCATCACCTAAGTGTTTCCTTACAGACAAATTACTTCTGGAGTGACAGTTTAAATTTAATTACATCATTATGAAAAGTGTTATTGTTTAAACCATTGCACGACTTTCAGGGCTAATGACTCCCCAAGTCTATTTATTGATAGGCTGGAAATTAATTTAATTTGTCGTTGAAATATTGCAATGACAAAAGTTTCTTTAAAATCGAATGCTAAAGTAACAAATCAAATAGATAAAATGTTATAATGGAACTTCATATTTTGCAAAGTCCGGAGAAGAAATATTTAAAAATACCTAGAAAGGAGTGTAACTACTCTCCATAATGTCTTTCTAATCCCCCCCCCCAACCATCCCTAATATACTGGTGTCCTTTTGAACTTTATTTTTAAAGTTATATTAAATTACGAGTATACAGTTCCATTGGAACTATATAAAGTAAAAGGAAAACAGTAACTGAGAGTAACTGTCAGTTGTAAATCTCTTCCAGAAGGGTTAGATTTACTTTCTGTGCACGAAACAAACAAGAAAAAGAAAGTGCAAAACGTATCTTACTGTTCAGCTAATAGATAATAGCATGTAGGATATTGCAGATTTTTGCACATCTTGTAACGAGAAACTGAGAGCAAAGGAAAGATTTCTTCTCCGAACGCTCACTTCAGATATTTTAATTGATATGGTTGGCACACCTGGAGCTCGTGTGTATTTCGTAGGAAAAAGAAGTGAAAGATTAGGGTGGGCGGAGTGTAAAAGGAACGGAAGAGACGAACCGAGATTTTTATCTGGAGTGGACCTCGGAGAAAAGGGATGCCTCGAGTAGAGGATAACGACGTGAGGGATGAAAAAAACATGTTATACTCATATTTAGTTTGAGTGGATTTACATGACAGATTCTTGTCATATCTAAAATTAATATTGTCCAAAGTAATGATAGTTTACGGAATTGGCTACGGAATAATGGGTCTGCAATTGGGTTCTATGGTGTTCGCTAATTTTGGATGGTTGAAGGAACTTCATGGAGTTGAATTTTAGTACTGATAGGAGCCTCCACCAAGAAGAAGGTCTCTTCCATTTCACCCAAGGCAGCAAATTCCCATGTTCAGGCCAGTAATACTTCGAAACTATTGTAACTCTGCGCAGGTATCGTAGGTCACGATCTTGTTATAAAAGCACAGGTCAGTGGAACACATTATATGATTGATAATATTGTCTGGTTTACGACATTTGATTCACTTATATGCTTATCTGAATCACAACTTGTCTCAGTTACTCAGAGAGAGGAAAGAGAATTTAATTACAGTGTAAAGTTAATAATTAAGATTTCGAGAAGCTACGTGAAGTGAGAGTAGTGTAATGGAACTTGTAAAACATGGTTATTATAACTGTAATTGTTCATGTGTTAGGTTAATTGCGTTTTTCACATTACAATATATGTTATCTGATATAATTATATGATATATATTTTCTTGTTATTTCCTGGTAACCGTTTTAACGTAATTTTTCAGAACACCTGGATTCGCGACTAGCATATCTGGGGAACATTTTGTACGAGTTCACCTTTCTTAATGGTTATCAGGACTAGCGGGAAGAAATATAGTGGATATTAAGAGAGGAGAATTATTCCGGTACAATCTGCAGCAGGAAGCTAACAAGCACATGGTCTTTTCCAAATCACTGGACAAAAGATGACTTTGTTTGAAGTACATATCCGGCAACAAATGATACCTAGACAGGGATCAATATTATGGCTTATGAAACCTCCATGCATTACATTTTACATCATTCTTCCTCCGTTACTTACCGAAGAACGGCGTGTATGCAGATGACCCATGGGTATTCACAAACTCAAAGAAGAAAGTTTCAAGTGCACTGAAATGCTGTGGGGATAGCACGTCTGCCTAGGATTCAAGAGGCCCCGAGTTCGAATCTTGGTTAGCCTGGCACGGGGTGCACTCAGCCGGGCAGAAAGCCTTGGCCCTGGGCTGTTACGCTGGTTTTTTTTTATTGTTTTCTGTTATTGATGCTTCAATCTTTTAAGATGTTGAGAGTGTCAGTAGTTGAAGTATCTGGTATTCAATTTTTCACATTTCCTATTGTATTCTGTTCTGAGATTTCCCTTTTCGAAATATTTCATCTATTTCAGTATTAGATGCTTCACTGAAGCAAGAATCAACCATTTTTGACATTTAAATCTAGGAGCTCTGTTGCATCACATTACGTAAGCTGTTGCTGATCTGTAAGACACTGCAGATAGATTCTCTAATCTGATCACAACTTCAGAAAAGCAGAGGAGGTGGTAATTAAAATTTAGGTGATAATGAAGCTTGATAAACTTACCGCAAATGAAGGCTGTCATTGATTGAAATTTGAACTTGTTATGCGCGTGATTGGTTGATTTCAACCATGTCACTGATAGGTCAAATAGTCTGCATAATTAGGCAACGTTGCCTACTAATTTGAATACATATATTAAATTACAACAAAAAGTGAAAATAATCCCTCGGAAGCCTTTAATTTGATATACTTCCATATACATTAGCCTGTACATCAGAAGAGTATAACAAATTTTCAGTGACTCTAAGAAACAGAATGAATAGGTTTTTTAATCTTGGATAAACTGATTTTCTGCAAAGTTGTTCAGCAACTTCCGCGTGAAATTCCAGTATCACAATTGTGCCACTTTAAAGGCTGTGATAACAAATCAGCATTGCTTTTAATATACAAGTTCCCGCGTTAAGAAGGCCAGGGGGGGAGACAGAGAAAGAGAGAACTTTAATAGCCGTAACCGGGGCTACAAGTGCATCTCCGTGTTTCCCGCCATACCGCTATATTTTCAGGATCTCACATCCCTTTTATTTCAACATTTTTTTTTTTTTGCGAGAAGCAGCGAGAAATAAAAAGTGATGATACCTGTGTGGAGATTTTATGTTGCTGTTGGGTGTATGTAGCCAGAGATATGTGCTCCAGATTTTAAAAGAGATAGAAGGCATGTGGAATGCATGAACAAAACAAAACCACCACAAGCAAAGGTAGACTTATATATGACACACAATCTTATAAGTTAACGGCTTTTCTTTTACAAAGAGCAGGTTCTTAGCACACAATTATTCTGGTCGTTTAGTGCTAAGTAAATGACAAGAGCAAAACATATTAGGAGGAAGTACTGCATTCCACTCAAAATGCCCATATCACAATATTATAGAAAATATACCATGAATAAACAAAACAATATAACGGCAATTTTACAAAAAGACTGCGCCTGCGCGTGTGGGTGTATTTCTGAACAGATTATTTAAAAAGAAGCTTAGTTAAATGGCAAATTTTTCTTTAAGTTCTTGGTGCATTTTCAATAAAATCAATTCACTTTAAACTACGTTTGTATGCAAAACGTTTCGTTTTCTGTGTTTGTTTCAAAAACGAATATCATATTTTAAGATATTTCTGTGACAAAATATATGTATTTAAATTTCTGCAAATAGCCAATGAAATTTTGATCATTTTCAATTACTTTTGTATACTCATTAAACCTAAGAGATAGAGAAAATATACAGAGTGGAAGAGAAGTCATTACATTAATTTAACACAGTGATAGATCACGTAATTTGGAACACATTTTACATCTTACGTTTCTGTCTCAGATCATTTCCTACGAAGATATTTTAGTTTTTTTCCGAAAATAAGCTGGTAACACTGCAGACTGTGTGGGTGTCACTTTCACTAGGTCAGTATATAAAAAACACCGCAGCGTGGTGTCTCGGGAGTGTAAACAAATATCATGCCTTCTCGTTCCACGTCTACAGTGCGAGTGTAGGCCAATCAGAATCGTTAGCTCCCAAAATATTACACCACCCTGCAAGCGACTGACCTGTTTACATCCAGAAACCAGTTCAATTTCCTGACCAGCCTCAACGCAATGTTGTAGAGTTCTTCACGTCTGAAAAAGCTGCTCGGAGTATCCCTTCAATTCTTTTAAGTGATTAATTATTTCGAAAACATGTGTGATGTCCTATAATTACTACCGAAGCTATGGCAGAAATAAGTTATTCTAAGTATCTTACAAGTAACAAACTATTATCTTCGTACATTCTTGTGGAATAATTGCGCATTCAATTTGGAACAAAAACCATTTTTTTTTAAATCGCCTGGTCCAAGAACAAAATGCCACTAGATTTTTTTTTTTTCTTTCTTTTGTAATGCTATGAACCACATATTAGAAAGAACGTAAGAAGTTCCTTTCACCCGGTATATGGAATATATTTTGTAGTTTTAACCATAATGGAGATATTGTTTTTATTGGTTTGAGGTTCCCAATAATTTATACCTTTATGCAACTGCTAATTTACTGTTCCCTTTTTGTCGTAGTCGTGAAGAAACAGAACATTTCAAAGCTATCACATTCACGGCGATGCACCTTTTAAAAAGCTATATTAGTTTAGCCTACTCTATTTTTACAATAGCTATAATTGATATGTGTAAATTTGTAACGGAAATTTATTTGATTAATAAGAGGCTGGCTCCGTGGCTCAGTCGGTAGAGCACTTTCTTACTGTGCAGGGGTTCGTATCCCAGCAGGGGGGTGGAAAGTTTTCTCTAGCCAAGATTATTCCCAATTTTCCCCAGTCTCGAAGTATGAATAAGATTGTGAATGTGAACGTGTGTGTGTGTGTGTGTGTGTGTGTGTGTGTGTGTGTGTGTGTGTGTGTGTGTGTGTGTGTGTGTGTGTGTGTGTGTGAGTTTATCGCAGAAAATCCCTAAAGACTCAAAAATGAATAATATCATTGCCGTTAGGCAATATGCTCCATAGGAAAGGCCGCCGATATGGCCATCGGAGTTAAAGACGGGATATAAGTGTAACAATTAAAAAAGGAAGAAAAAGGAACAAAAATATTGAATGAATAGTTTCTAGAAGTTTGAGTATACAAGGTCACAGGAATGTGAACAATCTACACTTTTGTTGTTGTTTCATTTATATATCATCCTTAATGTCTATAATCATGACGGGGATTTTGACTTGCAAAATAACTCTTCAGGTAGGTTGCTTACCGTTGGTCTTTAATCATTGCAAGATTAAACACACTGAACACTCATATTCTCTCATAAATGCATGCTTCAGGTTCCACGGAGAATAGTAAAGATTATAAATTAAGGAAATATTCCACGTCCCACTCTGAAATTGAATTCTGGACCTGTAGAGAAGCTAAAATGCTGACCGTAATCACAGTGGCAGTACAAAACACATTTCTTTCTCTCTCTCATTTCTTTTTACGTTACTTTATGTAATCATATCGTGACGGATCTGTTAGGAGACAGCCTTTTAGTCTCATCCCTGTAGCATACCATTTTGCTTCCACGTGAGTTCACAGAGGGATTAGTGCAAGGCAAACTTATCTGCGCCTCCACGAGGGTTAGATGGCATTAGGGTTCCATTCAGTCTGTTTTCACATTATCCTTCAAGATCTCATCTTTACTCACCATCTTTCCTCATCGTGAGTTCACAGAAGGAACTGTGCTGGGTAACTGTAGCTCCGCCTATGTGACGGCAGATGGCAATACGGTGCTACACAGTCCTATCTGTTTTCATTGCCTGTGCATAGAGGGCACAACATTCATTATTACCATCTAGATTTCGTTTATACTATTATTTTAGACTTAAGAGAAAGTTTGGATCGTGGTATTAAATATCCAATCGGGTGTTTACCTTGACGACTGAGGGGAAACCACGAAAAAAAAAAAAAACACACACACAGTGCAATTGGTCGGTCCATGGAATTTGAACCCGTAACCTCCCGAATTTGAGCCACAGGGTTATCACCCTAGCCATCCCGCTCGGTGTGTTAAGTTACTTTTATTTATTTTAATTATATTTTTGAATATTTCTGCTTGCCTTCTTTGCATCATCAAACTTAGTTATATTCTTAGGTTTCTCCATGTCCAATTTGACGATAAATTGCAGTTACCTTATGTACCAGATTTCTAACGATTTGGTGTTATACAATCTCCGGAGAGCACTACTCAAAAGATGTATTTGCCGATATGTTTTCAGCTAGTTGGAATAGTCGCTGCGTCCATTACCCGAGAAATAAATTTTCACGACTGACACAGCTGTTATCACTAGCAAAAGTAATCGTGGCAGAACTGTATAGCAGGAGAAGCCAAAGGTCATAAGTGCGAAATAAAATTATTTCCAAACATTGGATGAACACGAAATGTGTAACATTTCTTTCATCAAAGACTGGCTCACATTCCACGAATGGTGTTTTATTTATTTCATGTATCTCCCGCCAGTCTTTGTGCAACCATTGCACAATCAGCTACGGGATATTATGGTTAAAACTCCCTTTTGCCCTTATAACTGCAATTTTGTACAGCGCCGGTTATTCCTAAATATTTACGCAATCGAAACATTTGACCTACATAACTTCTACAACACAATCTTAGGAAATATGTTCTTTTATAATTCCAATGTGTTTTTATTCTAATGCTCAGACTTAGCATACCATTATTCGTACTTTAATAATCTATGAATGTAAACCAGAAGGCGTTTTACAATCGCTATGCATCACAGAACTTCGGCTTTTCAATGCGCTTTTCCCCATATCGGTTGCGCAGTTTTTGAGATTAACGCATACACATACATATAGATCATCTCCCTTAATAACATTATTTTAGGATGCTTTTGAGCTTAGCAGACGTATAAAATGATGTTCAATAATCAGCAAATAGTCAGGTTATGTGAACTTTGTCATTAGTCTTTCGGCCCCTCTTCTCTTCCCTAGTTATCGCATCAGACTTTTTATTATCGCGCAATTATATGTTTATACAAGGTTCTACAAGGTGTGCCTTTTGCAGACGTCATGGGTGGAGTTGTGAAGCCCGTTTCGTTTCGTCACTTCCGAAAGCAAAAGAAACCATGATATAAACACGTTTGTTATCTAGTTTTAGAATTCCCCAATAGTAGCGTTTGCGTTGGATTCAGAATGACAAACTTAATACATCACAGATGAACCTCTGTTTGCTATCCAAAGAATGTGAAATCTTTGCTTATCGACAGGAAAGTTTATTTGGAGAGTAACTATAGACAAGCTTATTGGAACATTGTAGAACTCGCCCCAGGCAATGAAAGGGCAGGAAGAGATCACATACTAGCTGGTGGGGTGGGGGAAGGGTTGGGGAGGGTCAAGATAGCTGAGTGTGGCGTAGACAGTTGAGGAAATTTGGGGCCAAATTGTCGCTACTGGTGACAAGAGGTAACTATACCAGTGAAGTAAAATGTTTATCCACCTCTAGAGAGATTCTTAATAACAAGGTATATAAAATAAAGGATGCGTTAACAGCTAAATCCAAATGATTTCGCTAGCCAAACGAGTAATTATTAAATAACGGTTTGACAATTTGAGAGAATATTCTAATCTGATTTGCACCCACAGTAATGTCCTTATCTAGTGGAGTACATTATAATATTGTAACAAAATGGTAAAAATCCAAAGTCCAGTTACTTTTCTTTCACTTGATTGTCCTTTTAAAGTGTTACTACAAATGCACAGGTTTTCTTCTCCTTGTTAACACAGTTTCTACTCTTTTCTACTATTACAACTCACAAATGTCCTTCTCACAACCTTTCTCAGCCTAGCAGTGTCTTTATTCTCTTTCACTGTCTCCCATGTCTTAACTATGACGATACAATTACTGGACGACACACGCACACACGCGCTCGCTGGCAGGCTGACCGAATGATTCCCATAACTAAAATCTAACTGTACACTCACTAAAGACTGACTTAACTAACCGAAGAGTGACCGACCATTGACTCACGACTCACTCACTCACTTCTGTTGGCAGGCTGAGAACAGCCCGAGCTGTGTCATTCGTGTACCTGCCCTTTTTAGGGCTTAACCACTTCATGATGGGATGTGGAGTTTTGCAGGGTGACGGTTGATGATAGGGTTGTGGGTAGAAGGAAGCTGCCTCGGGTCCCTTTTAGAATGTCGCTCACATCACGCCGAACTTTCAAGATTCCGCACACATACACGCACACGCAAAATGACGTAGCTAGATCTTTCCCGATGCCTCTGGAAGTTGTTGGAAATAAGGCCCCTTTGTGTTGTACCTCGCGCTATTGTTACACGTCACGTGATCGGCCGGCGTGACTGGTGAGCGAAAGCTTAACCGAGTGCGCTTCTGATTAGCGCACCGCCAGCAGGGTGGGTGCAGCCAGCCTCCCCTTCCACACGTCTCAGCCATGCCACAGCCGAACTCCAGAACCATTTGGGATCTCTTTGGATTCGAAGAGCAGCGATGGAAAAAGACAGTCACAATTTTTTACAATCATTTGAGAAGTTACATTACCTAAAGCTGATACGGGGTGGGTAAGGTGAAACCTGGTAACAAGCAAGAAACGTAATATTACGTCTGCAAAACTGGGGAGATGATAACTGATAAGTGCACAGTAACTACAGGGATGTGTTCCGTTTTTCAGTTTCTCATGTACCCATTTAATAAACATTTCTCAAAAAACTGTTCACGGATAGATAAGCTCTGATTTCACTAAATATGTACAAAAAATACCACTGTAGTCTAAAACCTCGCGAGGAGAGGACTGCAAAAGTATTTTCACTGAACTGTTTGTAGACAGTGTAACACATGACACAGCATCGGCGTTCGAGCGATTGCCGTTCGAGTCCCGCTTATGCCAGTGGTTATCGTGTAATAAAACGGTACATGTTCTCAGATTATCTCAAGTATTCGGGAATATTCACTCTGATACTGGCTTATTCAAGTTCTCGAAGACAGATTATATATAGTTTTGGTTGGAGCAATGCGCAAAATGGGAGCAATGGCAAATAATATACCCAATTGTTCTATTTCATTCATTTGGATTGGATTGTGTGCATGAATCTATTGCGGGCTCCCAATATAGATATCTCTTTCTTGCTGAGCGTCTGTCGGCTTTCCTAACGTAAAACATATCTAGATAGTTTAATTGGACATTTCTGGAATCACCGTTTTAGTGATTTTGTGCTTCCGGTTCCACCTACTGGGTTTGCTTTGCGCTTGTGTATTTACATCAGTGAGATAGTTTGTGTTTCAATTACAAACAAACTTCATTAGCGATGTGCAACCTTGTCTCTTTGGAGATGCTTACGTCATTAGCCGCTACACCCCACTCCTCTTGGAGGGTGAATCAGCTCTTGGTTGTGACGTATACAAACACAACCAGACAGTCAGTATCCAGTGATGGACACGAACAGGCGATTCCATGGTAGTCTCTAATTCATACCTTGAATTTTCTGGGAATATCCTCAGGAGACCTGTTCATTCTGGATGACTTTTACATAAATGTAAACAGTAAGAGGCAGACAAGGTCTTACTAAATAGAAAATGTAGATCTGGTGAAAACACAATTTATTTTTGAGTGAACCACTTCCGAAATAATTCTTGTTTGAGTGAATCTGTCAATATTTATACTTTTCTCATAGAAATGTCTTATTCGGTTTTTTATCTCTTTTTTATTTCAAAGGCACTGCATGGCAACCAACTCTTCGAATATTTCACCACCCTGTGTGCTTATATTCCCCTTGCACCTACAAGAAAATTAGAAATATGGTAATTTCTGAAATGCTTATGTCAATTAAAGTGCAGTAGATAGAGAAATAAGCACTTGGAAGAATTGTGTGTGTAAGAGTGAGTATAGCTCTACATATATTTACGAACAGAGTTTCTCAAAATTGAAATACATTAAAAGTCTGTGTCGCAACAGGTTATTTGACGAACATTTGGTGTACCTTCTAAGGCGATGGGCTAAGACTTTGTTGACTTTTTTAGACTTCTTAAACCTAAGCAGCACCAAAGAAGTCCTAATGAACAGACGTTTGAAAGTGCTTTCGTAAATGAAACGCAACGCCATTGCAACACAATACACCTCTGTGTGTTAAAGAGTGCCAAAGTCTGTGTATAGTGGAGAGAGGTACACCCAACCTCCCCTATTTCGTAAATGTTGGACATCACTACGTGTAATACAAAAGGCGTTTTTCTGTTTCAGTTGTGATACTGAATAACGAGTAGAATTAAATGCTTTTTACTGTCTCAGGTATGGAATAAAAAATAGAACTCAGTGCGTACATCACAATATCCAACTAATAGTAATCGATGTTAAAGGAAAATGGCTGTATTTTCAGAAGATTTTAAAAGTGAAACATATGGAGCCAAACTCTCTACACTATAACTGCTCTGGAATGATGGGATTTGGATGTTATTACCTTAATCTTCTCACCTGTTTATTGCCAGTTCACACACCCAGTTTACGTCCACTCTAGTGCCCATGCGGAAACAAAGATCGTTAACCCGTAAACGTCACTTTACCTTCCTCTAAGGGGCTTAAATGGGAAGTTTACTAAAGCGGTCGCCCCTCATAACTATCCCGAGAAGACATACCACGAGGGTGCAACAAAGAGGGGCTACTTGAGCTTGTGAGGTCATGTATTGTTTTCTATGCTCTAGGAGTAGACTGTTAAAGGCCTGGACATTCTGAGGGTGCTAGTGGTTACTACACTCTAACACAGGTTTTATGGATCCTGTCGGCACGTTGCCGTGGTAGCTTAGTCGTTGGAACGGATATAGGAGGATCTGTGCTTCAAATCCGGGCTGTCGGATTCAATCTTTCAGTCTCATTCGACCCTTTCTATTCCCAGATTATTCAAAATAAGTATTTTATTCGTCATGTAAATAGCACAAACGTAACATTTAAAGCCATTTTGGAGAGAATAAAATATAACTCAATTTTACATGATAAGGTTTTTTGGAATTAGGGAGTTTTGCATCTTTGAAAGACACAGAGCTGGTATTTTAACCAACTTTTGGTATTTGGTTTTAGAAAGACAAAGACAGGCACAAACACACATACGTACACACAGACGCATGAACCTTTTTCTAAATATTTTTTCTTTGGATTCAGGGGAACTCAAAACATATATTTACACTAAAATTTCGATACCCTATTTTCGGGTGAAATGGAGTAATTTTTCTAAGTACTAGAGAAATTAAAAAGGAATGCGGTTTTCATTTGTAAAAGATAAGAGGCGATTTTAAGATAAGCTTTAGGACGAGTTGTTTTAAACCCACGAGTTTGAGTGAGTACACGCGAGTGCGCAGCAGCATTGCGCGGTGCACGGCTGCAGAGGGAGTGGCGGCGATGATAACCAATAGGTCACTGTACAAAGTACATAAATAGTAAGAAGATTTCCTCTTTTATTGGAGCAGCTTATATTGCAAATCCTGAGGTGCATATGTCAAGAAAATATGTATAATGTGATTTATTAGCTTGTGTCATGAACCACTGTTTTGTATGCTAAAGGTGATCAGCACATCATATTAAGGGCAAGCGCTGAAACATGAGCGCCAATGTATATATTGTTTAACAAACGCAAACCGAGCGAAACCCTCATTCGGGAGGTCGTGGGTTGATTCTCATGGTCGACCTCCCTGGTCCATGGCTTTTTTGGGGGGTTTTCCCTGTCGCCAAGCAAATACTGGAAGGATAATTGTGTACCTCGAATTTTCCAACCATCCATTTCATTTTACCTTAATTTCAATCCGGTCTTTCAGGCTCGGAAGTGATGGCAATGGACGAGTTTGGCGCTGCCGTGTGGAGACGTTGCGAACTCTAACTGCTGTTCTCGCAGGATGGGTGGCGTTGTATCGCGTGACCGGTGGCTGCTTGGCAAACCCTGGTGTCAAAATGAAGAATCTACAGCACAATTAGGGACTCTCTCCCCATTTTCTCGGGGTCCAACACGCCTGTAGAGCACTCCCACTTCATCCTTCCTCTTGGGGTCTGACATACAATATCCTCAACAGTTAGCTCAGTGTGGAGTCCCCTGCGTTCATACTCTACCTCTACCCTTCTAAGATAGTCACATAGGTAGGTATTTGATCTCCAAGTACCAACTGACTAGACTTCGTTTTCCTTGAAGTATTTAGCATCTTGGGCATATTAATCATATTGTAAAACGTACTATAATTTTCTATCTCTTCACTAAGAAGCAACAGTTGCCTTCTGGTGCAACGATGAGTATTTTTCGGGCAACATGAGCTATGAAAAATACAAAAGGAAATATTTAAATTTGTGCGTCCTAGTCCAGGAATGCTGGCAGACACCAACGCAACAATATTGCACATGCTTGGGATTTCTGTACCCTGAAGTTATGGATGGTTTTTCATAAGATCGTCACATTCAGACTTAAAGAGAGAAGAAAATGGGATGCCTCAACGAGTTCCCTCTGGACGACAATGTACAAGTAACATAGTTTACATTATTACCAGAAAATTACTTGGAAGACACAAGGTTGAAGTGTATGTGGCATTATTTCAAGGTGCTTAGCTAGTGAGCTACTCTAAAAATACTCGGACCCCAAACTCCACATTTCGCGCTTGCGCGTATTCTGCAATTATCAGCGGCCGTTGCTTGAAGAAAGAAAAATAAGTGAATACATCATTTGTGGAACAGCTAAAGTTATACTTGCAGAAAATGCTGTTGAAGTAAATACAGCGGTTGCAAAGGAGGAAGGCTCTTGTGAAATATACGAAGTGACTAATACAAGGCAGGATAACAGAAGATGTGTCATATGAAAGTGGAATAGTGAGTAGCGTGTGGTAGACATACTACCTATGATTTATCCCCTTCAGCATCTATTTGGAAAATATGGCGTTGGATTGTTAGCAAAATACGAAGAAATGGTATTAGACATAAGATATGAATACCTGTGATTTAAGTCTGGGCAACTTTATACTAATATAGAGCTGGATAATTCAGGCGATAACGTCTCTCGCCCTCATTCGGGAGAGCCCGGATTCAAATCCGATGGGCCGATTTCAATCTGGGTCTTTTCGGGTAATCCCTCAGTCACCAAGGTAAACCCGGTTTGGATATTTAATAGCGCGACCCAAAGTAAAACAATAGAAGAGATGAACAGACGGTAATGGAGAATACTGTGCCATCTATCCACAGACAATGAAAGCAGATAGACTGGATCAGGACCTTCTAGATACCGAACCTGAAACTGGGATTCAAGATGGCGGCCTATGTGGTGGGATCTACTTAAAAACAACTCGTCTACAGGCTACGATTTCAACGCAGTAAAATAAAAATATGGTGTAATAACACGCCCATTTTGTGAATATGGGCTGTGTTAATCACAAAAACACTGTCTTAAACATAACCTCAAGTAAACAAAAAAGAATGACGTTTAATATTAAACGATAACACATAGGCAATGAAATATATAACCTTAAATGACATTCATGCAATCTACAGTTTTACATGCCATTACGTAACTGCATTACACACTCAAATTACAAAGATAGACAAGACTGCAAGCAGCATGTTACTTAAATAAAACAGAAATGTTGACATTGAGTTGACTCAGAATTATTAATCATTGCTTACACTTTTTTGTCACACTTACACCATATACATAATGTTATATACCTACACAAAACATATACTGGATGGCTGATATACAAATTGCTGCTATTTAGAATAATTAGCTACCTACTGAATTCTAAAGCTTTAGGATGGAATTTTGTCTTTACTTTTACTGAAAATTTATGATTACTCAGTTTGCAACAATATATTGCTCAGCACTTCATGACACTTCATTTTACAGGGGGAATCCACAAAAGCAGATTAAATATTAAAAATAATAACCCTAAAACAGCACTGTAAGTGAAATATATGAAATACATAACCTTAAATCAGCATTGTAAAGCAACTTTGCTATAGTCTACAGTTTTACATGCTGCAACATAACACATTTCAACTAAACTACAGCTACATCTTTAAATTATAAAGACAAAAGATAGTGTATCAATAGAAGTAGCATACTACTTACATGAAACAAACTGTTAGTATTGCAGCTGTCACTAATTGAGTTCACTCGAAATTATTGTCTGTTATATATACACCGGCAACCAACACACATAATGTAATTTATAGCAATTAAATATTGAATTTACAAGCTTTACGTTGCAATTTACCTTTTGTTTTAACTGAAAGCTTTTCATGTTTAATTTGCATCTGGGAGTGCAGCAGTTACGGGGCATTGTGATGTTTGAGGCTAGGTACTATATCAACAATAACATACACTACTGTATACATTTTTCTTCAACAACCTCTCACCACTGTAATCGTGACACAAATTGTACTTGCAAACAGATAAATTAACCACACTATACGGCTAACGTAGCCATAGCCTTAGATGAAACACAATAAACATAAACACGTGGAGAGCACACGGCACAGTCAACACGTTATTAGATTTATTCCCGTTCCCTATACTGCCCAAATAAAAGTTTTTAAACACACAGAAATTAGCAACGGTAAAGAAGCTACGGTCTTAAAAAGCGAGCTAAGGAATGGGTTAGGTATTATTAGAGATACATCTCGAATGTGAGCGGAGTTGTCCTTAGGAAAACGTTTGCGCTGCGACGAAGTCGGAAATTATCGGAAAATTTAATATGAATAAGTAATGAGTCTAAGAAAGAGTACGCGAGGAATAACAATATTCAATTGATCAGGAAGCAAATAAACATTGGTTGAGAAACTTCTTGGTAAGGTATACAATGAAAGAGATACAATGATACTCCAACACGTGTGGGAGTTTCAGGTTCAAATCTCACTACAGCTAACCTTCCTGACTGAAGCTCTTTCTAGGTTTTTCTCAGTACTCATAATCGGGAAATTCATGGCAGTACCCTAAACTTAGGTCTGGATGGTTGCTTCCCAAAATTTCATTTTTAAGTTATTATCTATTTAATTTCACGTGTAATCTGTGCCCACCGTCTGTGGTGCACCATGTGTGGTAAAGGCGGGCGTTAACGAAAGTAATGACACGAGTTTATGAACACTTACATGGTAAAGATGCAGATAAACTAAGGACTTCTTACTAGCCAGTCAAAACTAAAAGAAGGAAAAGAAAAATGAGCTACATATTTACGACATTTTTGGTGCAGATTTTAAAATGTAATTATTTTATCCTTAAGATTTTTGCCGGAATTCCTGTCAAATATTCTTGGCGGGTATTAACAGAAAACCAAGAGCAAAAAGTAATGTATATTTGCGAAATGCTTTAGAACATCCTTATGAAATACGATATAATATGTATTAGTTTGCAAGCTACAACTGTGTTTTTCGTTAGCCAAGTTAAAACTAAACTGACATAACCATCATAGCAGTAAATGGAACCAGCTATCATATGATGTATACCACGTGGTGCCTCTAATTGGCCAAGATTAGTTGTGAATCGATTCTTAACAGATGGAATAGATGGAACTCTGCTCCAGTTAGTGAAGGATATGAAGGTAGGAGGAGTGTGAAACATGCTGAGTATTGCTTAATTGCGATGTCAGTCTAATTTTAAAACACACTACAAGCAATAACTGCATCAGTATAAAAACTAAAAACCCCACCGCGACAGCCCACGAAGGGCCAAGACCTACCGCCCAGCCACTGCGTCCTCCAGCTCTGCCCGCTACAGGCGTCGTTGGTGCCAGACCTCCCAGAGGGGATAAAATCCCCATGCTGGTACCGGGGATCGAAACCGGGTCCTCCGTGCCAGAGGCAAGTGCGCTACCAACTGCGCTACGGAGGCGGTCAAGTGCATCAGTATGGAGGACCGAAAATCAGGGGTTTGAATCTCATCCTAAAATTTCATTTTTGCAGTCTCAAACAATTTTTCTGAAAGAACAATACATATTACTGAAGCAGCAAGAATACTTGTTAATATTAATATATAACAATAGAAATCTCTGAGGAAATTGCAGAGAGGTAATGCTAGATACTAACCATCTTGAATGCCTAGAAGTCTCATCGCACTCTGCCTGATCGATGAACAGCAATACAGGAATATAGTGCTTATTCAATGTCTCCTATGCAGTACAACTTAACAAGTCATGACACTCGGGTTTGGGGCAAGGAAGTAAGAAATGCCAAACCTGTGATTTATTTTTCAGAACGATGCCATGGGAGATATTTCTGCGAAGGGTTTGCAAAAATGTTTATAGGAAATGAACACATTCGTTTTATTTACTCTCTCAAACTGACCATGTTTAAGGCTATAGTAAAAATGTACAAAAAGAACTTGAACTCTAGTGTCCCAATTGGAACTTGATATCTGAATGCAATGAGAACGGACTCTGTGTGTGTGTGAGTGTGTGTGTGTGTGTGTGTGTGTGTGTGTGTGTGTGTGTGTGTGGGTGTGTGTGTGTGTGTGTGTGTGTGTGTGCGTGCGTGCGTGCGTGCGTGTGTGTGTGTGATATCTTGACGCCCAATTTTTCAAGTAATTGTTTCTTTGCATGTATTTGTTTCGTGTTTTTATTTTTTATAACAAAGAAAGACTGGTTCAAACACCTAATTCCTAAATTAAAGTTCGCAGAAAATGTTCTTCCCCAGAATATGTTGACTGGAATTTTAGCCAAAAATAAAATTTAATAATAGTAATAGTAATAATAATAATAATAATAATAATAATAATAATAATAATAATAATAATAATAATAATAATAATAATAATAATAATAATAATAATAATAATAATAATAATAATAATAATAATAATAATAATAATAATAATTATAATTAATTATAATTATTATTAATATTAATAATAATTAATTATAATTAATAATTATAATTATTATTGTTCAATAATTATTATTATTATTATTATTATTATTATTATTATTATTATTATTATTATTATTATTATTATTATTATTATTATTATTATTATTATTATTATTATTATTATTATTATTATTATTATTATTATTAACACCAACACCAACAACAATAATAATAAAATTTACGTATAAATGGCTTATGAGAATTTAGTGTTATATTTTGTGACACAATGCCCTTTTTAAATATATATTTACAACGCGAGTAGGCCTTTAAAGGCTGACGAAGGTACTCTATTTTCCTTCCAACATTCATTTTTCAAGTTATGAATTGTACCTCTGCATCATTTGTAATCCAAGTATAAAAAAGTCTTAATATTGATCTTCATAAGCCTATTCATAGCTCTAGTTATTATTTCTTGCATCATAAATAAATTTAAGAACTTCCACGAGAAAATCTGAAAATAAGGTAAAATTGTCTTAATTAGTAAACCAAAAACATTAAAACTGAAAATCAATCTTATCGTTTAAGGTTTTATTACTCTACTTCAACTTTAATGTTAGGAGTAGTGTTCAAAGTTTAACAGACATTTTGTACTAATATTTCACATATTAGTTATTATCATTCGAAGAAACTGTTATATCTTAATCTTCATCACAAGAACTAGGTTTCAAAATTACTGTTTGAAATCGTAAAACCAGACAAAATCAAAAACACCAACAATGCACAAGACCAACAATGGTACAGTGAATGCACAGCTGACTCATATATTAAGAGTATTATACAAAACTAAGTAACACCAACAATGCACAACATGACCCACTATTGTCTGGTGAATGCATACCAATCTCCAATGTCAAGAAAATTATGCAAACTAAATAACACAAACAATGGACATTGTCAATAATGGTCTTCTGAATGCACGACAGTCTGCAGTGGTCTAGGTATATATGTAGCAGTGTCACCACCTAAATCTATAAATCTAAAAACAGCAAGAATCATATATGAAGAAGTCTAACAATTTAAAAGTGTCGTAAATTCTTTAAGGGGTATTTTATGAACACATATCAATAATTACTTGTTTACTATCAAAACATAATTGTCTAAAATATCATTTATTATTTATTTAAAGGGCATAAAAGGATTTTATAAAGGATCTGTATGACGCAAAGATTCTGCAGTATCAATGGGGCCAGGAATGACACCAAAGCGGGTGAAGGAAATCCCTGACAAGCCAGCAACGGGTGCAAATGACCACTAACAAACATGTGCTGTTTCAAGTACGCCTTAGATCATTCCCTTGGCTTCAATTTCCTCTTCAACTTCTAGCTAGGTGGGGTAATTTGGAAGGTGACACTGAACAGCGAACAGGAGAAGTTTTTAGAAGCACGAGATCCTGTTTCCTGGAGAACTCTTCCTGCAGGGCTACTAAAGACATTTACTGCCGAGTTTTAACCTCGCTTTCAGTGCTGCCTGTCTGACGAAAGCGACAATTGATGCGAGATTCCGCGGGACCACTCTCATATGTGCTTTGTGTTTGTATATATGGCCACCAGCACTCGCCAAGCCTCCTGAGACACGTCGTAAACAAGGCTCTATTGTACTGTCTCTCTGTGCAGCCTACGAATAAAGCCGATATACTTTAAGGGATAAGAAACTGTCTACATATACAACACTGGTTACGTCCTCTTTTAGATCCAATTCTAGAGCGTTATGTGTGTGTTTATTTATTCTTTCCAAATGGGTATTACTGTGTGACAAAGTTAGATGTGCAAATCAAGATTACAACAAATAAGTGCATAAATAAAAGTAATAAATGAACAATAAACAATACTAATATGAACACAACGACTCCACCTACGTATCAGATTATTACAGTTACCACCTTTTGGTTTTGTAATATAACAGCCCGCTTTTTAAATCATTGAGTACTTTAATTTAGTCATTAATTATTTGCCTATCTTGTCACAGTAACCCATAAATGTGCCAATATTTCACAATAAGTTTATAAAATGTTAAATATGCACCTAAGTAACCTATGTAATAAATTACTCAACACCTACTCTGTCTAAATTTTTCTTCAGTTTCTTTACGGCCAGAGGACAGACTTGAAAAGCTCCTACAAGCAATTCTAACAGTTGGTTCTGTTTAACAAAGAATAATTTTCCTACATCGGTTCTATGCCTTAATTTTAAACAAACTAACGTTTCATCCGTAATATATTGGATTCTCAAAAACTTTACTTATGGCCACCCATGCATTTGAACTACTACAAACTTTAAATAGTGCGCATAATCTGTGCCTCTTAGCCCAAACATTTCTCTTCCCCTTTTGTAGGCTTAAAATATGAACCTGTTTTTACGAATTATATAGTCCTTCTCTGTGTCTTTTCTAACGAATCAGTTTGACTATTCTGTACTGCTCCCAACATACTACTGCATATTTTATAATGGGCCGCACTAAAGATTTTTAGGCAATTTCCATGATCTTATATAGTTATTTTTAAAATGTTTAGAATTTTTTTTACGATCCCTAGTCGCTGTGAATTAACATTATTTAATTAATATTGCTTCTTGGTTTCCCTGCAGTTTACCTATTGTAAATAGAGAAAGCATAGCATTTCCCTCAAAACTGAATACCAAAATTTAACAGGAATTACGTTTTGAGAATCCTTGAATCAAAAAATAAATAAAAAATAAAATAAAATAAAAAAGTTAAATAAAAAAAATAAAAAAAATAAATAAAATAAAATAAAACCATTTTTAGAAAAAGGTTCCTTTACATATCCAACTGTTTGCCTGTGATAGCATAACACAAAAACTTAAAGTCGCTTAAATAAAAACTTGGTATTGTGATAAATGACACATTCAGTTGCTTTCTCCCTGTCACTTAAAACAGAATCGTAAACACACAGTTCTGTTTTATATTTAACACAATTTACAATTCGTGTGACCTTGTAATTCACAGCTGCTCTGTCCTCTCGTAATCACACACTTTACTGTCTTTCCACTCTCTCTGTCTGATAAACAGCTGAATTCGACGATATACTCACTAAACACTTTTTCAATGCTCAACAATGAAAATACTTGCTGGCTCGTTTATACAGTCAATAGGAAGTACCGGCGAATGCTCTAGAAAATGCACCTTGTGGTGACACTTGTGGTAAACAAGTCCACAGTCGAACGCTTCTTGAACAGTCTCGAATCACTTATACCTGCCGTGCTCATAGTAGTCTTTGTTCTGACCGCCCCATTGCCGACGGACAATGTTGCCTAGCAACGTCGTGCTGTGAAGTAGCTTCACCTTTGGCCTCTGTTTGTGGAGCGGCCGGCATCACAGTATTGAAGTTGAGGTCTTCCAAGGATGAGACGCAAATATTTTCAAGAAAAGCGCCCAACCCTAAAATTCGGAAAACATTTTATTATTTTTATTTTCCGAAAAAAAAAAAGACTACCGATTTGTAGTAAAGTAAGGATATTAGCATATTTCAATACAAATAAAATGCATAGCTTGAATTCTCTGGAAACAGTCTGCAAATAACCTCTACATCTTGAATAACTTTTGTACATTTTTTAAACCATTAGAGAAATCATACTGCACAAGTGCCAATCTCGTTTAATCACACAATTTAAATCTGATAAAAGTTTTGTGGCGTTAATGATTTCCGTGATATTTCTTCAAACAGTTATGTGTACTCCTCTTAAAAGAGGCCATTGTTCTATGGGGATTAAAGGCTATTACTATTATTATTACTATTATTATTGTTACTATTATCACTATTAATATTATTAATATCATCACTGTTGTTATTGTTGTTATTTTTATAATTGTTATTGTTATTATAATTGTTATTATTATTATTGTTATTGTTATTGTTATTGTTATTATTATTATTATTATTATTATTATTATTATTATTATTATTATTATTATTATTATTATTATTATTATTATTATTATTATTATTATTATTATTATTATTATTATTATTATTATTATTATTATTATTATTATTATTAGGGCTAGGAAGTTCATGCATTTGCATGTTTTTTAATAGGGGTGAAAAATGTATGCTTTTACATCATGTGCACGAATTATGGAATTTTCAGTTATTTGGACATGATTTTATGGTGCATATAACTGCATATTTCCTGATTTTTGATAAATGCATATTATTTCAATGTTATAGCCCCTATATTGCACATTTTAATGATTTTTATGCTTTTTTTTAACTTTTTCCATCTGTATAATATTTTTCATATTGGTAGCATTTCTGAGACAATAATTCTTTCCCATTGGTAGATAGATTTGTGTCCAGTACAAAGAGAATTTTTGTTAAATCTCCTAAAGGAGTTCAGTTGTTTAGATCAAGAGGCACCTAATATCAGACTTCCTCCTGCACCAGTGTTAACTCGATGGGGAACATGGGTTGATGCAGTTTTATATTATACTGAGCACATACAAATAGTCGAAGAGGTTTTTAATTCATTGGACTCGAAAGATGCTTCATCAATAGAAACTGTGCATAATATTCTGTGAGGCACTGAGTTAAAAGAGGATCTTAGTTTCATATCTGCTCATTTTTCGTTCTTACCAACAGTCATAACGGCATTGGAAGCTGTAGGATCTCCTTTGCATGAATCACTTACTGACTTTGAAAAAACAATATTTGATCTAAGTTCGGTTCCTGGTAGCATAGGACTAAAAGTGAAAGAGAAAGTGAATTATGTAATTTCAAAAAATTTTTGGTTATAAACAGATGTGCGATATTCGAGACATCTTCGAAAGAAAACCGTCTGTCACACCAAGAGACTTGACTCTCTGTGAAGCAGTTATCATTTAAATATGCCCCGATAACGTCTTGTGACGTGGAGAGAAGCTTTTCACATTACAAAAGTGTTTTGCGAGACAACAGACGATGTTTTACAGTTGAAAATGTGTGTAAAATGTTGAATTGTGAACTGCAATTTAACAGTTAATACTTGCAGCGGGACCACTTCTGCTTCAACCTCTAAGAAATAAGATAACTTTATTTATTATTTATACTAACTCGTCTTGTCCACTGCAAAGGGACATTCATTGTTTTAATTAAATAGTGCATATTTCTTGGGATATTTTCAAGTTTTTAAGAGCCTATTTGCATGCATATTTCAGTGTTTTTAGGGCATGAACTTCCGAGCCCTAATTATTATTATTATTACTAGTGTTATGTGAATACCTACTTCCAATTATAAGTTGTTATTCATTTTGTTCAGTGGTCTCGCAAATCCCATGAAATTTTACAGCCATTCCCATCCTGTTTTTAAAACTCTGACACAACTTTGGTCTACCAAATTCTTTTTGAACCTGTAAGGAAATATTGAAGAAGAATTCTTTTTGAACCTGTAAGGAAATATTGAAGAAGAAAATAAAACAACAGGCTTTTATAGAAAGAGAGAAGAGTATGCCAAGGAAGAGCAATAGTCGAGTTTTTCTACTATTCCATCAATGTAGGAAAAGTATCAGTTGTGTATATGTATTGTGCTGGGAATGATATTATTCTATAATTTTCAGGATAGTGTCACATGGAATGAGCGTATTCAGTGGGGAAATGTGAGCAAATTACTTCCAATCAGTACATTTGTTTGAACAGCACTGCTAATGATAGATCTGTGATCGCATGTAGATAAACAAAATGGGTTATCATCGCGGTGCAGATGTTTTAGCTCGAAATCCGCATTACAATGTGTAATTCAAGTATGGATCTTTCATAATCCACGAACACTCGGTATTGTTTACTGCAACTAAATATTGTTTTCTTTACAATATATTCAATGCAGTGACCTCACGCTTACTTAAATAATTTTAGTATATATACCTAAGTACCGAGGCGGGACAGATTGGACAGATTGTTTGATCTAAAAGAAATATCAAAATATTAATTGCAATATTTTCAAATTAAAAACATTCGTAAACGTTGGTGGTTCACAAAACTCCACTACGAGCATTTCATTCACACATTTTGTATATTCATTCTCGTTTTGTATACTGATTCTGGCATACATACATCTAGGACTCGAACCTTCAGTTCTTACGGCAAGATGTAGCAGAACTGAATTTGATCTCAACATTTTGAATTATTATGAATAACAAACATTAAGAAGGGCACAAGGTGGTAGTTCGAGCAAACGTCCGCTTCTCATGCTTGGGTTCAAACGTGGTTGGATTATGCAATCTCCGTTTTATTTTAATATCAAGAAGGTTTGGTACGGTTTAATTATTTTTTGCTGATATTGTCAAATTATATAAAGTATATGAATAACCAAGAACAATTGATTTACATGTTTGTCTCACTGTTGTTGGTTCGAAATTCACATTCAAACTTTTAGAAATGTGTTGTTCTTTTCTTATATAGAAGCTATAAAAAGCTAAAGAAACCTGTTGAAAACTCTTAAGTCCTGCTAGAAGAAGCTGGGCATGTCGGGATCTACCGGTTGGCCAGATAAACTGGCAAAGCTTGCACAATTTTCCAGCAAGAGTGCGCAAAACTAGGCCAATCTAAGTAAGGCAGAGCCAATTTTTTTCTTTTTTAATATATTTCCGTTTCTTTGTCACCTTTAGCTGCGGTGCACTATTTTTGTAATAACCTTAGAAATTTGACACCAGAAAATATATCTATCCATCTAGTATCTCATACCAAGCTGACCATTAGACCTGATTTAGAGAAAGTAGAAGAAAACAATTTTCCAGGCAAAGTGTCGTTTGAAGAAATGTCCTGAAAAAATCAGTTTGCATCGTTGGTGTTTGTAGGAATTCGCTTTAAGAATTTTGTCACTCACTCACTCACTCACTCACTCACTCACTCACTCACTCACTCACTCACTCACTCACTCACTCACTCACTCACTCACTCACTCACTCACTCACTCACTCACTCACTCACTCACTCACTCACTCACTCACTCACTCACTCACTCACTCACTCACTCACTCACTCACTCACTCACTCACTCACTCACTCACTCACTCACTCACACACACACACACACACACACACACACACACACTGCATTTTCACTTTCTTTTGATAGAACGATCTCGAAACCTCTTCTTCAGTTGAAAATTTGACTTCACATTGGTTAGGTAGAATATTTGATGTCCATGGAAAACAGAGAAAGCAAAACCATTACACTGGCTATGTATAGTTAAATATGTTTAAAAGATTTAATTGTTTAAGAAATAAGTAAGATTTCAGAGCAACCGCTTTCCGGGTTAAATTGTAGGTCTAGGCAAGACACAGCTTCCGTCTGAAACAACATAATTTTCCCAAAGATTGTGGAAGTTTTCAATTTGAGATAAACCTGAAGCTGTAGTCGACTTTCAGTGTCATGTTGGGAGATAACTTAAGATGTGACTGGAATCGCAAGTAGGCGAGTGAGTGATTTGAATATATAACTAGATGTTGTAGACAGAGCGACATTTTCCCTAACCAACTTGTCTCGCACAGCTCTATATTAAATACCTTGCTCAAATAATCCCCTCTTTCTGGCGTAGTTGAATCTGGTTCTTGCAACCCAATGCACATAACATATTCCTCTAGTTATTACGTGGTAGCACACGTCTGCAGACTGCATCTCAATAAAATAAAATTGCCACAGAATACACAAACGTCTGCATCCGAATAACACAACGCAGATTCCTCGGAATAAAATTGCAGCCATATGTAATACTTGCAACCAATTGTTCTCAGTAAACCCAATTGTTAGAATCATTTAACACAATGTATTTATGAATAATAAAGTACCTAAACTCTTCAGCGTGCTAAGTACTGATTTTTATGGCTGATTTTGCGAGTGGATCAGGGTTCTTCCTAAGTAAGGAATGAAACAAATAAAACTAAAATTAACTCATTTTTAACGGATACGTTAAATTTGCATTATTATACAGTATGAGGTTACTAACAAACATTTTATATAGCAACATATTAAATCTAAAAGCTACTTTGTCTGCTTACTTGCATGAACAATTACAATTTTTCATAGAAAATGTGGTTTTAAGGGACCATTTTATTGTTGGTTTGTTTAACACTTTTAACCTCAATTAACACAACTGCAACAAATAAAATTATAATTATTAAAACCCTGTTCAAGGTTCTCTCCATTCACAATCTGGCAATAGGTAAGTATAATTGTGGATTTTTCATTCAATTGTCGCTTGCTCGTCACACAAGCACCTGTGATATACTTTTCTACGAAAGCAATATTTATTTACTGGTTATTGCGACGGTAAAGTAATTTAATATGTGTAAATAATGTAAACGCATCTGTATTGGCAATAGAAGTTCAGTTTATTGCATTGGTAATTTATATTATGACAAAATAGTTTCTTAAATATTTTGTAAATGCATAAATGTAAAAATGTATGTATTAAAATTTTCCTGTATGCCATAAAAAGTAGAAAAAGTTTTTTCCGAAGCTTCCAACGAACATTCGTTTAAAATTAAGCACAAAGAAGCTATTAACCAATAATATTTAAGGAAATTGGAAGTTGTTACCATAAAAACTTTCTTCGTGAAAAATACATATGCATACCGAATTTCGCGGTGATCGGTTAAGCGGTTTTCGAGATTAACAGTTACATATATACAAACATCCATTTTGTATATATAGATGATATGAATTGTTTGTAGAAGAGTGAGTAGAGACAGGGATGTGAATGTGTTATCTAAAAGTGAGTAGAGAAGATAGTGTAAATGTAATATGTAGCATTTCTATATGAAATATACAGAAAATCGTATGTCTTATTGCTGGAAGAGTGAGTAGAGAAACAGATATGAATGTTACCCAAAAGTAAGTAGAGACAACAGTGTGAATGTAATACGTAGCGTTTCTATTTCAAATATGCACAAAATTGTATGACATATGTAGAAGAGTGAGTAGTGAGAAATGAGTGTGTTACCCAAAAGTGAGGTTGGAGAAAACAGTGTGAATATAATAGGTTTGTATTTCAAACGTACAGAACATAACTAAACCCCAGCGCAACAGCTCATGAAAGGCCAAGGCTTGCCGCCCAGCCGCTGCGTCCCCCACCTCGGCCCACTAAAGGCGTCATTGGTGGGGTGCAGTAGTGGAAGGTGGTACGTGGTCAGCGCCCCAAGCCCTTCGGCCACTTATGCGATCTTCGCAACCTCAGGCCGCTACTTCTCCATCAAGTAGCTCCTCAATTGCTCGCCCCGGGACCTAACGAGGCTGAGTGCACCCCGTGCCAGACCTCCCAGAGGGGATAAAATCCCCATGCTGGTACTGGGGATCAAACCCGGGTCCTTCGCGCCAGAGGCAAGCGCTACCAACTGCGCTACGGAGGCGATCACATACAGAACATGGTATGACTTATTTTAAAAGCGGGGATAGAAATGTTTTTGCTTTCATTGGTGTAAAACGGCATTTTTAAGGAAAATTGTTTATAGAAGAGCGAGTAGAGAAAGAGATGTGAATGTGTTATCTAAACGTGAATAGAGTGAGTGAGTAAGTATTGTTTAAGGGCCCGTCGACAGCTAGGTCATTAGGGCCCTACGTGAATAGAGAAGACAGTGAGAATGTAATATGCAGCATTTGTATTTCAAACATACAGAAAACTGTATGGCTTATTCTAAAAGGGGGATAAAATGTCTTTCTTTGTAAAATCACATTTGTATGGTAAATTGCTTATAGAAGAGTGAGTAGAGAACGAGATCTGAATCTGTTACCTGAATTTGAGTAGAGAAAACAATGCCCATCTAATAAGTACGATTTCTATTTCAGACATACAGAAAATTGTGTAATTAGAATAGGGAATAAAAGCATGGTCTTTTTTCATGTAAAATTGTGTTTTTAAGGCAAGAGACCAATGTAGATAATTTTTTTTTTTTTATAACACACTCATCACATCACTTATTTCTCATTCCGTAGAAATTTCGGAATACAACGTAGGTTCTTTTTTCCACCAGTACTTTCGAATAACAGCTGTTTTTGTATGATTATACCACTGTGCATATCTATTGTATATCTGTACATAAATATGAGATATTCTTTGTATTTGTCTCTTAGTTTCAATATTTTCGTTCTTTTCCAGGAAAAAAAATACAAATAACATACCGCGTTGCCATCTAGTGAGGGAGAAATTCCACGTAGTTCGGATCGGACTACCTAGATGGCAAACTACAATCGTAGAAACGCACTTCTTTTTATTTTCTCTACTATGTAAATAGAGGAAGTATTGTATTCCAATCAAAAATTGTGTGGGGAAATTTCTCCGGAAATATATGTTTTGAGGCAGCCTAAATAAAAAAAGAACTTTTAGAAAAAGGCCCGTGTGTGTGTTTGTGAGAGAGAGAGAGAGAGAGAGAGAGAGAGAGAGAGAGAGAGAGAGAGAGAGAGAGAGAGAGAGAGAGAGAGAGTCTGTATGCAGCATAAATCAAAAACGAAATGTGAGTTAAATGCCAAAGTTGGTATCCAAGTTTAATGTCTTTCAAAGATGCCACACGAAGATTTTGAAGATAGCCCCACCCTAAACTACCCCTTACATGGAATATTTTTCGAAAATTTTGATTTTCTTGAAAATGTCTTTAAGGATTTTGATTAAAAGGAAATATGCTCAAGATGTTTTTATGACAATTGAAATGTATATTTTGAATTTTCTGGCTACAGCCCATGTAGTCTTGTTTATTTTGGATGACTTTTGAATAACCCGTAAACCGTAAGAGATAGATAAAGATTTCGCTAAACCACACAATCTATAATACTTTTTTTATTAGAATGAACCATTTCGGAGATATGGGTTGTTTAGGTTTGGAAAACAACTTTTATCAAACGTAACATTGTTGTTCATTTTTTATATGTTAGTCCTGCATAGAGAACGGAATCTCACAGCTTTAAAACATTTGAGTATCGCTCTACTGTATTCCCATATTCCCCTTGCACCTACAAGAAAATAAACAGTAAGATAATTTGTACAAATGTTTATCTCAACTAACACGAAGAAGATATAGCAATAAGACTTTGTAAGAATGGTTAGTACAAGAGTAGAGAAAGTCATGTGAGTGGCATACATCAGACTTCTTATTTTTTCCACTTTAATTTTATTTATTTTGTAATCTTATTGGTGGGGTGAGCAAATGAAAACTACTTGGTCTGGGTTTTTTTTTCTTTTCTTTAAGGATTTAACTCCAAATGCTGATTCAGAATCTCCATAACTGAGGATGTCGTCTCAGCCAGTAACTTTCTGATCTCAGCGATGTTTTAAATTCGGTTAATGTCGGCTGCTCGAAACTATGGCAGTAATGATACAACCCCAAAGTCAAGCATATCTGAGTGTCCTCTGTAGTTCCCTTATGGATGTTTTATGATAATAAAACAGACGTCACTGCATTTTCTGTAGTGGCCACAATCGAGTTTCCCCTTCTATTTGTTTACTACATTTCCAGATTTCACGTACACTCACACAGGGGATGATTCTGTGTAGTCCTGTATCAACTTGTGCGCAACGTTTACACACCGGCGCTATATTATGTTTACATTTGTTTTATTCCGTGGTGATAATTTCATTCACAAAGCGATACAGTCCAAATATATGAAGCTACAGCCGGTGGCGTATTGGGGTATAGAATGTGCACAAACGATATCGTTTACAGAAAATACTATTTGGTACCCACTCCTGAAGTGTCTAGGCGTAGAGTGCGGTACGACAAGAGGTACTGCACAGTGCTGCTTCTTATTTCTCTGTTTACCAGCATTTAGGATTTACAAGTGGATGTCGGGTGTCAGATGCCCTTCGAGGAGCAGAAAAACCTTGAATAAGATAGTCAGGATCAGGGTCAGGATCTCGCTGGTAAGAGAGCGAGGAAGGAGATGATTTAAAATGAAGGCGAAGGATGAAATGGAAAGGTGAAGATGCAGAAACTGGTGGAAAGAATGGCGGGGAGAACCGGAGAATCCGGAGAAAACCCGTCCAAATGCCGTTTTGTCCTACACAAATCTTAAATACAGTTCTCTGGGATTGAACACGTGCAAGGTAAGCGTTCTAACCACTCGGCCAGGGCGCCATCTCCCTCCAATATAACCCCTTGTGTCGCCTCTATGCAGAGGTTACCCTCATTCACACGGCCACTGCGTCGTCCAGCCGCAGCCAAGACCACGGAAGAATGCAGGTTGAGGGTGGCGGGGTTCAGCACGGCGACTCCCCTGACCGTAAGGTGGCCACTTGACCTTTTGCGGATACTACCTTTCTATGGAGACAGCACGATTGCGAAAGGTCGATAAGAGATAACTATTAAATCGCAGTACGTTTGTGAAGAAAATGTAGGACCGTTTGCAAATACTGTAATAAACAAGTTTGAGGGTCTTTAAATCTGAAGGGTGTCCAAGAATTTACAACCTAAGGACCAAAGAGAACTAGTGGTAATATACACTGTTTGCGTATCCATTCATTATCATTAGTCTAACGTTCGACCGCTCGATTGTTACGCGAAATTAGTGTTTTCAAGACTTCTGAGGCAGGCGATGGTTTGATCGAGTTAAAGTCGACCGCTCCTACTTCCGATATGGGATTTGCAGACTACGTTTTCAACACCTTCATAGATGACGACTCACCCTTTTCTCCATGTTTATGGGCTGCTCCACCATCTGACGGCCCACGCACACAAACGGAGCACAATCATTCCATTCCTTCTACAATAGTCAATGTTCCTCTCCAAAATCAAACATTAATAAGACAATAGATATTCTGAAGAATGTGCAAACTCTTGTTAAAATGAAAATTAATTTTGTCAATAGTGAAAAATATGTCCAGAAAAAGGCAACGAATAAATAAATTTAAAAATATATAAAATAAATAAAAAAAATGAAATATTCAATGAACGGAATGAATATAGAGTCAATAGACAGTTGAACTGCAATTCCAAGCAAAATAAATTTAAAGAACTGATAATGTGACAAAGTTTTTAACTAAGCCGTATACAGTCCTAAGCCTGTGAAATTGGGAAGGAAAATGGCTGTCTGTTTGTTTACGCCTCAATTAATATAAGTTGGGATGTAAAATGTTGTAGTGGTATTTCGCAAACGGATTCACAAACTACCCAGAAACGTTTCGCAATCGGGCGGTACATTTTTCCGCAAACGTGCCGCGTTTCTTGTTATCTTGCGCTATGCTGTTTCCCTGTTTTCTATCAGAGTAGCCCCTCAATTGGCCCCTCAGGGACCTAATGAGGCTGAATGCACCCCGTACCAGACCTCTAAGCGTGGGAGAACTCCTATGCCGGTACCGGGGATTGAACCCGAGTGCTCCGCCCTCCTATACATTAGAAAAAATTGGACGCGGTATGTTGTTCCCTATAGCTCCCTTATCACTTGAGGGTGGGTGAGTGTGTAAAAAGGCACCGGTTTAGTGTACATGGCTTCTACTGCTGCTCTCTCGCATGCTCACAGCTGCAGGCGTCTGCTGATGCGCGTGCATGTTCGGCGGCGGCGCAGTACCGGCTACGTTATGCGTTGTCCGTGCCCAACTAAGCTGTATCGCATATGAATGCACATGACTCCACGCTCTAGTTATCACAAAGAAACAGTGTCTAACAGCCGTTAGACAGTGCGGGTTGTACTGTGTGCAGTAGTGCTGCCCTCTGCGTAACTATGTATTACAACTGCCCGTCACATACCTTTAACTTTATAAGCAACAAGGAAGTATTTAATTATGAAGTTTATCCTATTACGTTCTAAGTTAAATTTTCTTTGTATTGACAGACCTTTTTTCTTTTGTTTGCAGGTAAGTGCTCTGAGGACTATGCAGAATGGCAAATTAAGTGTAATGGGTAAGGTAAGACGGGACAGAGTTTATTTTCAAGTTTTATACAATATTGCGTTTATATCTTGCACATCCCAGTGATACTTATATTTTGGCTCCCTTGCTAACCTTATTGAATTAACAGATTACCAGAGGTTCTCCTGGTCTGTAGTGTTTCGTAATAAAATAAGAAAAAAATCTGGAGAAAGTTTAAATAATTACTATTGGTATGGTTGCTATATGCAAACAGTATTCCTATTAAAAGTTAAAATAAATTATGTTTGCGCATTTGCTACCACTGTTATGTGAGTGCAGATGTATGCATATATTTCGGAGGATTTTTGATTGAAATATTGAAAAATTAGAATTTCATGTACTTGTAAAAGCTTTTAAAATTTATAAAGTAAAATCATGAATAACTGTTTCGACCGGTTTCATTGTTTACTTGTGCTAGAATTTCATTGATAAACATATTAGTAGTGTTTAACACTACTCGGTTCCAGAAAAAACTATTAAATGATGTCAAGAGTTCCCTATTTCATACACGTTAAACATCTCTGTAGGTATATTGGAGTAATTATTCATACCCGTAACACAAGTTTTACGCTGCTACGTAAAAAAGAAACTAGCTGGCGCCACGCTTTCCCCTATAGAGTTGTAGTTTTTCATGTAACAGTAAGACTGCGTGAACTGCTTACACCAGGGGAGGAAGTTGTAATATTGATGCTGACTCTTTTAATTACACAATTAGTCACATATTATAAACGATACATTTAATCTCTGTGCTGTGAGGAAATATATAATAATTGATCGGACAAGGTACTTCGGGATATTGTCTTAGCTAGTTTCATAACAGACAAGTTTTACTGCGTTTTACTTGAATTGACTTTGTTATACTCATCGAGAGCCCTACACCTGACTGAATCCTCTTGTACCTACCGTACGCACAGCACCGTTTATCTGGGTAACATTATAACGGCTCTCGCCTGACGTCACAAGAGCTGTTAAGCTTGCTCTTCGTTCCAGTACGTCACACACTTGAAGCTCCATTCCACTGTCCTACATATACCCTCCTCTCCGCTCATCCTGTATCCATAACCTTGATTCAGACCACTATTATACATCCTACATAGAGTTGAGATACGCATTTGCTACAGAATCTCAGGTGAATTTTAGTGAAATATTATAGATTTATTCAAAAGAAAGGAAAAATGAGGTGTTATGTTAGTAAATCAAGTACAAAATCGTGTATTTAACCTCTCTAGTTACTGACACAGTTTGAATGACTGACTGGTTCTCTGAGCTAGACAGACAATAGCGGAACGTGTAGCCTGATAGCTAACTACTGTGAGGCAGTGAAAGAGGTTAAAACTGCGATATAGGGGAAGTGACTCATTGAGTCAGTTCTCCCCATCTATGGTCTAATGTTACGTACAAATAACAACGCTTCGAAATAGTGCAAAACGAATGAAGTGTGCCTATTTGAAATCTGTATGAGAAAAGTAAATTTTAAATATCCCGTGCAGTGCCATATCAGTATAAATCATTGCAAAGTAGAATAAGACGATAAAATAATCAATAACATCCAAAGCTGTATATAAGATATACGTACGATAGCTTTTCCGTGACCAATGCCTGTAGATAAGAGTTTTCATGCAAATACCCACTGGGTTAAAACCGGGGAACAATAAGCAGCAAAAAGGTAAGAAATTGAGGTCTTCCCTGGAAAACAAAGTTAAAAAGAAGCATCTTACCACATACTAAATTATAACGCCATGTGAAACGAACATAAGAAAGAAATTAAGGGTGAATTTTACAGCCAATACCAGTTGCCGTTACGAGACCATTATCCTAAGAGCAAACAGAAGTCTTTATACTCCAACTGAGGCTAAACCGAAGCAAAAAGGGGACGGTAAAAGATAAAATTACAATATACACACTGTGCTGCGTACACAAAAGTTTTACAAAGATTGGTAGAAGTGGAGCAATGCGATCAGCGTGAAGCCCAACTAAACTGACGCCACGACTGAAGCCAGAATTCCAGTTTAGTATATTTTGGTAAATGCTATTATTGCTTATTAATAACTGTGATTGTTTCAATCAATATTGTTGTAGAATCAGAAACAATAATGTGCAATATATTTTGCCGTGTCTTACCCTAAAGGCTAATTTTAGAATTCCTATCCTATAGTTTAGGTGTAGAGGTGGTTCTTTTGAGGCACATTGTGGCCACTCTCTAACAAAGTAGAAGCAATTGTCTTTACCCGCCTTCTATGTATCTCCTTCGGGATCGCTTTCCCCCAGGAGAACTTAATGCATTCAACTCGAATGCCTCAGGGAGAAATCTCCATTTGCGAATGTTTGGTTTCCCTAACATTAGAATTACTTTGGATGCTCCAGTTTCTTTCAAAGTTGCCTTCAGTTCTGGAACGTTAGCAGGAAACCATACCATATATCTACATATACATTTATTAAAGCGCGTAGAATATAAAAAATATCTTCAGTTCTTTCAAAGAGGTGTTTGGGCGACTCAAACACATAGTGTTATAAGAATGTGCATGTCAAACAGTAAATAGCACAATAACTGAAAAGACTTAGGAAAAGCAGGATATATAGATGCAGATACAACATTAAAATTATAGAACACAAAACTTGCTTTTATGCTATTCTAGGATTAAAATGGCTTATTTTCACATAATGATGTCCTCGCTGCCACAACATAATTTTTCTCCAACGTGCCTGTAAGAAAACCTGCTAGTGAGAGACCGACTCAAGAGACCGAGCAATTCACACGCACAGCTGGTTGGGAAGCAAACTCCGATTCAGATGGTGATTTAGCTACTTTATGTCGAATGGTGGCTAGTTATATTGAAGTTTAATCTATAGTTTGCGTAAATTCTACTTTTCCTTCAAAATATTCTTGGTAATGTAGAAACTTTTCAATGTAGTTCAATAATTTGATTCGTTAAAATTCCTTATTTCTTTCTAAATTGGAATTGCGACGAAGAATGGCTTATTAAATTTATTCTTAATGATATCGGCCACTCAGGGCAAGCTGAAAAGTTAATGAAATTATTATTATTTTTTTATTATTCAAGTTTATTTTTTTGAAGATTACCCTACACAATCAGACATCGAGAGATCGGCATCAAGACATTATTTGTAATTGTAATCAGAGCAAGAAATAGCATAAATTTCAAATAAATAAAGGTTAAATGTTTTAAGACTTATAATTTGCCCGCATCACTTCCTACTATTGTAAACCAGATACCTTGAACACTAGGAAGTATTTATACGATCCACTTCCCTTACCCTTCACAAATGGTAGTTCACCTTTAAGAAATACACCTTGAATATGCTGGAGGGCAAGGTGCAAAAAAGAAACTTACAGCTATATTAAAAGGATCATGCAGGCAGTTTGCACGGAATTCATGACGAGTCCCGTTGAAGGGGAAACCGTCTCGCCTAGACTTCCCCAACCATTACACCTATCCCAGCTACCCTAGCCTGTGTAACATAAAGAAAGCCACTATCAGTGCACGCATAACGCTGACCTGCCTTAATGAAAAACGCAGATCCGTGGTAGCCCATCCGCTTCAACTTAACGTCACATTGCTTGGAAGTGGTGTGCTGAACGGCATACCTGGGTTATAGTGTACCACATAGCCCAGGTCCGATTTATTTTAAACAAAATTACTTTACAGTTACTGATATTATTATTTATTATTATTGTTTATTATTATTATTATTATTATTATTATTATTATTATTATTATTATTATTATTATTATTATTATTATTATTATTATTATTATTATTATTATTATTATTATTATTATTATTATTATTATTATTATTATTATTATTATTATTATTATTATTATTATTATTATTATTATTATTATTAAGTTTCCGTTTAATGGCTCTAGACAGACACAATAGCTATAGGTAATAGCAAAGATTCATTTTAAATTTCTCGTCTCATTGATCTCATTCAAATGACGGATATTCTGTTCCGAGTAAAAGTAGCTCGCTTAGTTAAATGTTACACTATTTAAATAAGTGAAATTGCCTACCTTTAAATGATGTTAATAGCTTGTAAAGTGTGCGATCGCTCAGTAAGCCATATTAAAGAAATAACCCCCTGTCTGGTCTGTGGAGCGCTTAATGAAAAACACCTTATCCCATATAGTCTGCATGCAGCACCAGGGAGAGGATAAAGGTGCTTGTATCATAAATGAATTGCCCAAAGGGAGATGTCCCCTTGGGTGACCTGGATTGCTATTCCATGATCAAAGCTCTTGCGGTGCATAAAAGCGGTTCCAGGCCTGGGGTTAATGGAGACGTTTTATGACGGGGAATTAAAATGCTTTTGAGGTATGAGTAGCTCAGCGTGGGCAATAAAAACCTCTCAGAAATGTGAGAATAAAGTTAAGACTCTTCACTCCAGCAGCAATACGTGAATGTTTAATCTCTGAATGGAACTATTACTTGCAGACAGCGGCAAGGAGCGCTTGAGGAGGGCTTTATTTTATACAAATAATAAATCCGCATTCTGAAGGTAATGCTTGCTTTATAAACTCCCAAACAAAAGCTATTTTATTAATACACTCATAAACAAGGACCAGAAAATTTTATGTGTGTGTCTTCCAGCACTGAAGTACTTTCTACAAAGGTAAGCCATACAGGAGGAATTTTAAAATTCCGAGTAAACCTCATCTTAAAAGACTGGTAGTTTTCTTCTATTAATTCTCTGCTGCCCAAAATCTCTTAGAGAAATGCGTTGTGTTGTAAAATAGCGATGCACTCAAACCAATTAAAACACAACTGATAAAAAAGCGACACGTATTAAACGTAATTTCCCTTTCTTACAACTTGAATGACCACTGATAATCGCACAGTAGCATTAGGAAGTCAGAAATTTTAAGATCTTTGGTGGCTCTGAAGTTTTATCAGTATAAATTGAACTGGTGATGACTTCATTTATTTCCTTCGTGAATAGCTCCTTTTTTCTGTTTCCTTTACATCACTTAAACTTGGTACGTAGGCATATAGCGACATATCTGTTAGGAGACACGCGTTAATTGAAGTGTGGCGTAGAGTCTTCAAGCTCTCATACCTATTCATACCATCCTGCTTCGTTATGAGTTCGCAAAAGGAGCAGTGCAGGGCAACTGTACCTCCACCTTTGTCATAGGCAGATTATATTGGAGTACAATCCAGTTTATCTGTTTTAGTATCTGTGTATAGCTTTCACGGTTACCACCTATTTTTTATTTCTACTGCTTTATTGGATAAGTTCGAATTTTGAGTCATGATATTGAATATTCAATGTGACATTTCTTGACGACTGAGAGAAACCATGGAAAAACTCTAGTCAAATGGGCTGACTCACGAAATTTGAAAACAGGACCTCCCGGAGTAGTTATGGTTACTATTGCTAGTCATTTTTGCGTCACAACTTTTAAGCACCAAAACTAGAGGGGACATTGGCTAACCAGTTTGCTTCTAAAAAGCAAAACAGGAACGTCTCTATTGACTACCATGGTAACGCCTAGAATTTTTCATTTCATATGAAGCTGTAAAAAGCACGAAGTAGAGAATTTCTGGACATTCTTTAATAGCTGTGTTTCCTAGCGTCTCATTCTGTACTGGGCGTGAAAGTTCTGTTAATTTTGCTCTGAGGTTTTTACGCCCAAAAAAATCCATGACCCTCCACCAGGTTTGAAACTGCATCCTCCGGACAGCTCGAGCAGCATGTGTCGCCGCTGTTATTTACACACAAAACATCATAGACGTTAGGAGCGCGACACGCATGAAGGGAATGAACGTACTTTAAGGATATAAACAACTAACTATAAGCGCATATTTATTGTAAAATTAGCTTAGCAATGCCGATATTAAATGCTAAATGTCATTATATATAATGTAAGTTAATGATGGTTCCCAAGAATTCAAAGTCACCGACGTTACACTAAATTGAAATACTCATATCTTTCATTGCTACCTTCAAGTCAATCATGAGAATCTTGTTTTAAACAACATGTTTGCGCTGAATATTATTTTGTATTGTATGTAAATTGTATTGTAAAATGACATTTACAAAGCGAAGAGCATTTACATAAGCACTAACACAATTTCAAATCAATGCACACGTGAAAGACAATGTGTAGTGCGTAACCAAGGGGTGCTTGCAACAGTTTACGTACCTGCGTCAACATAACAATGGCAGTTAACACCAACAAAGGTGATATTTTATGGTTATACCGGATGAAAGGTACATCTTCGACCTTACATTAACCATTGATTCTACATGATGATTGCAACGACTATGCTGAATACAATTATTGTCAATAGAGCCGTTTCGCCAAATAAACATAATTTATTAAAAATATTTGGAACCATATAGCTTCTTGAAGAATGGATATAAATTGTTTATTATTTCATTAACTTTCGCTCAAACATTGCGCGAGCAATGCTGCAATGCCTTTTTACTTACATTTGGATGACTTTAGCCACAATTTACAGCTCATGCAAAATTTAATTTCCAAGAGAAATATATCTATACATCAGGGTCCAATTGACACGGTCTATATGATTCTCATATTGATGCTCCAACTTTTAAGATGTTGGCAATTTCAGAAGTTGGAATATCTACTGTTAATTTATAATTTCGTTAAACACAAAATTTGTCAAACTGATTGCAAACAATTACACAGAATATTCAGTGTTATGAGGTTTCCCTCTTTGAATCATTTCATCTATTTCAGCCATATTTGACATTTGAATAGCAACTCTATTGCGTCAAATTACATGGCTTATCATAACATAAGAAACACAAAAGAGGTAATAAGTGGTAACTAAAACTCAGAGGAGGCGATAATAAAATGCGATAATCTTTTCGCCAAAGAAGGCTGTCATCAGTTGCAATTTGTTAAGATTTCAACCACCTCAAGTATGAGTAGAATAGTCAGCGTAATCTAATTAATGCGATCCAATTTCACTGTTTTTCTTCCGGGAACTTGAGTCGTGTGTGTATATACAGTCAGGGTTCAGAGGGAGTTTGAGTAGACATTTAAGCGTTGCGTCGAAATTGTTGTAGTGTGACGCCGTTTTAGACAGAACCGCTATGACTGCCAGATCCATATGTGTGTGTGTGGGTGTGGGTGTGGATCTGGGTGTGGGTGTGGGTGTGTGTGTGGGTGTGTGGGTGTGGGTGTGTGTGGGTCTGGGTTTGGGTGTGGGTGTGTGTGGGTGTGGGTGTGTGTGGATGTGGGGGTGTGGGTGTGTGTGGGTGTTTGTGTGTGTGTGGGTGTGCGTGCGTGTGTGTGCCTGCGTGCGTGCGTGCGCGTGTGCGTGTGCATGTGTGTGTGTCATTCCAATGATTTGTGGCAAACTGCAAAGGTGCTGTATGCAATGTTAATTTATAGATTCACGCTACCCTATTAAAATGTTTACCTATCAAGTGAAGTGTCGCCCCGGTAACGTGAACCATTGGCATTCGGGAGGTAACGAATTCTAACCTTTGGGGCCAACTAACCGGACTGAAGATTTTTTTCGCAATTTTCCTGGCTAGCTAGGCGAATACTGGATGGTTTAATCTGGGAATTTTTCTATCCCTCTTTCATCACTTTATCTCATTCTCTTCTTATAAACCATTATACCAAACATGGAACTAATCACCCATTATGAATTCAAAGTTTGTTTGCTCCTCTGCGGGCTACTGACCATAGCCTTTGACATCTCAGACCTACAGAGAGAAGGGAAATCCGAAAAAATGGTGGAAAAAGAAACAGAGAAGAAGTGTTTATCCACTTAATGACGCAATGTTTACATTTGCTTTTAAACTGTCAGTAAGTATACCGGGTGGAAAGGAACTTATTACACTCCTAATATATGCTTCATAGAATCATTACAACAAAAAAGTCTAATAACATTTAGTTCTTCCAAATCGGTTTAAGTTGTTCCGCAGATTTGGTATAGTTCAGTCTAATATTTCTAACAACCTTTTATGTGTCATCGTACATTCTCCCACCCTATCAATTTCTATTGTTGCAAAACCTTTTCCATTGCAGAGTTCTTCGAAATGTTGCAGATAGTTTATTGCTTTGCATATTCAGGTTTTGTTTGTGCAAAACGAAAGAGTAAGCATATGAATCAAAACTCGATTATGGAGTGACTGAGATCGATTCATTACTGAAGTCGATATTTGCAACCCCAAAAATCGATTCTTCGATTAGTCTATCTCAGATCGCCATCCCTAGAATTGACAGCTAGGAACAGTCTGAATGAGATAAAGAAAAATGTGACTTACCTTTTTCCGTGCAATTTTTCCAATTTTCCTCTTTATAAGAACCTTTCTCGTACTTCAACAAATATTTGTAAGAAAAATTAGCCTAATTGGTCCAGCCATTCTCGAGTTTTGCACTTAGTAACACATGTGGCCAATAATTTTTATTTATATAAATTACAATCGATTAACAATCAAAAGCGCACTGCATTTCAATTTCAGAGCTGTGTTTTTAACAGAGGTTCCTTTAATAATTAATGTATTTTTACAGGCTATTTATCAATATTAAAACTAAAGTGAGATATATTAACATTATAAACTACTTTTCTGTTATAACGACAAGGGAACACCGAAATAAATCTGATTTTTTGGTTTCGTTTTCCTCTGTTGGCAGTGCTGGGCAAGTCGAACTCCACTAATTTAAATTAATATATTCTAGATATGTTTTTATAGAATTTAACATTTTCTGGTCAAATGTTTGCGATATATTACATATTTGAATTCATATTTTATTTATGAAATAGTGCTGTTAAATAATTATTCGAGGATCTGAGATAAATTCTCTCACTCTACTAGTGAATTTATTGGTTAGGTCAGAGGTCTTATGATATTACTTGCGGTAAAAATAAAGAAAACATCTTACAGAAAGGAAAAGGAATTAATTTGAAGATAGTTAAGGTAATTGCACTTAAGTAAATAATTTTAAGAGAAAGCTTGACAACAGATTATATATTTAGATTGATGCTACATGTATGGCTAATGAGCAGGAACTTAACCTCCCTCTAAATTATGTGCCTTGCTGGTGGAACAAACAAAAGCGTCATTGTGTCTCGTTCTCTCGTGATAGAAGCACGCACAAGATGCGAGATTCGTTGTTGCCTTAAGGTAAGCTTAAGTGTCGGGAAAAGAGGAAGGTGTGTGTGACGCAATTCTCCCTCTTGTTTATCCACTCGCAAGCTGACTCGTAAACCTCCCCCGTTTATAGCCTGCAGTGGTACTACATCCCGCTTCTTGCGGCGGGAGGAGAATCTGTGCCCCACAATACGGGGATAAACATGATCTACCCTTACACCGTTCTGTCTGTAGACAAGATTACTCCCACCTGTAAGTCCTATCAAAACTGAATATAAATGTGTAAATAAAGCCAAGTTGCTGTTTTCAGAAGCATGTATCATCAAATTGCTATGAACCGGAAAGGTTTTAGCGTGAGGCTGAATTCTTCTACTAACACCTTCTTGTGTATAGTAGTTTTGTCATTCCGCATAATCCACTGGCTTTTTACTCTAGAGAAATGAAAGTAGATGTGCACTTGTGTAAAAAAAAAAAAAAAAAAAAAAAAAAAAAAAAAAAAAGAACAAAGAACAAAGCGTACTGTAGCAGCTCCCTACCGAGCCCAGTGGCACCGCGGTAAGTATTCAGAAGGTGCCGGCTTCGACATCTGGTGATTGTCCACTATGACCTATGAGTTTTTCGCAGTGTCCCCGGATGGGTAGGTGAATGCTAGAATGTTCTCTCTTCTATATGACTGCCTCTCATTTCCTGTGCGCATTATTGTGTAATTTTTTTCAGGGTTTTCTGCAGATTGCGAATGGCGGTGAGTGTAAAGTTTCGCTCTTTTGTCGTTCAGATACTGTTCGTCTGGCCCCACCTCTAAATGGGTCCGTCCAGGTACCCAAGGCTCGTGCGGCGTCGGTAGCGTTCCAACTGAAAACATCTGGGACCCCGGCTACATTTGGGTACGTCTCACCTAGATATGTTTGTCCTTAGGGTCTCTCTGCCAGAGATCACAGTAGAAGCAAAAATGTGTGATCCACTTGAGATTCTCTGCTCCAGTTTTGCTGACCCCTTCCATTCTTCGTACCAGCAGCTCTGTATTTCTTCTTAAGCTCTCGTCATAAAAGTATTTACTTGTAACTGAACAAAAGGTAATGTTGATACCTCAGTGGTTTCCGTGTGTGATCTAATGCTTAGCATGAGAACCTCCTAATCCAGAGGCCCCAGCTTCGATTTCCGACTGAAGAATGGGAAGTTTTCTTTAGTCAGGATTATTCTCCATAGTCCCTAAAGTCTGAAAGTATGACTGAGAGTGTGAAATATGTGCGTGTGTGTGTCAGTGCATTTGCGTGCAATGTCTATACAGAAAATCTAACATAAAAAACCGAAAGATACAGAATAGTAAAACGAGTGAACATCATTGTCGATGAGCAATTGTCCCAAAATCACACCCAGCTTTATGACCTTAGATGTTTAAATGCAGCATATACCAGGGACCCCTCCTCCAAATAGAAAATATTGGTCATGGGTCAACGATATCAGAAGTCAAGTACAGATAATAATGTACAGTTAACAAAAACTAACCTTCCCATTCAATCTCAGATTTACCAGAACGTTTTAGTTAGAAGCGTTACAGCTTTCACTTTAATTAGTGAGGCATAATTCAATTTTAGTGCATTATAAGTGTTTTTAAAGTTAATGAAAGATACAACTCGCTGGAAATATTAGCTACAACTGGATCTAGCTATCAGATGAAATATACAGGTTGTTACTCCCATGATTAAGCACCTGACGGCAGAAATAGGGTAAAAAAAAAATGTTTTTGATGTAATCATAGACAACACTGTATCTCAGATGGGTTTTCAGTATGACAAAATGAAAAACGTTTGTGAATTTTTCAAGCCATTCTTAAGTCACACACCCTTGTTGATAACAGTGATGCAATTAAGAATTGATAAGAAGTTATTCTGATCTGACTAATGAACGGTTTGCCCGTATTTTTTATAAATAGATCCTCTGTGTAGGTAAGAATACGTTAATTTAATTTTACAGCATCGTGTAGCACAAGAAATAATCCAGGTTTAATTTACTTTCAATTCTACACAACTGCCAATGTACATCATTTATTCTGCTTTCGTAATGCACACAAAATTTCAGAAAATGTAATAACAGCATATAGTTTGATCAAATCGTATACTTCAACTACCTACATTTAACGTTTTACGTCAAGTCTCGCTGCATTTAACAACTTTTTCAGATAATTGTAATATCTACTCTAATTATTGGCTGGTAAGGTTAACAACTTGATAGTGAGATAAAGAAATCGTTGCAATAAATAGTTAACATATGTTAAAATCAATGCATGATGCAATAATTATGAGTTCAAATATTGACAGGGAATGGGAAGTTATTAGAAAGAAAAGTTATGGGTTTCGGAAAAGCAGTTAGTTAACTCGGTGTAGCGAGACGTTCCGATGAAGTAAGCTGACAAAAGCTTTTTAACTCAATGTTCCGGAAGTCAGAGTTGCAAATACCGGACGTCAGTTCTGAAAATTAAAAAGAGAACAGGAATTATTCGAATTTAGCAATTCACACAAAATAGGTTATGTTTCTTATGCGATTAGGAAGTAAGATATGATAACATATATGTAGGAACTTTAGTGGGATATCCACGAAGTAGGTGGCACTTAAATTTACGAGAAACTGTATTTTCTTCTTGTATCTTTTAGGTCTTACAGAAGTGATCAATTATCGGCAGTCAGTAGCGCTTAACGACCGAGTGCGGTTTATACGTACTTTATAATCGTATCCAAGATTACCTTCAGGTAAAAAAGAGAGTGAATTAAATCGCAATATTACTGTTTGTCGCTTCAAGTTAGCCGGCCTTAAAAAAAAAAAAAAAAAAAAGTTTTGCCACTGCAGTTCTTCCCTCGTAATTCTGAAGCATGAAGACTTTAAGGACCTCAGACGTTGGCGCAAGTCCGCTACTTAATTAAGAGCCCTTTTATCCGTTTGCCAGGAATTTTCCCATTTTCCTCATCCTGGCAAAGTTTGGAAAACTGGCCGACTGCCACATCGACGGTATCAGTAACCTCTTTTTGGCTGGAAGACTGCAACCGCTATCTGAACACTTGACTGTGATGAAGCTTCTGGTAAACCGATACACAGCCATTCATCATCGCAACAATAAATCCATAACCGTCATCAGGAGGTCAGTTTTTATGATGCCGATTACGACCTCAGCATCATTGCGGTAATCCTGTGACACAGAAGAACAGCTGTTTTGATTTGATTTAGTTGTTAGCCGGCCGGCCGGCTGGGTGGGGCGGTGGGTTGTTCGGAAATGCTGATGACCAGCAGAACACAAAATAAAATGCAACGTCCCCAGAGCTGCAGGGTTCGCCATATCAACAGGGAATCCCATTATATCGCGCAGATGCGATAAATAAATTTTTAGCAATATTTCTGCTGGAATGAAATAAAAAATGTGGGACCGCTATTGAGTAGTTTGGAACTAGGGTATTATGTGGCGTGGATCCGGCTGCACTGCAGTCCATCAATGTAGCTAACGGCACTGTGCCATTCTATTGTGTTGTGCTAATCACCCGCTTAGTGCCAACCGCAATCTATCACACGATGTTGTCCGGCGGTTTTGCTTTTCTTGTACGCATTTAAATGCGACATACATAGCTGTACACGCTCAACATGTGGTAACAGTGTAAAAATGGTTTATTCTTCTGCACAACGACAACAACACGTTGTTTAATCGTCCACATTTAAAACGCTCATTAGTATTACAATCTAGTCCTGTTTGGCGATACTTGCAGGCACTTTCGAGACAAAACTGCGCATGATCACGAAAACCACCACGTACATAAAACGGAATTTAGTGAATCGCTAGGGTATCATGAATATTTAACGAGACGTTCGTACATAGCTTCCCATTCTTTCAATCTCTTTACCCCTCTCCAATGACTGGGCTGTGTTCATGCTACTGGTTGGACATAGTTATAACCAGAGACCGGAAGTTTAGGCATTAGAAATAACTAAAATAGACAGGAAAAAAGGCATTATAAATACTAAAGCAGATCATATTTTTCATGTTATCTTCAGTGATTTTCATTGTGTCATTGTAACATTAGGTTAAGTAACATGTTCGCAAACTTAACTCGCTAAGTACAGATTGGTTAGTATACATCTCCAAAATCTATGATAACGTAAGATTCTGTAATTTCCACAAAGGGATTCCGGTGCTGAGGAAAGCTTTGCATATGTAATTTACTCGGGTTTTCGACTCGAAGTTGCAATTACTGTTGGAAGCAAAGAAACCTTTTTCCCAATAGGCTTGGAAAGCGCAATTTTTGTGCTTGATTGTGCCAATATGTTGTAATATAAAATACTTCTTTCCTGATTCACTGACTGCTCGCATATTTTGCATGTGAGTACTTTACCGTCGCTACGAAATACGTCGGATTCAAAGGTATCAACGTAACTTTGTAATTTACTGCGTAAAGGAAGACTGAATTTCGGCATCTTGCTGTTAGCTACAGCAACGTCGCAATGGAAACTGAAAGAAAAACAAACACAAGCGGTAATTCAAACGCTTTCTGTTATGTATACATTTATTTGCACCCGTGTTCGATTCCAGGGTTCGATTCTGAGGTTTCTGGTGGAAGAAGTGGGCCGTCTGAGTGGTCCTGCTGTTTCCCCAGCCATTCATTACCTTTCCCTTCACCTTCATTTCATATCATCTCGTTCCTCAGTCATACTGAGCTACAGGACGCTCCCACCGTTCCTGTTCTCTGCTCCGAATGCCACCTTCACTGACCAGGAAGGACTTAGGGCGCTAACCGCATCCCATTCTCAGCTTCCGTTTAATTTTCTGTCCCGTAGTTCATCCCTGTTCTGCATTCACACGATAATGAATGCAGTTTTTCTGAAAATTGTTGCAACCACGACTTAACGCGGAGGGATACAAACTCTGTTGTCTGCATGGCGCCCTGTTCTAAATCTGAATCCATTAAACACACTTCTTTAACAAAGGCTATAGATGTGACTGCAGCTTTTCTTTTCCTTCAGTTTAACGCGACAGCAAATACTGTAGTGCCTTTCGCTTTCGTTACAACCAAAGCTATTCAAACGTAAATGGAGTTCCCTGTCTTTTAAGAAGCTGAACCTTAACTCGTCTTCTATAAGTAGGAATGAAAAATTACGTTCATCCTTTACCTATCTATCGATAAGGGTTAAAGCATGTCAGGGAGACCATCTGAGAACACATTGTGGAAAGAGAAAGTCTCGGAATCCCAGGGGAGTTCAGAAGCACTAAGGACGCAGATATTACTGAAAGCCTCTTTTCTATCCAGGCATTCTTAAACCCTAAGGAATAGTGGAATTGCTTTCAATAACCATCCCATTTTATTCTTTGCAGTTAATTTAAGCTCTTATGACCGTAACCTTCTTTGACAAGTAAGGATTTAAAGTTTTCAGAGGCTGTGGAACAGAGCTTTAGGAACAACATTTTGTGATTTTTTAATATTATAATTACAACCGCAATTGTGATTAATTAAAAGCTTTATCTACACACACAAAAATGAAAGTTTGTCCTTTGTGTGCTCCTAAACTTGACCGATCAACTGGGAATTTGGTAGGTATATGTATTTTTTTCATGGAGATTTGTATACCATCTGTTTTACTATGCAACTTAACATTCACATGGCTTTCTCTACTCGCTTTTCTTTTACGTAATACTTTTACATATCCTTTCCAACTCGCTCTTCAAAAAATACAATTAATACAATTGTCTATGAATGAAATAGAAATGTAACGCATTACATTTACACGATTATCTTTTCTCACGTTTCTTTTATGAAACACAATCGCATTTATTTCTGTTTCCTCTTCTTCACACAATTTTCTATACGATTGACATAGAAATGCGACGTTTTACATTCACACATCTTTCTCTACTTGCCTTCCTTCCTGTAGAATTTGGGGTTACTCAACAGTGCTTTTGCATATGTTTTTATTTATTTATTTATTTTCTTTATTCTGGGTTCTTTATAGTATCCAAGTATAAAAGTTATAGGGATACAATCGTCAAACCACGGGCAACGCCGGCTGGTTTAGCTAGTGTTAAATAACTGGAGGCAAACAGAATTGTGTGTAATATTAGGAAATAGTAGCATTATGGGGGCAGTCATAGAGTAACCGCAATCCGCTTTCCCTGGGTATTATTGGCACTATATTTTGTTATGTGGAAGTGACTGTAAGGCAAGGGCGGACAGAATAAGTATGTGCTTCAAATCCACTGTGCACGCAACCCACGTAACCTTCCTGCTGGTTGAGGTGGTGGCATTTCTTCAATTCTTGAACTGTTGACAGTGGTGGGTTGATACAGTTGGAAACAGCAGTTGTGAAATCATGGAAGGAATGGACGGCCACGAAGCCAAGGAAAGGAGTCCGAAATCGCACTTTTAGAGAAGCGTTTTCTGTTGTGAGTGACCAGGAATTTGCAGCTTCCAAGAATGTTCCAGAACACCTGGAGCTCATGCAGGATGCAAAGAAGATCATAGAGTGTTCTCTATGAAGAAGTCACGACAGTGCACTTTGTCGGGTATGCGGGGGAAAAGAAACTAATGGAGAAACTGCAATTATGTGTGATATGTAAGTTGTAAATACAGCAAAACATGCAATTGAACCTATTTTTTTATTTACATAATTTTATTTTAAATTATTCCTTCAGTTTAATTCTATGCGATTATTTTTTGTACTTTGTTTTGCTAAAATATGTACAACCTTTGTAAGACGGAAACCCGTAAATTTTGCTGGAACTATCGCGCTCCATTTTAGGCAGGTTTTACTGCATCTGTACTTCCGAAGTTGCGCCAAGAGGTGGTCATCTGAAACGGAGGACTTCAGTATTGACTGTTCTATGTTCATCATAGAAAAATAATTGTTCACAGACATATGTGGAGCAAACTATTGCTGTAACAATGAAACAGAAGAAGCAAATTCTCTCAAACCAACACCTCTTTCAACACGTCTCTGCCAACTAAATCACTTTTCACTTACTTTTTGTCACTAGATCTGTTTGTAGATCAATGAGCTCACATTGCAAGTTAACTCAAGAACATTGACTACATCTACAGTAAAAGGCCTTCCTGAAATCACGAAATCTATGCGAAGCAAACTGTCAACTCTTCAAGAATGGGAATGTAATTAGCTGGTTTATCCTTTGGCACAGTATCAAATTATTTCATAGATTTGAAATAAGTATTTTATAATTTGACTTATTGGTTAATAGAGTTGTCACGTGCCATGGTATTTTGTTATTACTAATAATAGTAATAATAACAGTAATATAATAATGATAACAACAATAAGAATAACAACAGAGAATGTATGCAATATATATAAAAAGTTGAATAAGAAAACAGTTCTTTCGTTCTATGTGGCATGATATCTACAATAAAGCCGTTCGAAGAAAACCAATTAATGTATTGTCACAAATGAGATAGACATAATTCCTCCACTGATACTCATCACGAAGTGACCTATGGACACCTGAAACAAACTAAGTGAGGGTTGCATAGTCACACGGCGAAACCTCAGGAATCACACGGAATCCGTTTTTGCCTACCTCTGCAAGATAATGTGAGAGAGACTCGCATTTGGAAGGTGTCAGGATCGATTACCTAAGACCGCCCGGTCTGATCATAAGTTCTTCGAGGTTGCTCCGGCTCTTCTGCCAAGACCTTGCTGTCCCTCATTTGCTTCATCATCTGTTTCAGAGTTGAGGGAATACACCACTGAAATTTAGTATAAATATCAAAAATTGGTATCTGGATTCCATCACATAGGGACTGAAAACTTTTTCTCATGTTTTTATTACAAATATCTACATATATTAATATTAGGTACGTTAAAATACTGAAGAAAATATTATCACTTTTGAAATGCAAAGTTTTCGAAAATTATTTTTTTCACCATATTAACTTTATAAAAATGTTTCGCACGATGTAGTCTTCATCCAATTCTTCTGAAATTTGTCACGTAGATTCCCAAGTCATAAACAACAAAATCTGTTATATTTATTTTCCTTTGAGCGACTTTTGACTTACACATTAACTTTTATATCTGTATAAAACTTAAACAAGACTAGAAATTATATATTTATGCGTTATAATAAGATAAATATAGTTTTATTCATCACTTCAAGGATTAGGAGACTCGCTTATTCCGAATTTACAATTATTCCTTCCATCTTTCCCTAGGTCTTCTCATCCTTTGTCCTCAAAGTTTATATTGATATGCTATCTTGGGCGTCCCTATTTCTTCCATTCTCTGAACATATTGTTCCCAACCATCGCGATTTTGTTGAATTCCATTATTTGTTGGGTATATTCCAAATTCTGCTATAATTTTCTCATTTTTATGTGGTCCAATTTAGTACATCCTTTGGTCCTTCTTAGAAAATTCATTTCCACACTTCGAATTCTACTCAAGCTCTTTTCATTTGTTAACTAGGACTCACTACCATACGGTGCCGCCTTTAACTTGTAAAACTTCAATCTTGTATACTTCCTTGTTTTCTTTCTTAATGTTCTATGAATAGAGAAATCATTTGAAATTTTAATAATTTGTTGTCAAAATCATTTCCTGTTACTGCATTGGTGTAGTAAAATTAATGTTCAATATAAATTACCTTCACACACTTACGGATGCTATTACTATACTCCTTAGTTTTTCAAGTGTTTTCTGATTAGTTCGCTTACGTTCTTGAGTTATTCCTTTTTTCAACTAGTGAATATCCTTAATCCCAGGCATGTAAATAGCTCATTTTAAATGTTGCCAGGGAAACTGAATTTTGCCTCTTTTCTTATACACGGAGAAAGTTTCTTTAAATATTCCTACCAGATTTGCCACAAAGAAATTATCTCCCTGGGTGCCTGTTGATGAAAACCGGCACCCTGCACAGTGTGTTCTATCTTCACTTCTATCTCTTTAAATATAAGGATGTTTTGAATTATTAGGTATTTAATGCCGAAGCACATCTTTACATTAATTGATTCTCAAAAGTTTTACTGTGTGAAAGGGAAGATTCAAAACCTGTCCACAAGTGTTAAATCTGGTGTATTCATGACTAATATCTTAGGTTATTTAAGATATCACACCAATGTTTTTACGCAATGTAAAAGTACAAGTAGAGCTAGCTGTTAAAAACATGATCTGTGTTAAGAAAGAAGGAAGACTGTTGAAGTTAAAAAGGTTAGCCAAGCTTCCGTTGTCGCAGAGAACCAGTATAGAACTCGGTATTCCAAAGTCTACTGTTCACAACATTGCTCACAAAATATTGAAATTTAAAGCACACATAATCACATTTATTGGTAATTATTTAACGGAACACACTGTAGTGCGTCATTCAGCATTTTATCGGCCCAAAAGTTAAAAGCCTAGCATTGCATATTGTATAGCTGAGCCAATTAGGCTCAAATTTGTCTTCCGAGGCCCAGCATCAGAATTTCCGCGCGCCAAGGCATGGCAAAGGTCGTGCACACGAGGTCATATAGACCTAAGGCTCATCACGCTGATTGGTGCTTAGTTCTCTGCATTGCGACAAAGAAAGGTTGTCGTTGCAAGCACGACGTCCATGCAACAGTGCAGTGACAACGAGAGCAACAGGTGTTTAAGATAGTAATACCGTATTTTTTTTTTTTAAATTTGCACGTCCTCCAACATTGTGTCATATCGGACGGACGAATGAATGAAATGAAATGGGTGAAATGATGCTCAAATGAGCCCGAGGCCCATGGAGTCATACCGTATTCTTCCTTTGTTCATCCGTATTGGTGAATTCTTTAAACCTCTGAATTTTATTCAAATGCCAGTAGTTTGGGTTATTATGTGAGTTGGGAGTGGGAATATTCTAATAAGGATTTGCTTTTAGATTGAAAATATTATTATACAGCCATTCGGAGACGGGCAAGGTGTTTTTTTTTTTTTTTTTTTTTTTTTTTTTTTTTTTAAACTGTATGGGTTTAGAGTTGCTGTTTGAAAAACATTTAAACGTTTTATGTAAAGTCCTATCACCTGAAATTGATTTGATTGTAGCTCTTCATAAGTGATCATCAGTCCTAATCTACCTTCCAACTCCAATTCATTGTGATCGATATTAGACGCGTCGTGTACGGTTTGAGTGTTGTTTGCTTATAAAATAATACTCGTTTGTAATTGAAATGAATTTAATGTCTTTTAGTTACATGAAAGATAAATGAGTTAGCATTGGATGCAAATCCTTCTTGGTAGACTGCGTTTCTAGTTTTATTTTCCTGTGCTTAAATAACCAAAAATGGTGGTTTTCCAACAGCAATATGCCCGATTCATGGAAACTCAAACTTAACTCCGCAAACTTCCAGTGAGTGACTTTGTGATTTTTTGATGGTCATCACGAAAGCCAGACGCATGGGAATTGCAGTCGTTTGAAACTGAATGGCAAGTCCGTTGGAATCGCCGGGATGCGCGGAATCAAAACATTCTTTCCTTTGTACTTTCCCTTGATAATCTCTTATGTAGTTCATAAGCTTTTTCACAGCCAATCTCATTCCATTGCATGGAATTGCTGACACAGTTGCGCAAATTTGTTGAACTTACTTTGGGAAGTTTACAATATTGAAATCCTCAAACTAATTTCCCGAGTTTTACTAACACATTTCGTGGTTGTCTAAGCCTGCAAAGTGAATTTACCTTAGTAGAATGGCTGGTCAAAATTAATGTTTGCAAAGTGTAATTAAATTCGATTTAACCATCCATTTTCAGAAACCACTACCTCTTATTTTTACGAGTAAACGGGTTTAAATGTAATAGACGCAGCTGTCAAATGATGGGCCCGCCTTAAACGTCATATATTCAAAGTAATCCGAAGTGGCAATTCCCATTGAATTACCAGATTCAATTTGTTCAATTTTTCGCTGTTCCTTTGGATTTTTCATAATGTTCTTATTTTCTAAGCCATCCTAGTATTGAGCCGAACAACACAAACACATGTTTGATGTTAATTATAGTTGAAATTTGATTATTTGTTGCGCGAGTGCCAGGAAGAGCATTTTATGTTTTTAAAAACAAACTGCTAATGCAATAACAGAATACATTTATGCTCTTAAAGATAAAACTAAATCTACTGTAAAAAAGAAACGAGTTGGGCAGGAAGAATTATATTCTCAAATTAACAGAGATTTAGTTTATGTGCTAAAATGAAGAATGTTACATATTTTTTACGGAAAATGCAATTTCGCAGAAAATCAATTTTTATCCTGCCTTCAAATGTGTTATGGAATCCTAAATTCCAGAGTATAGTTAGTGGTAGCTACACAAATTGGTCAAGTATTTACGTTTATCAACTTCATACTTTAGGAAGTGAGAAAAAGGTGCTGAAAGAAAGGACCATATAAATCGGCATACAACGTATGACAACATAAAATTATTTGACTGTTTTGCCATTTCTCGCCAAAATTTGTCTCACAGTACTAAGAGATCATTTTTAATGCATTTATTGTTTAAATTTTCTGGTTATTAATTAGAATATTCTTGTACTTCTTTTCTATCTCTAACTTGGTTTTGTTACCTCGAGTTAATGTTTCAAGTTGTAGGCACAGCTTATCTTCCTAAAATTAGTTTGATATTCTGCTCTTAATGAAACAGTTTATGCATAAGGATCTTATGCGGAGTCTCATAATCTCGCTGAAATTGCTGTAAACGAGGAATTGAGTTACCGAGGTTTAAGTACGTAAACTTATGGAAATACTCTACCTTGATCAGAAACTGAATATGAAAATTCTAGACTTGTCTTAACTCTACTGGTTTCAAGAGGTGGAAATGAAGTTACGTATAACTGTCACAGGAGTATCTTGTTGGCTGCGTTCTAACTTGGTGCAAATTTATCGATAGTCGATTAGTATTACTATAAATAATGTTTTAGCCTAAACATTAGCTTATAAGTGGCAAAAGGAAAGACTATAACCCTACATAGAGGTAGGGTAATCAGATAAAGAAGAAGAACAAGAAGAAGAAAAGGTCTGTGTGTGTGCGCGCGCGCGCGTGTGTGTGTGTGTTTGTGAACAATAATAAAAACAGCTGGTTAAACACCGAACCTCGTATTTAAGGTCACTGTCTTTCAAAGATGTGAAGAAAAAAAATATTTTGTTGTTTAACGACGCTGTCAATTGCCAGGATCACATCAGCGTCGCCGGTGTGCTGGCATTTTGTCCCGCAGGAGTTCTTTTACATGCCAGTAAATCTACTGACATGGAGCTGTCGTTTTTAAGCACACTTAAAAACCATCGGTCTGGGCTGATTACTCAAAGCTGCCCTGTTTTCGACGGTTTCGTGTTCTCATTCGGATGTATTACGTGTTATTTTTTTGAATTTTCCAATACTTTTCCCAAATAGAAAGTTGTTATTAACTTTTTTATGTCCTAGCCATGCAAGGAGTCTGGGGTTTCAAAGACATCAGTCACCAGCTCTTATAAGAATTGACTATTCTTAAGATTTTGTATTCTTCTGTTCCCATTGTACTATAACAAATGTCTTAATAAACCATTTCTACGAACGTTTATCTCGAATAACATGCACTAGGTGAAAGAATGAGCGTTTTTAAGAATATTTTGCACCAGGGTGAGCAGAAAGGGTCATGTGAGTGTACGTATAAGATTTTTGCATTCTCTACCACTTCTTCGTAGCAGATAAAAGCAAATATTGTAACTAACACAAAAGTTCGATACTGAGATTTTCCCCAAAACATGCTTTTCGCATTTCGAAACCCAAGAAGCTGTATGTGTGGGAGGGTGGCTGCTTGTTTTATTTCCTCAAACAATGCTCTAATAGTAGGTATTCATTAAAATGTCTTTAAAGTTTGAATTTGTAAGGAAGAATAAATGCTTATGTATGGTTGTTACTTTAATACTGACGATTACCCATCATTATTTGCATTAGATATTGTTGTTATTATAGTCAGCAAAGGCCGCGAAAGGTTTATTAAACTATAAATTTAAGTGGTTTAAACTTAAGTCCAAGTTGGTCTTAATCATTAGTTTAGTTTAACAATTATACCTTGAAAATACTTTCCACGTTAGTCATCTGTGATTAAGTGATGTTTTCACTTTACGATTCATTTCATCCAGGTATTTAAAAGAGTTTGTCCTCCCGCCTCGAAAGGTCACGTGTTCGATTCTCGGTTAGGGTGGGTTTTCCGGATTTTCTCAACGATTTCTCTTATCTATGTGGGCTAACTTTAAACTCTCTGGACCTCACGCTCTTTGAGCACCATATCACACATTTCATAAATTTATTGTCCGATATGACGTATCACGTTGGAGGGTGTTAATACCTATAAAAACAAGGTATTTGCCTTCATCACGGTGACATATTGCTTTTACTATATTTTTGTACACAGCTGCTGGATTTTTTATGTACAAAGCTAAAATTTAGAAAGAGTATTTGCAACGCTGAAAGATAATTTTAGATCAGCAACCAAAGTTAGTATTTACGATTAATGTCTTACAAGGATACGATACGAAGGTTTTGAAGAAACTTCCATCAATCTAAATTACCCTTTACATGGAAACTTTTTCGAAAATTTTGGTTTTCTTGAAATTGGCTCTAAAGATTTTGATTAAAATGACATACGTGTAAGATATTTTTGTGAGAAATGAAATGCATATTTCTAATTTTCTGGCTATAGCCCATGTGGTCCTGTTTACTCTTGATGACTTTTAAATAATTCGTAAACCGTAAAAGATAGACAAAATTACATCTTTTTAGAATACAAAATTTATGTCCATATGAATTTTTTTGTAGAGTGAACCATTTCGGAGATATTCCTTGTTATTTGTGTGAGCTTTCCAATACTTATACTTTTATCAAATGGAAGGGGTAATTCACCTTTTATATCTTAGCTGTGCAAAGGGAACGGAATTTTAAAGACTTTATACAGCAATCTGCTTTAAAAGATTTGACTATCCCTCAAAGCCTAATGTAGGCCAAGGCAAGGCATTTGATTTTCTCAATACAACTGTAAGAAATTAGTAATTACATATATTACTTGGCGAAATATATACATATTCCTTGTTCAAGCTTAGAAGATCCTAGTTTGTGGAAATATTAGTAAGAAGATTTTGTATCCAGGAATAATTAATTACGATTTTTAAAACGTATACATTGCGATGGTTTCATCTGTGTACTAATTTAAATTAAGTAAATAAATAAAAAATTCTAAAATTCTAACCTGTCCTACTTCTAAATTTTATAAGAATTTTGTACATTATTAGCTTTTATGTAGCAAATACTTACACGTTAATTTATATCCTCTATCATTCATATTTAAAAGTATCTTCTCTTACAGATCTATTAGCAGGCGTGTTTTTATAACAAACCTAAAATAGGACAGCTATCTCTGGTATTCCCCTTACATATACAAGAATATTAACAATCATATCCGCAAATGTTTATCTCGACTGACATGAAGATAAAGGAATAGGTGTTTTAGGAATAGTTAGTAGAAGAGTAGAGAAATTCATGTGAGTGTAACACTACAGACTTTTTTCATATAGTTTGAATAAAACTTAAATGCTTAGATGCTGGTAATGATGTCGTTTCGTCATTTGTTTAGCAAAGTTTGTGTTGTGCATGAAATAACTAGCTGTTTATGCATGAATTTGGGTGTATAACCGCCTATAACAGCTTTAAGATTGCATAAATATGTTTCGTTGCATTTATTGGATGCAGAGTTTACACATTGTTCACTAAATAGTGTATAAGTTATAGCGTTTCTGACTAAACAAAAATCGTAACGTTTAGATTTTGTTTGTTATGATCAACTATTGACCACAGGGAACAGAAAATGTATGTTGTTGATAAGATAAAAATATACCATAACCTTTATACTTCCTTCTTGGGTAAATGTGTGCCATGTGAGTGACATATTTATTTTAAATTGGGTGTTTACGTTAATATATCAAACGCTACTATGCATTTTTAGCAATTAATATGATGAAATGAAGGGACGTACAGTGGAAGGAAGGCACGGGAGAATGGCATGCATTACCAGTGAATCAATAGCGAGGTAGCGGATATGGAAATTTGTGCTCACTTCCCCTCAAGAAATTAAACCGCTGCTGTATTGCTCCTGCATTCCATATCCCACAGATCTTCAATCATAAATTTTGGTCACAACTAATTTCAACGAGCATCATAACCTCACATTGGTCATAGTATGGTATTGTGTCGACGTATAGAGTGGAAGTATAAATAGAAAGTACTGTTGAAATTTAACGTTCAGAATATTTACTAATTTGAACCAAATATAAGATCTAAAGTCTCATTAATGCTGTATAAATATCAGCAATGATCATTTTGGTTATGTTTAATTTATCTTCCAAGTGAAATAAAATACGTGTATTAAATATGGTCATCATAAGTAAACCGCCACCGCCACCGCCACCACCACCACCATCATAATACTACTACAAATAATAGTAGGAGTAGTAGTAGTAGTAATAATAATAGTAATAATAATAATAATAATAATAATAATAATAATAATAATAATAATAATAATAATAATAATAATAATAATAATAATAATAATCATAATCATAATCATAATCATAATCATCATAATCATAATCATAATCATAATAATCATAATAATCATAATAATCATAATAATAATAATAATAATAATAATAATAATAATAATAATCATAATAATCATAATAATCATAATAATCATAATAATAATAATAATAATAATAATAATAATAATAATAATAATAATAATAATAATAATAATAATAATAATAATAATAATAATAATAATAATAATAATAATAATAATAATAATAATAATAATAATAATAATAATAATAATAATAATAATAATAATAATAATAATAATAATAATAATAATAATAATAATAATAATAATAATAATAATAATAATAATAATAATAATAATAATAATAATAATAATAATAATAATAATAATAATAATAATAACAAAAATACTGACATACCTATTAATTACGTTAATTACAGGTTTCGTTGCAGGAATAATAGCTGTGCTTTAGAGAGCAGACAGATTTGAAATACTCTTATGTTTGTTCTCTGATTCTAAGGTAGAAATCTATGCGTAGATTAAAGACAATGATTCAAATGCAAATTAAAGAATGCCACCAAGTGATTAATCATTTATTGGAAAGAATTTAGCTGCAATGTATGCCTGTATATTGCGGAATCTTTGGAAATGAAAAAGTTGGTTTTCTTGCTTTCTTGTCACGGCTCCAATTTAATTAAAAGTGTAACTGAAAACTTGCCAGTCTGGGTAGTCCATTAGGTTCGACGCTGGTCTACTGATCCCTAGGTAGCGGGCTCAAACCCAGTCCGCACTGATGGTTTTTAAGTGTACTTAAAAAAGTGTTTTAGTGTGGTCCATATCAGTAGATTTACTGGCATGTAAAATAACTCCTATGGGACGAAATTATGCAACACCGGCGACGCTTATGTAAACCTGGAAATTGACAGCGTCGTTAAACAACAAAACAATTTAATTATTGAAAGCTAACCTCTGGAACCTGCCAGGATAGGTTATTTCGTGTTTCTAAGAGTTAAACAAGGATGTTAAAACAATATTAAGATGACATTCAACATTCACTAACGTAAGGTTTTTAACGAAGCAGCAAATACGCTATATTAACGTTACGTCCCTTGTGTCATACGGTATGATTATACCACCGACACGAGGTACACATTTCAGTAGCCCTTGTCTTATATCCCACACGAATAACAAGAAATATCTCCTAAATGGTTCGCTCCACAAAAAATGCACTTGGACATAACTAGTGTGTTTTGCCGAGATCTACATTTTTACACAAAGATTTGGTCTTCTCTTAGGGTTTACCATTTATGTAAAAGTCATCAAGAGCAAACAAGTCTACATAGGCTATAGCCAGAAAATTCAAAATGTATATTTATTTCCCATTAAACTATCTTAAACATATGGCCTTTTAGTCATAATATTTGGAACCATTAGAAAATCAATATTTTCCACGTAAAGGATAGTTTGGGGTTGAGGTAAAAATCTTCGTGTCGCATTCTTGAAGGATATTAAACTTAAATACCATTTTGTTTTTCAACCGATTTTTTCTTTTTGAGTTATGCTGTTCACAGAGAACACAAACACAGGCATGCGCGTCCTCCCCCCCTCGGCGGGCCTTTTTCTTAAAAGTGCTGTTTTGGATTCAGGGGGCCTCAAAACACATATTTCCGGTGAATTTAGGCATAGTAATTTAGGGTCAAATACAATATTCACCCTACATACTGTACGTAGTAGAGAAAGTAAAAATATAAGTCTGTTAGAGTGTTACGACTACATTGCCTATGAGATGCATACTCAAGGAGACTATAAATCAAAGAATGATCCCTTGGTAAGTATTTAGTCACATCGTTTATTAATACGCAAGTGTAGACTTAAAGTTCCTATTTTAAGCTTGTGTGTTTTTGCCGGGATTCATCCCATGACGCTAAATGTATTTCTTCAACCTCCGCTGTGAAAATTTTGCGACCCATATCTTGGAGTATTATACATTCGGAATGTTTGTAAATTCTTTTAGACAGTTTTAAACATTTTAGAATAGGAAAAAGGTGTTTGAGATTGCAAATGTGTAGTGAAACAAAGCGTTACACCGAGCAATAATCTTTCATTACTGTTTAGTTCCACTTTTGGTTCCGAACGTCAAATGTCACAAGAGACACAAAGAGAATCACATTATCGATTTCTGCATTCTATTGTATTCAGCCCTTCACTTTAGAAGGAGGTACAAAATTGGTTTTCTACGCCGTAATAAAAGGCTTGTATCTCTCGCGAGCGAACAAAGAATTTATTTGTCATAACAGCATAAAGAAAGGGAAAGTGTTTCAAGGAAGTTGTGGATTATAAAGTTGCAATTTGTTATAAAAGAAAAGTAGGGTGCGATTAAGAAGTCCTTCAAATAAAGTTAGTTGCGTCTCTATACAATGGGACATTAGGAAAATATATTAGTAACAGCACATTTTATTCCTTTTAGATTCTATAAGATTAAAATTAGCATGCAATGTTCTGCGATTTTCTTTTTCCTTCCTTGTTTCTCTTTTGCTATTTATCACTGAACTGCAAATGTCTTTAAGAAGAACATAAACATTGTGCTTTCCCAACTCAAGTTTATGTCGCTTTAACTTCGTGTCCTATCGCGATGGATCTGATAGGAACGGGGTTTAAGTCACATTTTCTACTCGAGGTCGTAGAAAATGAGAGAAACTTCAAAACAGCATTTGCAAAAATGCGACAACAATCTGCCACAGAGACAAACCATAGAGGCTATAAACACAACCTTTCAACAAGCCGTAACACTAGTCACAGAAATAGTGGAGCTCATTTCTGATCTGGTCTGCATGGTTCCACATTCTTGTGGATAATCATCATTTAGAACTGCATTAAAAAGTTAATTAGGTCGGCATTTATAATTTGAACTGGGAGCATTGTTTTTCAGTGGAATTCAATTGAGTTATCTATATAGAAATAATTATTTTATAATTATCATTTGCGTTGCTGTATATTTTTAAAACACTGTTTTAGACTGTTGAGTTTTCGTGTTTGTTGAGAATGTGAATAATACAGTTTCCTTAATGATATCTTAAAACAGTTCATTTTCGTGTTCTCGCAGTGGAACACGAACTGCACATATAATGGAGTTTCTCCAGACTAATGTACTTTGGACCACAATTTTTATTAATTTTCATTTTGTATATCTATTTATTATAGTAGTATCATTCAATGTCCGTTTTTTATTTCATTTGGACAAAGACTCCGTTCCCTTTTCTTCCTTAAAACAAATTTATCCATCACTTCTTAAAAAGCCCACATAAATACAAAAAGAAACTGCGTAATGCAATGAAGTGTGTGTGTATATATATAAAAGTAAATTTAAGAGCAATAATTGAAATTTTATTTCGCAGATTATTGTAGGCGTCAGTTCAATATACACACATTTCTCTTCTAAAACCCTCATTATTAATATAATTTATAAACTTTTCTAATAACAGAACTTTTCAGAAACTTATATTTTGCACAAATGTAAATTCTGATATGTGCATTTTCGCAACATTGTTTTGTTTTCTATCTTAAACTGTGATTAATGGATATTTCGTGGCTCTGTGAATGGCGGAGGTCTTATTCCGGTACCGAACCATGTGAACGTCGCGTGTCCAAGGAGGCCTTGGTGCTAGGCAAACGTATCTCTGCTTTTGAGATGACCAGATGGCAGGTTCTACACGTGTCTACAGAGAGCTTATAAGCACTTGCACCTCTACTTCTGCAGGTGTCAGCTATTATGATGCCGTCTAATTTATCTGATTTCATTATTTGTGGATAGATGGCAGAGCATTCACTATTACCATCTATTATATTCAATCGTAGATATGAATTAGGCTTTACTTCGCATAGGTACAATTCCACAATTATTCCACCCGTTTTTGTGAACTCCTGGAAGGAACCAAAACTACCAACTACCAACGTAAGAAAGTGGCTGTGTAAACATTCTTAGGTCCCGCTTATTTGGACCTTAACAGTGCAAACAAGATATTTTTGTTATATGATCTGTATTTCAAAGTATGAATTGGATGGAAGTACCTGGTGCTGGGTTGACCACCCGCTTTCAAATCTTTACTCTGTCTTGATGCATAGAACATCAGCCTGGGAAAATACATTGCAAACTGTCAACCTTCAGGAAAAGAAACCCTGGCGGATTATAAAGGCCTTGAGGAAGGACAAGGCCTTATACTAGCATCCTTTGCACGGCACTGGTGGGAGACTCGCTTTTGAGCCAGACGAGAAAGTCACTGTGTTCGCGGACTACCTTGAGGTACAGTTCGAACCCCGGGAGGACCCGCAAGACGAAGACTTTACTGAACTCGTGGATGCAACCGTGGATTACCTCTATGAGGAACCGCGGCGGCTACATGAGAGGATCCATCTCCCTATAATCACCCCGAAAGCGGTGATTTCCGAAATCCAAAGTCTGAATCCTAATAAATCCCCTGGACATGACGGCGTCACGGCGCTCATGCTTCAGCACCTACCCAAAAAGGCTGTGGTTCGTTTGACTCGGATTTTCAATGCATGCCTCCGTCTTCGTTACTTTCCGGTTTTCTGGAAGGAGGCGAGGGTGGTATGTTTATTGAAACCGAGCAAAAACCCCGTCTTTCCTAACAACTACCGTTCCATCAGCATTCTTCCAATCGTCTCAAAAGTTTTTGAGCGGTTGCTCCTTACCCCCCTATTACCCCTGTTTGAGGAGAGGCAACTCCTACCGGATCATCAGTTTGGTTTTCGTCGGGGTCATTCCACGTCCATGCAGTTGCTGCGTGTGGCCGAGATGGTATCCCTGGGTTTCCAGGGAAACATCAAAACCATAGCGGTGCTGCTGGATGTGGAAAAGGCTTTCGCCACAACTTGGCACCAAGCCCTTCTGTACAAACTTAAGCAGGCAAATATCCCTCCTCCATATCTCACTATACTTAGCAGTTTCCTTCAGGACCGCACTTTAAGAGTGAAAGTGGAAGGAAAACTGTCTACCAAAAGACAAATAGCGGCAGGAGTCCCAGAGGGCAGTGTACTCTCCCCGCTACTCTTCGCAGCTTAAATGTCCGATTTCCCCACGGAACAACATACTGCGACATGCCAGTATGCGGACGACGTCCTCATCATGGCACAGAATAAAAATGTGAGATATTGCCTCTCTCCCCTTCAACAACTCGACGCCGTCGACCGTTGGAGTGAGAAGTGGAGAATGGCTATTAGTCCGGGGAAAAGCTCCGCTCTTCTCCTTGGTAAGGTTCGCAATTGGCGGCCGGATCGGTCACTTCGGCTTAGGCGGAGAAATATCCCATGGGTAACCTCTGCCAAATATTTAGGCGTTCTCCTCGATCGCGGGCTAACATATGCCCCACACGTCCGCGCAAAGGCCAAACTTGGTCACGCTGCGCTCAGACAGCTCTATCCTATCCTCAGATCTACTATGCCCAACCACCTTAAATTAAGGATTTACCGGGCCATCATTCCGCCAATGATCCTATATGGCTGCGAAGCCTGGGGATCAACAGCACCATCTCACATACTCAAACTACAGTCGGTGCAGAACAGGGCGTTACGAATGATCTTCAATACCGGACGTAGATTCCCGTCTCATATCCTTCATACCCAATCAGGACTTCCCTACATCGAGGACTTGATAAAGGAGCGATCCCGAACCATGTACTCCAAAATTAACTCCCACACCAATCAGCTGGTTCGGGTATTAGGTCAATATGACCACAGAGCACCTCGAAGAAGGAAAAGTTACCGCTTACCCAAGGACGTCATTGGATAAGGGTAATGCCACTCCCATCCTCCAACACATCATTACCCAACACCTATTCCTGCCCCCTTTCTGTATCCTGAATTAGGTATACAGAAAGAAACCTTTGCCCAGGACACAAACGCACGACAACACAAGGACAACCTCCCATATCGCACAGATAAAGTCGCATTAGCGGCTAGGTGCTGTGCAAACAAGACACACCGTACAGGAGAACCTGTACGACCTGATTACGGTTCTGGTTCTGGTTAAAAGTATGAATTGCATGGAAGTACCTGGTGCTGGGTTGACCACCCGCTTTCAAACCTTCACTCTGTCTTGCCCATAGGTTCGTCTGCTCCCCGATAGGCGTCTAACCCTATCCTTGTAAGCACTAGGGGTGTAAGTCCAACATATGGGGAGGGTAATCAGCTGAAGAACCATACCCTGTCTGTAAATTGTTAAACCGAAACTCATACCTTTGTCTAATACCTATTAATATTATTATTTATGTTTTTTTTCCTCAAATTTGGCAGTCCACAAATGTAGTAAGTTGTAGATTTATTTTTATAAGGTATGTATGTACCAGGTGGCCCACTACAGCCGGCCCTGCGGAAAGTAGATAGCCCTTCGTGCGTTAAACAAGTTGCCGAACTCCACGGCGCAAGACAGGGCAGTGACGTTTCTGCCTTTCAGCAGAGGTGCAGTGAGAGGCAGTTGGACTAGCGTGTGGTAATATACAGAGTAACAGTACAAACAGCCGAAAAGGTCTCACTTTACTTCCAGGATAGTTATTTTCTAGGGAATAAACTCACTCCTGTACATGATACTATTGTCTAACATTTGAATTGCAGATTGTAAAGTGCGAGCATGAGGGCACTTAATGTTTCATTGGCTTTTTTCGTTTGTTATAAATGTTGTTGTGCTGTCATCTTTTGCGCTTAACCACAATTATTTTTCTAGTGTTCATACAACGGTTCTCTCTCTGTTGTACCCCAAATATGACAAGTTTCTTTGCCTATGCGTTATTGTAATGTAGTAACTGTTTACATTAACTTTATTCCATTTTCTAGCCCTTATAATTACGTGCTATTGATGCCACAAATTCCAGTACTTTCCCCTTTATATAGATGTCGGCTATCCGAGAAATTGACGATCATGCTTAATTTTGTTTTGTGCTTTTTGTACAGTAGGTTTATTACAAAACTTGGCCGGCAGGTGTGGGTCACATGTGACCTACATTACATTTCCCTGCGCGCGCATGCTAATCGTCACACGTGCGTTAGTCTTACTTCTGTTAGGTAGGTGTAATGTGCTGTTGTAGTCCAGTTCACACGTGAATAACATTAGGAGCGTTTAGAGGTGTTTAGTTTTCCTTGAAGTGTTTTCAAAATGAATCGATTGCAATACAACAAAGTGTCTATGTGCGATACTGAAGTGCTTAAGTCATCTTGTACGGAAGTTGTAAGACAATTTAAAACTAAATTTCCTAGCGTGCGTGTCCCGAGTATAGACACCGTTCGTTTGCATTTAAATAAATTCAAGGAGATGGGATCAATTTGTGACAGGAAAAGAAAGTAAAACGATGTGTGCTTACGGAACAGAAATTAGACGAAATCGGAGAGAGAATACAACGGTGACCTCAAAAATCTGTTAGGCAGCTTGCAGAAGACAAAATTTAAACAGAATATCAGAGACGAATCAACGGTATTTCGGAAGCTGAACTAATGCGTGTGAATGAAAATTTCTTTGGATGCCGTAGATGTATTGATGCAGATGGATGGCGTTTCCAACATCTCCTGTGATAAGTATGTTTTGTGTTTATTTTGATAATTGTTAATGAGATTTGAGATTTGATTTGACGTCCATGTAGTTTGAACGAGTGACGGGCCTGCAATTGCTAGCCAAGCCGTGTAGTACGTGCCCGGGAGACGGCCGTGCACCTGTTGGCCAAGTTTTGTAGTAAACGGACTGTACCTACTGGTGTGACCCAGGTCTCTTGGAGTTGTACCCTTATGCCTCCCTCCCAAGATCCGCTGTAACAATGGGTAGGCTGGCACATTGCATTATTTTTCTGTTATTGCTCCTTCCATCCAGTATATGAATTATGCATTGCAAGTGAATCTGGACTTTTAAAATGATAAGAACGTTAAACTTGGGTTTTGAAAATAAATATATAACATTTTGCAGTCAAAAATTTAATATGAACATACCAAGCGAGGTGGCGCCGCGGCAATTTGTTCGACTTGCATTCTGGGGGTGCCGAGTTCGATCCCCGTTGCCGCGCACTCTCACTTGGGTTTTTCTGTCATTCCTCTTATCCCACTACATTTTCTTATCATCTTTCAGGTGTGCTTTCAAGTGAGTGATGATGGTTGTGCCGGGCAGATGGCACGAATGCTTGTGCATGGTAACCACTGTTCTCGGCGCTAGGTGGCGCTTGGGCAACCGCTGTCTTCCGTGGGTTTAGACGCTTGTGCGACATCAGACCCGCGGTGTGCTGGCTGCTCGGCGGGGCCTGGCGCTAAGATGAAGCGTTCTCAGCACTTGTTAGGGACTTCCGCGCGTCTGTTAAAATTGAAGTTTTTCAAAGTCATGGCTACACATTATCTTTTGCGAAACACCATTACACTTCTTTCTCTACTCGTACCTCAACATAGACTTCATACAATTTTTATGATTGAAATATAAATAAAAAGTATTTCAGTCGCACGAGGTTCTCTATTCACTTCATACAATCACACTTATTTCTCTGCTCCCTCCTCTATAGACTATTCATATCATTTTCCGTATATTTGAAATTGAAATACAACGCAGTTATTTTTTATAACGTTTTTTTTTAGGAAACAATCACATTTCTTTCTCTGCTCCGTCTTGTACAAGTAATTGGTATAATTTTCTATGTGATTGACATAGAAATGGAATCATTAACACAACATTCTCTACTTACTTTTGAGGTTGTTCAACATGCCTTTACATAATATTTTCCTTGTGTCTTGATTGATTTTTTCTTGTATTCTTTATAATATCCAAAGTAACAGAGATAAAATGTCAAACTACGCGCAACGCCGGGTATTTGAGCCAGTATTTTTAATCTCCTATACCTGCATCTTCGAGGCAGTTTATACTGGCCGAAACAGTAGGTTCCATTCTGTGTGTAAGCTCGACCTAATGAATCAAACGCTGATTCAAAATCCATATATAAAAAGACAGGTACTTCTGCAATGGTATTCACTAGACTAAGATAGTAGGCTTGTTGTTATCTCCTAACAGAATAATCGTACGTCGCGTTGTCAGCACCTGAGCAGATGAAAATGAATGTCACAGTTACCGTTGGACAGTTATGGAGATGAATGAAACTTGTGGTATGACACGTGGGAGACAAGCAACCGGATCGCAAAACAATGCTTCACGCTGCTCATTCCGACCTGTCACGCTGTGATATTGTCTCTACCGTAACAATAACACTTTCACTTCTTGCAAGGAGACCAACTCAAACAGAATCTGCTGTCTTCTTTTGCTTCTTCTTCTTCTTCTTCTTCTTCTTCTTCTTCTTCTTCTTCTTCAAGGCTGAGACCTTTCGGCCCGTTCCGTCGCCATCAAATTGTTGTTGCCATCGTTTTACTGGTCTCCCGATTGGCCTCCTTCCTTCCCTGCTTTTGCAACTCGTGTAAGTGGAATGTTATTTATATGGTGTTTCCAATTTTGCTGGTATTCTTTTATCTACTGTATGGTATTGTCTATTTTTAGTTATTTTCTAATTTCTTCACTTCTTCTTTTATTTAACGATATGCAGCTTAGTATGTTGTTTGGGATGGCAAACACATTGGTTATCAAATAGGAAACCCTGTCCGGAGATGTACGGTTTGGACGCTGTAGCGCATCGAAGTGTGAAATAGATGTACATTCACATTTCGTCAATAAACCCAACATCGAGCTGTCTACATTGCAAAGGGCTTTGAACTGTGTACCTCCTACATCATTGAAGAGGCTATATCGGCGGTGGTGTACCTCATACACCCGACCTTGCGGTTGTCTTTTGAGATTTTCAATCGCTCCGTGGACTCGAACCATAAGGTTCTCCGCTGACGTTACAGAAGTGCCATAAGCCATACCCTTTATACAACTCCACAGAAAATAGTCGTGAGGTATCAGATCTGCAACACCATAGAACTGGTCCATCTTTACTAATCGATCGATTTGAATATGCGACGTCGAGGTGATTCCGCACATTTGCATCAATGTGTGCTGGAGCTCATGTCGGCCATTTCCACAGCTGTGTACTGGTACATGTCGCACTGATGTTAAAAACTGTATGCAAATTACACAAGTAACACAGTACGATGCGCACCAGAGACTCTACGGGGGAATTTAATGCAGGCGTAGAAATGTTATCGTGCTCAGATTGTTCAATCCAGCACACAGATGGCTCTCCAGTACCCAAACCATACATTTCCGAACAGGGTTTCTATCTGAAAGTCAATCAGTTTGCCATTCCGCACAACATACTAAGCGTTGTCGGTGTTTTTTGGGACATCTAGTATATCATCAACATACCTAAGGAATTTTATCTGATTTGCTTTTATTCGTCACTCCAGATTTTTTTTAGGGGGGGGGGTGTTAAAATCCAAGATTCACAGCGATATAGTACAGTTGGACTACCATCACTTTATAATATTTAAGGAATATTTCCTTTCTCACTTTTCTTCCCAGTGTCTACCTATTACACCACACAAACAATTGAATTTATTTACTTTTTCCTCAATTTCTCATTTTTTCTTAAGTGCTACTCAACAGCTCAAATGGTAAAAAGTGTTAACCTGTTTCAATATTTTGTTATGTAAAGCCAACTTGGCTCTTATTCGTTGACGTCCAATAAATAACGTTTGTTTATTCAACCGATATTTTCATGTTAAAGTCTAAGGCAATTTGATCCAATTTGAAGACTGCTGTAAAGCATTTTCACTCTCAGTAATGAGCACCTGATCCAGTTCTTCCACAATATTATCACGTGACGTTTTGAGTTGTATTTTGGTATATACAGACTTTGTATTTCTGCTATCAAGTGGGACGGTATTCCTTTATTTCTTAGCATCTGTCATAAAATAGGTCTATTCAGTCTATCAAATGGCTTTTCGTAGTCAAAAAATGCCCCAAAATGTGGGAAAATTGAACTTTTCCGCTGTCTTTAACTTAAATTCGAATAGTACAAAGTGTTGCGTGTTGTAGTGATTCAACAGAAGAGAAATTTAAATGAGAATACTAAAATCCCGAACTGAAGTGTTGGACAACCACTACTTTTTAGAATATAGTATACGCTGCTTCCCCACATATGCATCAGAATTTTATACTCAAAAGGAATCTAGATCTAGCTATCATAGGCTATGTAAGAGAATACCTTACGACACTGTTAATTATCTTAGACTTACTTCTTTCGCCCCATCCATTCATTACTAAGGTGACCCTGAATGTATAAATGAAGGTGGACTGTTACTTAGTTCCATTGTTCGTCAAATTCACTTGCGCATAAATGGAAATGCAGAGTCTTGAATTGAGAACATATTTTTTTTCTGAAGTATAGATATTACATTATTCTGGTCCTTTAGAGAGGATGGTTTTTGGACTATGTCAACTTAGATAACCTATAAGCATTAAGAAATATACTGCATGGACAAAATTATGAAGGAATTTCTATGACGCAGGAACATCAGCTTTTTACAAGATATTCTTTATTGTTGGTTTGGGTATTTCAACTGTGTCACTTTTCTTGAAGTGCTTTTGCTATGCAGCTGCTTTTGGCAGATTCATGGAAAGAGTAATGTATATTCCTGGTAATGCACATTACATGCAAAAATTCAATCGAAAATCCACATCTGTTTGAGAGATATTAATATACGGATTTAATTACTTTATTACCTTTCACAGGCCATTAAAAAACCGCACATTGGAGTTTTTTAAAATTTAAATGAGGTTATGCCTTGCAGTTTTCTATTTTATAAATAACATACTATAACATATGTAATAAAAGTAATAACTCATGAAGGTTTTGTGAAAATTATAAGTAGATCGGTCAAACAATTTGACAAGCGAAGCATTTTAAGTAATAAAAACTAGTGAAAAAATGTCGAAAACATGGCATTTAAATTTGCAGTGTGCCTTCCAGTATTGTGTTCAGGAGTGTTTCAAATCGTTTATAAGGTGATAAACATTGTTGATAGTAATTCAAAGGCCCAAATAAAAGTAGGAATATAGTCAAGAGCAGAAAATTCAATCCTTGCATTCTTTTCGAGATCTTCATCCAATTTGAAAGGTGCATTGCCTTAACATAACTAAACCAAAAAATCTGGTGTGTTGCACTTGCTTGACTTCCCCCATTCTTGCACTAACTCTTGTTACAAACTCACCTCCCTCTCTCCGATCCGCCAACCTAAATATTTCTTACGTTTCTGAGGATTTGAAGTATCCATGTGAAGGAAAACAGTTAGCTCGAATGGCAAAGGATTAGGCAAATATTCTGGTGAGGATATTAATATTTTAATTGAAGAGGCGATGTCAAACAAGTTTAACTTTAAAAATAGCAGATCTACCTTTAATGGATAGCCTACTAGCCAAATTCGCTCAGTGATATTCACAATATGAGTAATTTCCTCATTTCCCTGGATTAAACGCTAAAATTATTGTTCTCACAGCCTACTTAATTAGTTGCTAACGGTGAAAATAAATCGTAATTAAAATGTATAAATCTTATTGCAAGTTGTTTACTCTTAATTAACTATTAATATTAAGCAGTATTAAAATAAATGAATTATTAATTACTTTGTGGAATACTCGTAAAAAATACCACTCAAGGTTTTCATATTTGGGATAAATATGCGCTTCGCGCTCGCAAAATTATCTGATATAAAACGCTCTCGTCGTATTATTGCGGATAATTTTCTTATAGGTGCAAGGGGAATATGGGAATACTGTAGGCTTTGAGCAATAGTCAAATTCTTGAAAGCTGGTCGCTGGTCGAAAACATAAGAAAGTGAATAACGACCTTCCATTTGAGAAAGGTATAAGAATTGCAGAACTCTCAGAAATAACATGGAATAGCTCCGAAGTTGTTCACTGGAATGTGTTGGGGTATAACGAAAAAGCTCTAAATATAAATTTTATTTGTCGAAGAAATATCTCAATCATATGACATTTTAATCAAAATCGTTAGAGTTATTATTGAGGAAGTAAAAATGTTCGAAACACTTTCTATGTAAACGGTAGTTTAGGGTGGAGGAATTTTCTTCAGGGAGCCTCAAAACATATTTCCAATGAAATCTCGATATCGAATTTTTGGATGGAATCCAATACTTCGCCTGCTTACTCTACGCTACGCAGCATTGAAAGTAATAAAAGCTGCGTGCTTGTTGTAGGAAGTGAAGAAGATATTTCATATTAGGGGTGATACCGCAGTCTGACAGCTTGAAATAAGAGGCATGGAGCATTGTTTCGAGATGTTACAGTCTGTACGGTCCGCTTGCTTGTCTTCTGCGCATTGTACCCCATCATCCATCTCCATAACTGTCCAATGCCAACTGTGACAATCATTTTCACCTATCCAGGTGCTGACAAGGCGAGAAGCGATTACACACGTAGATTATGCCATCAAACGCATGTTCAATGACAACGGTCTGCATACACAATGTTATATCGTAACGTAAATACCTGTTACTTCGTGCAATAATCTGTAAATTCTAATATAACTGCTACGGTATACATAGGAATATTTTAAAAAACATAGCTTTTAATGCAACCCACAAATACTATACACAATGGTTTTAGTGACTTTCAATTTTGGGGAAACAACTAATATTAGCGTGTATAATTGCTTATCTTAGCGAATTTTAAAGGCTGAGTCGCGATTAAAACAATTCAGGGAAAAGACTTTTAGATATCCTAACTTCTCTAAAAAGAAAACGATATCAAAGAAACTAAATGTGTAGTGAATTATCCACTGGCTATTCTTTTGTTTTGTAGAATTATCACTAGGTCATTCTTTTGTTCAGTCAGTTTAGCCAACTGAAAAGCAATTTATTATACATTAACATCGATTAACAATCGAAATAGCATTCCATTTCAATTTGACCATTCTGCTTTTAACAATTATTTTATATATTTTTTTGCAGAAAAAAGGTTATCTGTTAATGTTAAAGTAAGATTTATTTGAGACTATTAACTGGTTTTGTTACAAGAGAAGGTGGAAACACATTAATTCTGGGGTTTCGTTTTCCTCAGTTGGCACTGCTGAGTATCTCTTACTACACTAATCGAAATTAATAAATGTTACCTTTCATAGCATTTAGCGTTTTCTGGACAAATATTTATGATGTAGTATTTAAATTGATATTTTCTATATGAACTAGTTGAGATAAATATCATTCGACGGTCTGATCTTCCAAGATATCACTTAGCTTGAGAATTTATCAGTTAGGTCAGACGTGATGTGAGACATAGTCGTTTGCAAGATAAGACAAACCACTGTAACATGTGATATTCGGAGGGGTATGTCTTAGGCAGCAGTACCTAAAGCTCTTACGTAGATGTTCGTAAGACCAGTGGTCCTAAACTTGGATATTTTGTGATTTTCCTAATATGGATTATACCATGAGCTTCCTTGTACCTTATTTCCTTTTCTTTTATCTTTTTCATTTGTAGCGGCAGGCGTGATGGACCGTATTGTGCGGTAGACGTGCTTTCATGATATAATTAATTCTTCCATCTCTGATTCACTTCGCGGAGATAGTGAGACGTTAAACGGGCGATGGGGATCACCAGTCTGAAAATCTTAGGGGCCCCGCATCACCTGCCGGCATTTGATCTGGCCACTATTCGTACTCTATTTTCTCATCCCCTCTTCCCGCAGTTTAAGAGGGGTGCCATAAGCCTAGTGAGTGTTAGACCGCTCATCTATCGCGAAGGTGGTCCGAGTTCGATCCCAGGGACCCGAATGTGGTATTCATGGTGGACGAAGGGGCATCTGGGTGGGGTTTCTCCGACTTCTTTGGTTTCCCACGCCACTGATTCCGCCAACCGCTTCCAGGTCTTCACTCTGTCGGTCCATAGATTCCTGACAGGCGTCTGACCCTAGGCACTGGGTTGTAAGTCCTGGGGGGTGTAAGTCCTAGATAACGGGAGGGTAAACAGGTAATGAAGAACAAGAAGCAATAAGGCCTAGTGTTGACCCAATGTGAAATCTTCTTGAGTTTCTATTTCCCATCCCGAACAAGAGAAAGATCCTGCTTCATCCTTCTATTTATTTATTTATTTGAATTCGGATATTCATTCAGAAATGCAGCAGTTTTTGATCATTATTAACACTGCATATGAAAACTAAATAAGCAGCTTAGCAACAACTGAATAAAAAATAAATTCTATCGAACCCCTTCAGCTTGGATTCATACTACATCTGGAAAAAAAAAAAAAAAAAAAAACATAAACGTGAATGTGGGTTCCCTGCACTAAAAAGCTAGTGATTACGTGGATAACACATTCGTCAAGAACTGTTGCATATATGGATCGAAATTAAATGGTGTATTTGATATAAACTATGTGCTTTAAGGAAATGTACAATCTTTGTGTTGGAATGTTGTAAGTTTTTGAATGAAGAGCACTTTAGTTTCTCTCAGAAAGCTCAAGATATAGGTGCATTATACTTGTGATTTAAATATCTTAAGTATACGGTAAGCTGAATCAAAATCACTATAGCTGAGAAAATTAATATCCTGCAAAATTGTCCATGTAAAGGGTAGTTTTTAGATAAGCAGATTCTCGTCTCGCATCTTTGAAAGACGCAAATGTTTTGCGAGTGGGGCTGTTCACAGATGACACTTGCCCACCCAGGCATTTTCTATTTTTTTTATTCAGGAATAATGATTAATAGACTTTAATAATCAACCCAAAATTACAAACAAATCCACGAAAAATGGTTGGTAAATGAGTTAATTCTGTAGATAAAATTCTTATTTATGACCAGAAAGTCAGTAAAATTTGAAGAATTAAAATGCAAGGAATGTTTTGAAAACTCCTAGTTCGTGCTGAAGACTAAATTGGATAAAGAATTTTTGAATGCGAGAATAGGGGAACTGGGAAATTAACGGTCAATACACAGAAACAAAAGCAGTTTTGAATGATGCCACATTTATTTATGTATGCCAAAGAGTACCACTCACTATAGACTTTCTAGGTAAAGAAATGAACATACTTCATTAAGGGCACATCATAGTTAAATATATTGCACTGCACTTGAGGAAGATATCAGTATTGTAAAGTTCAAATTTATAGTCAACCCATAAAACAGTAGTTGACAAAATGAGTGGATTAGTTTTAAAGAATTGTAATTTTGTAAAGGAAATTGCTGTTAGTCTGTAATTTTAAAACATTAGCTGAATTTTTTAATACATAATAATTTCTAAATTTTATGAAAAATATGGCAAAATTACCCCACTTATTTTAAAATTCATGCAATGTCTTAGCATCTCAGAAAATGCTAACTTTTTAGTTGAGACAGTTTTGTAGAAAACGATAAATACATGTGTAAAATCATAGTTATGGGAAAATGGGGAAAATGGGGAAAAAAAGAAAGAAAACAAAAGGGCGGCAGGTGCGATAGGCTATTTAAATGCGGTTTGGATAAATAAAAATATACAAAACCCATGTGTTATATATCGATGGATGCGGAGAAGAAAAAAAAAATACATATATTTTTTATACCATAGAAACTATTACGGTGTTGTTAATGAATTATATTGCACATATCTATATAATGTTTTACTTTGTAATGAGTTACAATTTATCGACTGCTGTTTCGCTTTGTTAATAACATGACGCGTTTCTTGCTGAGAATTCAATCGTTTTATCTGTAAGAAGTTGGTATGCTGTTTGATCGGCGGACTAGCAACCTAATCAAATCGATAAGACGGCATGGTCTGATAAATGTTGGACTAGTACTCGGCTGGAGTACTCTCCATCAAACGGTTCCTTAGATCTACCGAGAGGAATAGGATACTTCATTGTTCTTTCAAAGTCTTTGTAAGCCTTTATTGTTCTTTACTTTCTCTCCTCCCACAATGCTTTCATTCACTGTACTGATTGAACGTTTCACTTAAAGGGGTTCTCATCTTCTAATACTCCACTGGTGTATGTAGGCTCAGAACCGTTAGTTGTATTCCAGAAATACTTGTTCTTCTCTTGCTCTGGATTATCTCTCTGAAAATAGAATTATTCTGCTAATATTTGATTCTGAACAAATAACTAATATAAACGTGCACGAAACAAAAAATAACACCTTTGCAATATTTTGTTTATATGTTGGCATGCCATTTTTGTCTCTCGTGAAAGACTAAAGTGATTGTATTGTAGCTATCATTGAATTCAAAGAGAGCCAGTTCTCCATATTTTCCCCCAAGGAAATTATAAGATGCATTAATTAAAGCACCCATGTACTTGTTTAACATTAAAATTTTGTAGATTTATTAGCTTTGTAGATTTTACATAACAAGGTTTCTGTTGTAACAGGTTGTATTATTAACACAATTTGAATAACATGAACTACTAATACATTAAAGGGTTCACACGTAGATAATTTTTGGAATTTTGGAAGCCGGCGAGTAGCGTGAGCCAGCTTGAGGGTCCTTGTGCTGAATATTCTTAATCAACCCACCAGACGAAAACAGCAGTTACAGCTCGCAAAGTCCCACACAGCAGCCCCAAACTCGCCCACCGCCTTCCCTTCGGACCTTAAAAGACGATTGAAATGAAGGTGAAATAAAATTGAGGGACGCGAAATTCAGGACATGTAGTTATTCTTCCCAGTATTTGCCTGGTGACCCGAAAACCTCGAAAACATCAATGGGCCAGGAAGGTCACCTACGGGAATCGAACCCAGGATCTCCTGAATGCGAGCCACATAGGTTACCGTGGACCCATCTCCCTTGGTGATGGATGAATTATTCGTTATATGTAATTCAAGCTATTGTCTAATTTTTATGTAATTTAAAATTATTTATCCCCTCAGAACGTCAGAAATAATACATCACATTACAGTTGGCTTGTATTTAACAGGAAGCATACAGTATTCCCTCCCCATCTTGTAAATCTAATAAATTGCTTAGGTTCCCATGTTGAGCTTAGATTACATTTCATTGGATGCCATTTTATTTATTTATTTATTTATTTTTTTTAGACACTCAGGGTTAAAATTAGAGGCGGTAAAATAAATAAGCTGGGCATATTTACTATAAATGTGGTAGGTTAATTTACGTATAGGGCTTAAAGAAAGGGATAAAAGACAAGCCACTTTAACCCTTATATATAACATTTCATATTGTTACGTACAGCACTTTCTAGTTGGTTTATGTTGGATGGACGTATGGAATACAAAACTGACGGTAATAGATTTTCTCTCAAATAGAAAACACACCTAATCAATTATTAACGTAGGGAGGGGGTTCTGACCCCTTCAGCTGTTGTGGTGCGAGCGCTACCGTACCCCTAGCGCTCGTGGTACTTCTGACGTTACTAGAAGTATGTTGGGCCGGACACCAAACCCCTCCAGCATGGGAACAGTTTGGATTGAGTTGGTCTCGGCAGGGCAGTGGTTCCTGATACCCATGGGAGATGGGGTTCATTTTGACTTGTCAAGGCGGGGTTGTGAGGCGCTTCAACGTTCTCGGATACTAACCTACAGAGCTAGTAGCCGGTAAGCTATACACCCGGCGGTTCCACCTCGGTTATACATAAATAGTCTTCCCGGATGGGCTGACGTGCATAAGTGGCGAATCCATTGAGTAACAGCAAGTGCTATTAGCCTAATAGAAAGCTTGGCTCTCGTAGAAGATCCCTCGCTCTCACTCTCTCAAAAAAGGAGGGGCGGGGGGGGGGAGATACTGCGTGCATGCTAATCACTAAAACTTATCCTTGCAACATTTAAAATTCCTGGATATAATGATGAAATACTCTCATAAGTAAAAGCTAAGTAACATGCTTTAATTAGAAGATGATAGATCGCAAAGAACTGTAGAGTTTGGATATTGCTGAGTACGGCTACATTCCAACACACCCTAAAATATGCCGAGAATCACACTATTGTGTAGTCAGGATGTTTGCTGGGCTCCTCGTACCACAGCCATTCATTGGATTAATGCTTTTATCAGCTGGTGTACACCAAAGGTATTAAAGCAGGTCCATCGATTGGCACATCTCCAAATATTATTGGAGCGAGATAGCCTTGCCTGGGCTAGACTGCGCTGTTTAAGTCTAGACGTAAACTTCTGAAAAGGATGTTCAAAAAGTAAGGTAACTATGCTATGTAACGATTGTCTAGTTACGAAACAGAAATGAAACAGTTAGGCAAGAATACCTATAAAGGTAAAGAATACTAACCATAGGGAGAATAGGGCAGTTTTTACTAGTTATATGGAATTAAAGTTTGCAGTATGTTTCCAGCTCTTCTAAGCGTGTATATAAAGTGTGACAAAAGACAGCTCCAGTTACTTTTTCTGTAATTTTGTTTATCTTCTAAAACTGCTACCCTTTGTCTTCAAATAGCTATTTGTTACGATAGACGCACTCAAACTGAGTGTAAAAACACACGCACACGAACACAAACTAACTACTAACAGCTGTCTCATTCAATACTCAATGATTCATAATAAAAGCTGGCTCCTCTCGCCTCTCGAACAATCTAGAAACGCTTTGTTTGCTGCGCTGTCATCTTTGTCCTGAACGCTCCATTGTCACCGGTCACGTGCTGCAGAGTAACTAACACCGAGCTTCTTTGAGGCGCGCGGTCGTCTGGTGGTGTAGGTAATTTTGCCTTGAGCATCTCATTGATGGGTGGATGGCCGGCACCACAATACAATTGATATTTTCGATCCCATCAGTTTTCCACTCATCGAGCACAAAATACGCGGCGTTAGCGGTGAAATAATATATTCGTTACTTTGATAGCATCTATATGGAGTTTCACAGTAAATTTGAGTGATATATAGTTCTCTTATTAGCTCATTTCGTATTCTATCTGCTATTGTGCATCCTTTCACATTCTGCAGAAATAGTATTTCCGCTGCTTGTATTCTACTACCATCCTTTGATTTTGTTACCCAACTTTCACTTCCATATAGCAAGGAAGGAGCAGCCAATGTTTTATATAACCTAAGTGTAGAGTCTTTTCTTGTTTTCCGACTTAAAGTTCATTTAATGGTTCCACATATGGCCTGGAATTCGTATATTTTGTTTTCTATATCTTAATCTTCTTTGTATATAATATCGCATCCTAAATACCTAAAGTGTGTTATTTGTTTCACTATTTTATTTTCCAAAACAATTTTAGTTCTTATTCCATATTTAGCTATGAATGTCATTGCTTTTGATTTACTTACTGATATTTTGCAGTTATATCTATTGGCCACCACTTGGAACTTATAAGCCAACATTTGTAGATCTCTTTCAGATTCCGCCATTAGTAACACATCGTCTGCAAATAACAGGTCATTTATTCTACCCCTATTGTCAATTAATATTCCTTCCTCATTAAAATGTTTTTTTATTCAATTAGAATGTCGTAAATATATATATTAAATAAAATAAGTGATAAAGCACATCCTTGTCTCACTCCTTAGTTTATTTTTAAAAAAAAATTTTTACTGCTTCTAGTTAGCAACGGGTCTATACACCTGTTAATCTGTTCGGTAAAACGTGTGCTCCTAGGAGTCTGTCACCCACAATTGCTACCCACACATTGGGACTAAATTGATCCTAATACTTAAACCAAGTGTTTAACGGACCATGGATTGGTCGAGAAGGTCCAGTAGCATGGCCTCCTTGTTCGCCGGACCTCAAATTCATTGGATTTTTAGCTCTGGGGACATTTAAAGACATTGGCATATGCCAAACTTATGACAAAATGTGGATATATTGGTCATTTTTCTAAAGTGGCCCATATCTTAACACGTATTTGTTTCGGAACATATGTTTATGGGTACATTTATTCTAGTTTTGACCAACTCCACCTCCTGTTATAAATCGGACACTTTTTAAATACTCTATATACAACCGCCCATTTCACGTTGCATGAGCAGTTCTCCATAATTTTGCGTTACTGTAGCTAATTAGCTGATTTCATGTCATTGGATGAAAAAATTCAACTCAACTCAGTCAATATTTGCTTTTATATTCCAAATTGATATTTTCGAGCTTAGCTAATCAAAACTTGATACTTTCTCAATAATACCTTCGTCTATTACTATTTCAACGATGATTTTAAGTATGCTTAAAAACGACAGCTCCATGTCACTAGACTTACTGGCATAACTGCGGGACAAAAGTCCGGCGCACCGGCGACGCTGATGTGATCTTGGCAATTGACGGCGTCGTTAAGCAAGAGTTACCGTCATTGGAAGCAGGTAGGTAACTACCCACGGTCTTTTACGGTCTATATCCTGCATTGTAAGTCTTTCATATAACGCGTAGCTCCTGGTTATGTTGAATTCAACAATAATTGAGAGACTAGAGTAGCTACATACTATGTATAATTCAGGGCATAGAGTTCATTGTTTAAGAGAATAAGGTAATCTGAGTTAAATTCTGAGTTCAGTTAAACTACACTACCCTTAAATTCTCAATGGTATCTCCTGAAATTTGTAGAAATTATTCTATATATCGTGACAGTTATTTCAAGTGGTTATTTGCTTTGATAGTTTATGGTTTGAGTCTATAAGAGTTACTTCAACCAGCACAAAAATAATGCTTACAATTTACTCTTAAAGCGCTTGAATTCAATGCAAATAACCTTTATCACCTTTATCTGATTACCTTCCCCTAGTACTTACAAGCCAGTGCCTAGGATCAGACGCCTGTCGGGGAGCAGACGAACCTACGTACCAGAGAGAGTGGAGACCTGGAAGAGGATGATATGAAATGCAAGTGATATCAATGATCGGAAAAGTGATGATGGAAGAATTGGCGGAATGAGTGGTGGGGAGAAACCGTGGAACGCGGAGAAAACCTCCCCAAACGCCGCTTCGTCCACCACTAACACCACATGCGGGTCCCTGGGATCGAACCCGGGTCGCCTAGGTGCTAGGCCAACAGTCTAACCACTCGGATACGGTGCCACCGAATGCAAAAGACCGCTTGAAATAAATGTTCTAATTTATAATATTAAAAATAGTTGTAATTTAACTCACTGAGGTGTATTTTAAAATTATTTTACTGTCCCGCAGAAGTTCTTTTACATGCCAGTAAATCTACTAAGATGGAGTTGTTTTTAAGCACACTTAGAAACTACTGGTCTGTGCCGGATTTGCACCCGCGACCTTGGGATCAGAAGGCCAGCGTCTAACCACCCAGACCGACATTGAAGTGTAGTTTGTTTTTTCAGACTACTTTGTCCCCTTAAATGCATGATGGAAATCGCAGACACAACTTTTAAAAACAAGGAGGAAAAAAAAAAAAAAAAAAAAAAAAAAAAAAAAAAAAAAAAAAAAAACCTAACGATTAACTTTACATATTAATAGTTGAGGTTGGAGAAATTGCTTTAAAACCTCTGCATTGTGCCCATAAAAGCCACGTGGTTAACCTTGAAATTTGGCATTTACGAGTATTTGACTTTTCTTAGTCAACTAAACCTTCATAGACACAAATAGGCATAGTTACACAAAGAGTTCTAAATTTGCTTCTGCTTCATTCAGGGGGTCCCAAAACGCGTATTCTTACTAAAACTTCATATAAAACTGTGGAGGGAATCCAGTACTACGTCAAACTAGAGTACGCATGTTATAGGTACTGTATTTTAGTAAAATATAGTAACACAGCTATTATATGTCTTAGAGATAAGAGTTTGTAACTAACGCAAACCTCATTTATAAGTTTCAGGGATATTTAGAAAATAGAATCACCAAGAATTTAATTAATTTAAAATGTATTGGAAATATTAATTAATTATTAGGAAAAACAACCCCTCCCCCCCCCCCCCCCCCCGAGTGGGTCCACATTCTCTCATGGGTGGCAGACAGAGAGCATGCATTCATTCGTTGGCTCAATTTATCGCTTTGCATTGTACAGATACATACAAGCATTCCATTTGTGTAGTTCCCATTACATTTTTCTAATAAAATGCTGACGGTAGCGCAGCATGCAGGTATTCGTGGATCAGCTTTTGATGGACAAGCGTATCCCTTTAGTTTGACGTTTCTACCTGAATACTTGGGCAAGAATAAAAAGAGAAATCATTTCAATCATCCGGAATGCAATTCCAAATTCGTTCACAGCAATCTATTCACAACTTTTGTGCACGTGCTTAGCGAGGACACGGGATTGAAAAACAAACAAATATGCGCTCTTTCAGTAATCGAACGTATCCTGCTTAAATGAGCAAATAAACACGGGCACCCACATTCTATTTCATCCGTAAAAATTAAACAATACAATATAATTATAATAATACAATAATAGTAATATTGATGACTGGGTTTCATTGTACAAAAATCTGACACGTTGAACTAACATAACTTTCTCTACTCTAGTATTAACTATTCTTACAAACTCTTAATCCTCTACCTTTTCATGTTAGAGTAGACGTCAGGAATGATAGCGGGGAGTGACATATGACGCGCATGTACGGGGAAATAGGGGAAGTGCTGCGTTGCAACTGGTTCCCATCTCTCTAAGGAAGTATCTGTACACAGTATACACCACTTCGCTGACTTGACGGTGAATAACGCAACTGTTTTCTGCTTCTGCCATCTTTAGAAATGTTAATGAACTTACTATCACATAACAGAGTGTAATTATTGCTGGGGATTACTTAATTTCACTATAAAACTACACACACACGCACTCTGAAACAGACTACGTTTGGTTGGCTAGAAAACACGTGACTGTAACGTCATTGGATATTTGTCTACTGCACAACCGCCTTCTTTCAGATAAACATTTACAGAAATTATGTTATAGTTAATTCTCTTGTAGGTGCAAGGGGAGTATGAAATACAGTAGGTTTTGTGCGATAGTTTAACCTGGTCGCTATATGAAAGGTTTGAGATCAGCAAGTGAGTAACAACCTTCCATTTAATAAAATTATGTATAAGTATTGCTGAGCTAACACAGTTAACAAGGAGTATCTCCGAAATGGTTCACTCCATAAACAATGCAGACGAAATTGTGTGTTCCGACGAGATCTACATTTTCTACCTATCATAAGATTTGGTCTATCTCTTACGCTTTAGCAGTTATACACAACTCATGAGTAAATATGACTACATGGGCTATAGCCAGAAAATTCAAACTATACATTTAATTTGCCATAAGCATATTTTAAACATACGATATTTTAATCAAATCAGTTAGAGATATTTTTGAGAAAATTTCCCAAATCTTTTCCATGGAGAGAATTATTGAGAATGGAGGAATTTTCCTCAAAATCTTCGTGTCGCATTCTTTAAGATGTTAAACTTAAATATCAGCTTTTGCCTTTAATCGACTTTTCACTTTTGAATTATGCTATTTATAGACAGACACACACCTAGACACACGCATGGAACTTTTTCTAAAAATGCTTTTCACTCATTCAGGGGGCCTCAAAATATTTTTGCGTTGAAATCTCTACACTGAATTTTTTGGTGGAATGCAATACTTTTTCTACTTAACTACTATAGTAGAGAAGGCGAAAATAGTAGTAAGAAGGGTATTATTTGTATGTATTGTGACAATTTTGTAAATGCCATATTAAATCCTTCTGATTGCTAGTGCACTTTAAAAACATGAAAATCCACCTTTATGTAAAGTTCCATTTTTAATGATAATTTGAAACTTTAGGCTTTGGAATCTTGCACAATATTTCTCGAATAGTCAATTAAACCTCGTACAACGTCCCATATTTTAATATATTGTGACAAATGACAACTCCAGTTACTTTTTATGTCACTTTATTTCCCTAAAACTGAATCATAGTCCACACCTCGTGACCTTGCAACTCACAGCTGTTCTGTTCTATCCTAACCTTCACATAAACACTGTTCAACTATTCACAGGTCGCTCCAAAAGCTCCCTGTCTAAAAACACTTAAAACTGAGTAAAACTGACTTTGTCTATGCCGACACGTTTATATAGCCGAGAGCCTTGAACTGCATGAAAACGGCATTTTTCTTAGACGCCATTATCGTGTGTTGCGTAGTAACGTAGTGGTGTGAGGTAGCTGACCTTGAGCCTCCTTTGATATGCGGCCACCTCCACAATGCCTTTCTCCCTTAAGGGCATATCATAGTTACACACGCTGATCTACGCACGAAAAATATGATAGTAGTGTAATGCAAACGTCATCTAAGCCATTACAGCTGTAATCACAATTTTTTGCACTACACTTTGCACAGTATTTGGGTAGAATATATATGAAAGTTAAGTTTGCAGGTCCAAAGCAGAGCATGCGACCTCCATGTAAATTAATACCAAGAAAAAATAATTTAAGTATGTTGATATTCACTTAGTGCATTTATCTGAAATACCCTCTAAGGAATTTAAAGTTACCCAGAAAATAGTACAATAGTTAGTGGAAAAGTTTTTCAAAATTCTAACTTTATGGTGAGAACTGCTGTTTATACATAATTTAAAGACATTGGCTGAATTTTTGTAACACATATCCTTATAGTTTCTATATTGCATGTAAAATATGACAAAACTGCTGCAGTAATTTTAAAGTTCCTATTTGTTTGAAAGCTCAGAAAATTAGCAATAGTTCTGATACCTACATTTAGAAAAGCATATGTTATAGGAAAATTCAAAACTTAAACAACAATAAAAGGGGGTAGCAGGTGTATCATGTTGTATAAATGCAATTTTCACAACTATTAAATATACAACTTATTCAGTGAATGAGGAAAAGAATGGAGATTTAAATAGTGAAAAGAAAAAAAAATAGACTTTTTTTTTTTAAATAAAAAAAGTTATAATGTGGCCTTAAGAGACTAGAAGATCGTAACATTACTATCAGAACCAAACCATAAAATATATATCCATAAAACAAATGACCAAAATGGCCTTTTTAACAAAAGCCAAAGTATGTTCCAGACTGTTGGGACAGAAAAGAGAGTGGTATGATATTATAATGGACAGAGACTGACGCATTGAACGGAAAAAGAGAAAGAATATATGGATTGAATCAATGGCACCACATTTACAAAATTGATGGTAACATATGGAAGCAAAGGAAACCAGGTGTTAAAATACCCATGAAAAAATTGAATCCATTTTTTTGCTTCGGCAAGCAGTTTTCTCAGTTGCAAAGTGCCAATGAATGGCTACCGATAAAATAATGATGTCCTTTCTTGGTGGTAAGGTACGTCTGCTTTTCTGTGTTATTACCCAATCGTTTTGTTACAGAATTTGAAATGAAAAGTTTAGTACTTGCGGGAAGGACATAATGATGGCAATGTGCATCTTATTTGTAACGGGAAAAGTCGTAGTTATGAAAGTTAAACGAGAAAGAAATAATATCAAAGTTGCAGCTCTAAGAGGAAATCTGTTTCCATGTCGAACCTAAAAATATTCATGGAATCCTTTCGTATAAGAGTGCAGAACAACGTCGGAAGCAACTGTGCAAACACTTGTGAGAAAGTCTGCACGATATTGCTGTTTCCGTGTTAGAAATGCATAAGGCTTCTTCTAGATACGTCCCTAAAGTACTGAATTCTGATCAGGATCGAGGGAGAGTGAATAAGTATCTTGGAAACGTCTGTAGGATGATGCAGATGTATGGAGAGGAACAAACATAAATTTGTCACTTTTTGAATGAAATGAAAAACCAAAGTGTCATATTTTTCACATCGCTTAAGACAAGGGCTACCAAGTCAAGTAAACGTCTGTCGAGACATTTTGAATGACTAGCCGATAGTTCAAGGTCTTGCGTGCATTTATTTAATATTACAAAACTTCCTCTTTTGAAAATGAAAATAATGTCGTAAATTACCGAGCGAAATGGCTCAGGCGCTCAGGGTCTGTGGCCCGCATTTCGAAGGTCGCGGGTTCGATCCCAGCTTACTGACCCGTGGTTTTTTCGGAGGTTTTCCAGGGTCGCCAGAGAATGCTGGGAAGAATTTCCATATTCTCTGAATTTATTGTCCCTCAATTTCGCTACATTAATAATTTCTTTTCACCCTTCTTACCGTTAGGTTCCTTTCAGGGTTGGAAGGGTCGGTGAGCTTCGATAGGGGGAACAAATGCGCTCTGGAAATCTCGTCCACCGGATCGGAAGGAGAACTTACCTGCTTCCGGGCCCCCCATAGGATGGTACAAGCCCGAGTGGGGTAGAGGAGCCAGTTTCCGAGACCCGCGCCCCCTTTGAGTATACGAACCCCAAAGGGTGGGAGAGGAACTGGGCTGAACCAGTCTCCACCGGGGTGCTTCTAAGTGGGAAAATATAGGGACCTTGCCCTCTGCTCTGTCGCGGCAACGTTCCGGTTGCACTTCGGATCCATTCGCCTCATCCTTCCTCGTGTGGCTGCCCCTTCAGGAGAATAGGTCGAGATGCTCGCTCCGCAAGTTGGTATTCCATCAATAGCTTCATAAATCATTCACAAATCCATGAATTTTAACACGAAGCATCTGTTTGTGAAACATTATTTAGTTTTTTTTTTTATCTTGAACAGCGCTAATAAAAATAGGCTTACATTGGTAGTCTATCAATAGATACCTTTTCAACTGATCTAAGCATTCTCATTTGTGCCGCTTCTACCCTTCTCCGATCCTGAACTCTTAATAGTCAATGTTTCACTGCCGTATAACAGAATACATTTTGAAAGAATATTGTGAAATCTAATTTATACATACGTCTTCTCAAGGATGAGAATGTCCTGGCCTTCTCAACAATTCTTCTGCAGACATTTCTTTTCTGTGTCGTGTTGCTTAAAAATGTTTCCTTATAATTCCATCTGTCTTCCTATATTTCTGCGTGTTTGCGTCTAAATCTAAATTAATTTTACAGTTTGTAATATTGCAGTTTAAGTGTTTGAAAATTTTCCCCTGTTCTACATTTTGGCCAGCTATCACTATTTTTGCTCTCCTCATTGCTTTACCCTCCATTACCATTACTTTTGTTCTGTTGCAGGATATTTCCCGGTTATAATTTTTAATATCTTTGTCAATTTGGTTACATCATGTTGGAGGTCATCTTCTTTACTAGCTAACATAACAGGTAAAATAAAAGTTTTAATTTCCTTATTTCTTCCTATGCATATACCTCTTGGCTGCGTCAATTTTCATGCTTTGAAAATTCGGATACCATTAATTAATGTACTATATATGTACTACAGCTTGTCTTTTAGCAACATTGTTGTTTCAATCTTTATTTTCTCGTGTAAAATTATTTCCTAAAACAAATGCAAAAAGTGTTTGTTTTGTTTGGTCGTTTACTAAATTTATAACAGTAGCAGACAGAGGATGTCGATAAAATGTCATTAAACTATAGTTTAAAGCGTAAAAGTTTGAAAACCCTCCAAGGATAAAACCTTTATTCATGGCAGTTCGGCTTTAATGTCGTTTATCGGCAGACTTACTGGGATGTTATTGATAGCAGTAGAATTTCAAACTTCGGAAGCTTCTGACAGAAGTAGCTGCAACTCTAAGTTGGACATAAACTCCGCCAATAAAATAAACTTAATATACAAAATTTACTACATTTTCCTAAAAAGGATAAAGTTCCACATAATAAAAATTCTAGCATTTATCAATTTAGCTGTTTGGATTGTGACAAGGTTTACAGTGGTAAAACTAAACGTCGTTTGGAAACCAAACTGAAGGAGCATTTTAGAAATGTTAAATGTAAATAGATTGATAAATCAGCTGTGGCAGATCATTTTTAGTCATTTAATTATGAAGTAAATCCATAAATTAAATTGTTAAAACAATTAAATGAACCTATACATTTAATGGTCTGGGAGAAGATATTCGTTTTATAAAACAGGGACCGCGTTATGAATTTTGAAATACCATCGATAAATTGTATTTATATTTTGTTTTGTTTTCAGAGGTTGGCGGCACATAGATATATTTAGTAGCTGAGCGTCTGTAAGTATGGAAACTATTTTAAATGCAGCATTGAAAATGTAATGGAGTCATCATAAAACACATTAATTCAAGAACTTGCAGCAGTTATTAAGATAATTGAAGCTTTTAGTCTCTGAATTTGTTTTTATTTTAGATTCTGTTGCTTCACTGTTAACAGCTTCAGTTTTTTCACTGAATCCACCAACAAATTTTCAAAGGTTGTTTGCGGAATATTTGGCGAGGATTATGATATACGAAGCTCATTCTTTCCGGTGGTGCAGTAATTTTTCCTAACTGTACCAAACATTAAGTACCTGTTAGATCGTAACGGATGTTCACGTTAACAATAAATTAATTAACTACTTATTACATCCTGACTATTCTTATTGTTTGTCCAAGAACATACATTTGGGACAGGAAAATTCTTGAATTCACTTGCTAGATCTCCTTCAAAGTTGTTTTGATACTAGGTTGTTTTTATCTCTAGGTTATCCGCAGGCGACTACAAACTCTTGCCAATAAGGAAAAGGTGCGTCATAGTTTGTTGTGTCTCTCTGTTTTGATATTTGCTGAAAATGCCGCGACGAAGCATTATTCAGAATTTGTTCACTTCAAAATTAATCACTTGCAGTCAGTAGAAAAATTATTTCATTCCACTCAACAAATTTTATTTCTGTATTTCACCGGAAATACACGTTTTGAGACCCCCTGAATTAAAGAAATCATTTTAGAAAGAGATCTATGTGTATGCACGAGTGTGTGTGTGTTTATGTGTCTAAGAGCAAACTTTGTATTTAACTTCGGCGGCACGAAATTTTCAAGAAAATGCCCATCCAAAAAAAAGCATTTTTAGAAAAAGATCCTGTGCGCACGCATGTGTGTGTGTCTATCAGTCTGTGGACAGGATAACTCAAAAACGAAACGTTGATTAAAAACCAAATTTGGTATTTAAGTTTAATATGCCTCCAACCTAAACTTCCCTTTACATGGAACATTTTTCGAAAATTTAATTTTCTTGAAAATGCCCGTAAAAGTTAATGCCATATGTTTGAGATATTTTTGTGGCAAATTAGATGCATATCTTGAGTTTTCTACCTATAGCCTTGTAGTTCTGTTTACTCTGGATGACTTTCACACAACTGGTAAACCGTAAGAGATAGATCAAATCTTACTCTACAAAAATTTAGATCTTGCTAAATTACAGAATTTGCGTCTAAATAAATTTGTAGAGTGAACCGTTTCGGAGGTATTCCTTGTTATTTGTGTGAGTTTTGGAGAACTTATACTTCCGTCAAATGCAACATCGTTCTTAATTTCTTGTACCTACAAGAAGATAAACAATAAGATCATTTCTGCAAATGTTTATTTCGACTAACACGAATAAGATAATAGGAGTAAGAGATTGTAAGAATGGTTAGTACAAGAGTAGTTAGTACATGAACATATACACATCTCACAAGTGAATCCCCTAGAGGTTCCTATCTTAGAAATGATCAGTTTGACGTCCCGCACAACACACTAAGCGTTGTCGGTGTTTTTTGGGACACCCTGGATATGTTGCCCATTTTAAGGCATTGGTAGTGGAAGAAAACACGCCTCTGTGGTGTGCTCTCATATTCAAGAAGCCCCGTTTTGAATCTCAGTTACTATGAGCTATGTGGATGAGGATCCCCCCCCCTCCCTCCCCCCCCCCCCCCGTGATTTTCCCTGATTCTGAGATAGCATACATTTGATAACTTCATGCTGCACGAAACCGGGCTCATTAGAGCATCATTTAAGCCATTTCATTCATCGTTCGATATGATCTGCCAGGTTAAAGGTCGTTAAATTTACAAAAACCACTAAAGTGTGTAGTACTTCATTTATTCTTTCTTTTTTGTAGCTAATGTTTCCCAACTTATCATAGGTATAGATGTGCAGATCAGCACTGCTCTGTCCCCGATCTACGGCATCCACACTCTCTTTTTTGTCAGTTATCTGAGCTTAACACAGGTTTTCTGCCCTGGACGTCGTTTTGTCCAATTATCGAACATCACTACTGAGGTGGACGAGGTGCTGGGAATTCAATGGCGCAGGTAACGAGCATAGCTTTTGTTAAAGGTCACTGCCCCTCAGATGTCTCTCCTATCGCTATGTCGTAGTTAACTATGCAAATGGTAGAAGCTTCTGTCTGCTATACTATCAACGACTTCTGCTCCCATTACATCGTTATTAGAAAACAAACAAACAAAAGAAGAGCGAGGGCATGTGGGTGTTAATTCTGTTTCAATAACCATCTATTTCTAATAGCTGCAGTGTAAACGCCATCTTATATATTACGTTGTATAATACCTCTAGTAAGTAAGAATGTAATCATAAAGATATCGCTGAAAATACTGTTTTGAGGTACCTTGAGTAAAGCATGACAAGGCTTTGTATAAATATATGATATTTTTATACCAAGGAACTCAAAACGTGTATTAAGGTGAAATCTAGGAACTGAACTTATGGTGGAGCTTCCTATGAGCATCCACGTGAACCGTTTCATTCTTTAAAGATTAGCATTGTTACAGCGGTCTCAAAAACGCTCAAGGTCAAGCATGTGACACCATTACTTTCTAGAAATCGCGCGGTTGGTAAACAAGGCAACAAAGACGGGCCGGAACAAGGCACGATTCTAGATGTTTGCGAAACTTTCTACTGCGATTTGTTCATAAGAAGTGTCGAGAAAATGAGTATTTTCCAGAGAATTCACCGGCACTCGGCCTGGACTATAAAAAGTGAATGAGCGAGCCAGTGTTAGAGCAGTTCTTCAGTGTGTGTATTGTATTCTGTTTTAGCATTTATTTAGTTTCTAAGCGTGTCAGTGTTGAGAAAATTTTGGTAATTTTGGACATTTAATCATCGCGCCGGAGTTGTTTCTTGTGTGTAGTAGCTTTTAAGGTTTGCATTCTCTAAGCCAGCTCTTTGTTAGACAGATAGTAGAACTGAAAGACAGTGTAGTATGTGTCAAGGTTACGATCGGACAGAACAGTTCTGAGTTGCAAGGTCATGACTGCGTTAATGATAAAATAGAGAACTGTACTTTATGATTCAGTTCCAAAAGAGGAATAAAGTGACAGAAAAAAAAAGTGCATTTATCAACTATCACAGTGCTAAATTAAAATTAGTATTATATTATAATTTCTGTATTCTTCTGAATATCATATTGTCACATTCAGCAATCATAGCAGTGATTAATGAAATTTGTTTATTTTCTAGTTTGGTTTGTGCTGCGTTTCAAAAGTAAACAGAGGAATCAAATTTCATATACCGCTGATATATGCATATGATTTTTCTAGAAATCTGCTTACATTCACATTTTATAAATTCACATACCAGAAACATAATTGCCAAAATGTGAACGTAAGATGAATCAGCGTATATCCACTGCCACTGATAGCAGAAATGCGTCGGACAGTGTAAGCATTAAAGCTTAGTGGCGAATTAGAATAATGACCGCCTCTTTTTTCAAATCCTGATAAATGCTCGGGTAATAATTGGAAACTTATTGCCGTGCCAGAGACCCACCCATTATCCACCCCTTGTACAGAGTCGAAATTGGATGGCCTGCGTGCCCCAAGAGCAACATGAGTGATCTATTGCTCTAGGGTAGAATTCACGCTGAGCTGTTTAAGTTTCAAGTCTGTTGATAGCTCCATCGAAATTGTGTAGAATCAATGAAACAAATTTACATGTAAAAGCAAGTAACTAATTAATTACATTTAAAAGTTGGGTGCTTGGGAACACGTGTCAAGTCCAACGTGTAAAGAATGGTACTGTTATAGTTGTGAACCGCACAAAGATTGTAATACTCCCTGAAGTTGATACAGAACAGATCAGGTATTGCTGGTGTGACATCAACTCACACTAATGACCAGTTCAGCATGTGATGTTACTTCGCCCTGTGTGCTGCCGCAGGGGAAGAGAACATATCAGGTGTTATTAACACAACTCGCATGTTGTAATATTAATACTGACTGTTTTAATTACACAGTTGGCCAAAAATTGTAAGCAATTACATTTTAGTTCTATGGCATGAGAAACTATACAACAATAATTATTTTAGTTTATGTGAAGGTTAATCATGTTATAAATTAAACAGAACACAGCATAATGTAATTTTCTCTGCGAATTAGAAGAGAGTCATACAGAAGAAAATTACGTGGACATTTTCAGAAAGTTTCTGTTTCATTTTCCTTTAACTACTTTACCAATGTTAGGACGTAATGTCTGGGACTGCATGTTAGAGAGTGACAAGATCCTTCGGAATTTGGACTTGAGTAATATTTTAACAGAATCAGACAGAAACATTGGCTGCTTTGTTTTAGTTGTACTGGCCATGAGAGCGTCGTTTATCTACACAACTTGGTATTACATGGCTTTTGCATGACGTCACGCGAACTGATAGGCTTGCCCTTTGTTCCAATCCGTCACATCGCTTGAATCTGTCTTCATCTGTGTTAATACTTCGCAAAAGCAACTGATTTCGCTTATATCTCAGATATTTGTCACTATACGAACAACGCTACCAACCTCTTTTCTTCCATTGGGTATTAACGGGCTGCCCAACTTGCATTCGATTGCCGAATTAATTTAATTTACTTTTACCCAGTTCTTTATAACATCGTTGTACAACGATGTATAATACTTTTATGAGCATGTTCCCCTTTCTTTCCTATAATTGCAATTTTATACAGCTTGGACTATTGCTAATAATGGATAAAGGTCTCCTGATATTGGCAAAAACTTTTAAACTTCGGTAGAAGCACTGACTTATTTAACCTGCTGCCAACAGTCGTCTAAGTTCTGGAAATACTGCTTAACCCATTAGTATCCTTTGTCTGTAGAACAATAACATAAATGGTCGGTTAGCGTGTTAGATACTTACAAGATACTTATAGTAGATAATATTTTAAATCTTTTTTGCTCTCTTTGGTCCCTTAGTCATCAAGAAGTACAAGAGGTACACAGTTCCCACATAGCGCAACTAATTCTTGACGCATATCTCGAAGGTAATTTGGAAAGTAAGGTCATCTAATAGGGTGCGAAAATTAAAATGCGCATGCGCACCGACTCCAAACATGTCTTGCGCGTAAAATGATGGCATTTGCTTTAGCAGTGCTGCAGCGTGCTGTTCACAGTGTCGGTTTAAAGTTTCGAAAACAATCTATGCACCCACTGACTGTAAAAAACGGTCTGTGATTCGGTTTTTGACAGTAGGGAAAGTTTTAGCAGCGGACACTCACCGACAGATCACTGACGTGTATGGCCCCAATGTAACGAGTGACGTGTATAAGTAGGTGAAAGTTTCAAGGCCGGAAGGGACAATGCTCATAATCTGAACTTCAAAATACTACTAAAGCTCTATTTATGAAGGACATGGTTCTCAGCAATTTATGAAACAAATATAAAATAAATAGATAGTATTTTACAGCTCCATGTCCTTTATAAACACTTGAGAGTTTAAATTAAATTGTGAAAGGATTCTGAAAATTCATTCAGTGGTGTTAGGGATTACCCTTCATAACCCTGTTAGTCTCCTATATTCAATGTTTATGTAATCCCGCACAACTACTAAGTATGGTTTTGTATTTATTGAATGCTCAAATAAGCCTTTGAATGTTTTGTATTCGGTAGTAGGTATGTAAACTACAAGTTCAGGCTTTAAACAAGTACTTCACTGTAAATGCATGAAAGATTCTCCCGGGAATTAAATTCCACTGCCAAAAGCAACATTCCAGTAACGCAATAACGCATTTACAGCCGACTTCCGAAAGAAGACAGTCGTGTTTTACCTCAGGTGCTATTTATGTCACTCACTGCTTGCAAGAAAAAGTGCGCCTCGGCCAGATTCTGTTTTTTAAAGAATATAAATATATCGAAAAGATGTTCATAGATTTTTTTATGTATCCAATGTGATTTCTCTTTAGTTTAATCGATGATCATATCTCTCCCCTTAAGGAACCCCCTAGACTGAAATTTGAGTATTGAATATTTTATAGGTACATATGAAATCAACACTTTGCACACTGAAGGGTGTGAAGTTCCAGCACAATTTGTTTTATAGTTTTGAGGGAATTGATTATTTAATTTATTCACAATGCAAAAATACCTTAGTGTTCAAAATATTGCATGCATATCAAAAACTAAAATAGCACAACAGTTTTATTATTTTATGAACTCCAGTTTCCAACAAACACCATCAATCTCTGGCGGGAAGAAAAAATAATTAATTTTAAAGCTACTAACTTCTTTGCTTAAAAATATTTTTTTTAACATCTTTGGGAGCAGTTTCAAAGAAGGGTAAGATTAATTAAAAACAAACTATCAGTAATTGGTGAAATATTTTTGGAAGAACAATGTGGTTTTAGACAAGGAAGAAGTATCTTCCATTATGCATATCTCATGTCTCGTGGAATACAATATGCACTCACCATTGTCAAACCTTTTTGACTCCTTTCTTCTAAAAAGTCATGCAGTCCCACCTTCTATCTTGTCTATGGCGTTCTCTACTTAACAACGAACAAGCGCTGGTGTTCAAGTGATAGTGTAATGGTTTGGGGCCAATTGAGGAGCTTCTTGATAAAGAAATAGCGACTCAGGGTCGAGAACACCGCATAACTGGCCGGGAGGAACGCCCCACTTGTAGTACTGCACCCCTCATTTCGCCTCTGGGGGGCACAGGTGGGTGAGGCAGTGGTCGCGCGGTAGACCTTGGCCGGGATTGGCAGTTGTGCCAGGCGGTTACGTATATGCAATACATTCTCGAAAAATCTATTATTTTCATTATTGAATCTTAACGCGTGAACCTCAGTTGAAATTTTCAAGTAAATGGAATTCTTTCTTTGTACCAATTACGTAACATTCAAAGAGTCTAATAGGAAAATGAATACCTGGTTTGAGAGAATTAATGATTATCGTTTTATGTATAACGTAATCATATCAAATGTGTGCTCCAATAAGATAGTACCGCCATTTTGAGAACACGAAAGCTACGGAAACTTTCCATGGAAATAGTCTTTGGAATGGTGAGGACTTGTGCGAGTCTTCGTATTATATTCCTATAACATCTCCAATTTTAAATATAATGGTATTTATTCGACCATAAAGTCGACACTAACATTTCTTTGTGAAAGTGTATTTATACTAGAGAGATGAAAGACGATTTAAGAGGTGCACTTTTTCTAAATTCAAGATGTAGAAAACGTGAAGTATGATATTTTTTAAATATGGGATAGAGAAGATATAGTAAAGATAAAGAATACACTTAAAGAAATGCACACTTAAAACATATGGTCAAAGAAAGAAAGCAGTGAGGTAAAAGTGATGTGGAGAAAGTAACCTCTTCATATACTTTACGTGTAGTTGATGGATCGGACATCCTGATGTGGGGACTCTCAAGGTAGTTCCAGGAGGAATTGATCTCTTTTTTTTATTCACTGAAAAAAAAATGATAGCCTGGGGACGGCATTCATGGGAAGGGACCAACCGGTTGCCGCCCTAGACATCGCTTCCTATATTAAGGGACCAGGTGAAGAGTCTCCTGACTGCTTTAGGGAAAATTGGAAAATAAAAATCAAGCATAGTGCATCGTTGTCAGGCCGTTATCGAAAACAAGAGACTGCTACATCATTATAGAAAGGTGAAACATATCCCCTGAGTTTAACAATAGCCTACTGCTTTTGTTATGCTGTGTTTTCCTAAGTCCCTTCTCTTGGGAAGACCAATATTTGAATTCTAGTTCCAAAAGTGAACAGCTGAAAGAATGTTCAGAGCTATACATAGTGTATACACTGTATGGCTACAGTGGAAAAATAGTTCTATAATGTATTTTTATATATTTCATACAAACTATTGTGACGAAATTTTCTTTTATTATCTACTCCACATTCATCTATATAAATGTTTGCAGAAATAATTTTAATACTCATTCCTTGAATGTACAACGAAGATGGAGCAAACCGAAACGATGGTTAGATGTCCAAAACCTGATGGATAAATAGTTAAATAATATTTAAAATTGTAAATATTTAAGTAATTTTCACAAACCATTTAATACACACATTATAGATATATAAACAAAAGTTGCAATGGGTAGTATTCGCTCATAATATATATTTTTAAATATATGTTACCGTTTTAAAAAATATCAACATTTTTCAGTTTTTTAGAATTTGACACAAATATTTTTGTTAAAGTAACGCGCGGATTTTTATGTTCACGGCAAATTTCATGCACAATATAGATGTTAATGCACATAATTATATCTAGGCATAAGCTGGATCTTTATAACCCTGAGTGGAGAAAGCTTCCCAGTTATTATTTTACCGGGTACAAATTGGATGCAGGAAAAAAAATATACACCGGCAGTATCGCATTGCAAAGGTTAGATTTAGAGCGGGAAAGTGGATATAAATATGTATCCAGCAAGTCGCAAAAGAATTCGCTACGATGAAAATCTGCATACAGAAGTGGAAGTGAATAAAAATGTTTTCTTATTTGAGCAGGGAAGCGAAGGGACGGCCTTGAACTTAATTCAATCTTGCCTTCTTCCCTCTCTGCCGAGGTTGTGCACGTAGATGATTTGTGAGAGTCTCTCGGCGAGCCTGGGGATGTGAGAAGAGTGGAATACAACCAGAAGTCCTGGGGTGGTAATGTAGGAGTCACTGCCAGAAACTAACTTCACGCATAGAGAACCAAAAGAGCAGAGATTAAGTCACAAATGGTGATAAAGAGAACAGTATACCATGCCAGCAGGGAGACAGTTAAAGAAGGTGGACGATGAAGTATTAAAACCTGAAAAGAGGAAGAAAAATAATGGAGTAATTCAAGAATAACCTTCTAGCACCTATGGAATCTTAAATATTCCCTGAAGATGATTTTAGCTTAAAGAAAACTAAGAGATTAACTTGAGTGTGGATTTTTATTCTCTCTGCTGCTCAGCTATAGTAAGTAGAATAGGTGTTGTATTCTACCCAAAAATTATATTTCGAACTTTCGCTGGAAATATCAATATCTGGGGCACCTGAAAAAAATTAAATTAGCGTTCGCCTGTTTGGTTGTGGACATCATAGTTTAAAAACGAAATATCTGTCAAATAGAAAATTATAACAGGCACAAGATATAATGATGGCTGATACCTGATAAGTTCAGGTTAGGTTATTGTCTTCCCTGTTGCACAAATTAATTTTAAGGCAAATGAGGTTCGGTTAATTTCTATCACGTTATTGTTCTCTAAACTTTTGCCACAAATACATAGTTTCTTTCTCGTCGTTAAGAGTCCACAGTCTTTCGAGCTATTACAACTCACAACTGTTCATAACCTTGCCGAACTCTTCCGCTGTCTTTCTTCACTTCATTTGTCTCTCATGCCCTAATTATGACCTTACACTCACGACGCTCGTTCAACCTTCTTACGACGTACCAGCACGACACACACACACACACACACACACACACACACATACACACACAGACAGACACACACACACACTGACCGACTCACGTCCGTAACTCAACTCTAAAGATCACTGCTCTGCCTTTCTCTGGTATCCTTATACTGGGGATGATATCACACGGACCTTTCTCGAGTTCCACATGCGCGCGCACCGGAAATGATACAGACAGAAGTCTTGCGAACGTTTTCGAAACCGCCGTTGCTTCTACCGCCTCTATTGTTGGCAGTCACCTCACACAACAGTCTCGCGAGGCAGCCCGGTCCTGAAAGTCTTTGCCCGCTTGCCGGTACGGCATGTGGTGTGAAGTAGTTTGGCCCCGTCCGCTCTTAGTTGTGCACCGAGCCGAGGTTCCAATATTTATATCACCGGTTTTACAGCGAGATTTCAGGTGTGAATGTGAGAAATGATAAAAATCAATCCACATTAGAGATATTCTTTGTTATAGGTTTGGATTGTGAAGCACCCACACTTATTCCAAGTGATAAGTCATTATTCGCTTTTTTCTCGTGTTCATTTTCAAGTGGTAAGTTGCTACTTGTTTTCTTATGGTAGTGCTCAGGTGTAGGAATTCTTAAGCACTTGGCTGTATGATTACTATGCTCAAAGCTTTGCACTACAATGAACGCAAAACAGGAGAGGCCAGCAGTTAGGTACAGGCAGATAGAAACCGATCTGAATGCTGTCTGCAAACGCCTAAAGTGTACCAGGGATGGCCTTTACCATAGTCCAGCTCAAATTTGTTTCTTTCTCTCGTTCATTTAGTGCCTAGAAACTGAGCGGTATGGCTGAGGCAGTAGCGTATTTAGTCCGCCAACTGTGGGGTTACCCCGGGTTGCTAGGAAAATGTTGAGATGCACCACACTTCTCATTTCACTTTCATCCTGGATGGCCATTTTAGGGTCCCAAGTGCCGGCGGGATGTCGCCGTGCATGGCATGAAATTTTCTCTTTGTAAATCCTATCCTCCGGATCGAGAGAGGTCAGCAGGTCCTGTTCTTCTTTCTCTGTTTATTCTCCTCGTATGTACGAGGCGTGTGGGGTCAGATGCCTGTCAAGGAGCACACATCGGACCAGAAAGAGTAACCAGCATGGCTGATCAGCACGAAACCTGAAAACAGAGAGAGGAGATGAGGGAGAAAACTGAAAAGCGGAGAAAACCTGCCCAGTTGTTGCCTTGTCCATCACAAATACCCCATGTTTACGTTAGCACAAAATTTCGATAAATAGCAAACCGTTGTAATATTTAAACCTGGGACTAGATTGCATTTATTAATTCTATGAACACTATTAGTCCTATAAAGACTTCTACAACTTCGACTAGTGCTGCAAGAATGATCAGTGAATATATTCCTTAAAGCGTATGCTAAATTTTTAGTCAAAATAGGAGGTATAAATTGATATGAAACAGTTAATTTACATTTCATTATCTTATGTTTGTTGTAGCAATTGCGTGAGTGTTTTATTTCGTAATCATCAGGCACTGGTGCTAAGCAAGTGTGCAGACAGTGGATCCGAATTATAGTACTGATTGCAAATAAGACCAGAAAAATTTGGTAAACCTACTTGCATTACTGGTATTTGTGACATAATAGTCCTCATCAAACTTTCACATTTTCATATGAATTTCCTGAAGACTGGGTGGACCAGTAACATGTCCAATACAATTGTTGTCAATAAAGAGCCGTTTCCGCGAAAACAAATTATGTCAAATTTTTGAGCCAATTTCACTGTCTGTTTCGCAGAAATTGTGTGAACAATACTGTGATGTATTTTTATTTCAATTCGAATGAATTTAGTCATCACTTAATATTAACGTGACGTTGCCAAATCTCTTTTAAAGACATCAAAATCTATATTTTCACAGTTTTTGACTGTTTTCACAGTTTGGGTCAGGATTCAAATGTATTACTGTTCATAATTTACTGCATATATTGTAAACTCTCCCATACCCCATAGATAAACCTAGGATGTCATATGACTAAGCAATGTTCTGAATTTCGAGAACCGCTTTGAATTGTAAGTTGAAATACACTTTGCCTTACACATAAAGGTTTGTTAGTAGTCTACATAGTTACATTGTTTTATTTAAATATAGGAGCATTGCCGGGAATACGGGAGAGACAACTGTTGTATAATGAAAAGCATTTCCCCTGCCCCAAAGCACGAAACATTAACGATCAAAGTAAATCCATTAACCGGAAACCGCACCTGAGCGTTTTCATCGCCGTCGGCTGTAACTGTATCATTTTGATTACAAATTTAATTTTGCATGAATTATTGCTAATCATCCTAATTACAGGCAGATGGTGTAGCAGGGGAGGATGGTGTTGGGATTGATGTTTTGTATCAGTTCATAATAATTTACACGCGTGTTTGCTTGATTTAGGTTGCGCGAACGATATTTACGCTCATAATGATAAAAATATTTGCTGTATCACTTTCTAGTCGTTATTCGCACTGAGCTGCTCGTACTTTTACATATCCCTTATTTGTATAAAGGCGACAAAATCAGTGTAGTTATTTTTCTATCACTATTTTTCTTCTAAACTCTTCCACAAAAACACAGTTTTCTTCTACTGACCTTAACACAGTTTATATTCTCGTGATATTACAACTCACAACTGCCATATTCTCGTAATCTTGACTTAATTCTTTCACCATCTCTTTTCACTTTCTCTGTCTTCTCAAACACCAACCCCGACGATGCAATCACTCAACGCTCATTAAAATTTGTTCACTTCGACGCGGCGTAACTTACACTGCGCGCGCGCACACACACATACACACACACACACACACACACACACACACACAGTTGTCTCTGACTCACTGACATGCTGTTGGCTCATGTCTGTAAACGTAGCTCTCTCTTCTGCTATTGCCTCGCCTCCTTATATAGCGGGATGACGTCACAGGACCCTTTCTTGAATTCTACAGACACGCCGGCCATTTATCAGACAATTCACAGAGCCATATTAATTGCAAAATTTCCCAAAGTGTTACGCTTCAGACTGTTCTGTTCACTGATCACTTCTGCTCTATGAACTTCGGGCTCATTAGGGCATCATTTCAGCTATTTCATTCATTCACCATTCAATATAAGAAATACTATGTTAGAGGACCTTAACACACATTTGGTTCTTACATTCCTTAAAAATATTCCAGCACTTACTAGTTCCGACTATTCTGTAACACTTTTTCTCATTGTTAACTCTTTTATACTTAACCATTTTCTACAAATCAGCTGTTTCCTCTAAGTCTATAGCTGAAAATTCTAATAATAAATGAATATCCTTTTCCCTACCATTACATATTGGACATATTCCCATCACTACATTCTTACTTCTTTTCAGTTTCCATATTCCTAATCGAAACTAAACAATCCCTTCTCTTTCGTTCTTTTCACAAACTTCAAGATATAACTATCTCCTCAATTCATTTTTCCATTCCTTGTGAAACCTAAGTGACTTTTTGCCCCTTACTTGAGCATATAAAGCTTGCCCATCAATATTTTCTAGACCTTCTCTTATATTTTCCAAACTCCCTTTACTAAATGGTAACCTGGGGCCACATATACCCTAGCCCATTTATCATTAGTGGTTCTTTGATTTGTCTGCATTGGTATTTATCTGTGTTTGATAAGCTTGTCGTTTTACGTTTCCCATGCCATAAAATAAAGTTTCTTCATTCCTCGATTATACCATCTTATAAGTCACAAAACCTGAATTTCCAAAAATCGATACACCTATTCAAGCGAACTAGTCATATATATTTTATTAAAATTATATTTGAGCAGCTTATTAAATTTCTTTTATGGAATAATATTAGGATTACTGCGTAAGTACCTGGCTGCCTTGGCTAAAGACTAGCAGAGAGTAAATATCCGAACCTTAATATTCAGAGATAATCTCTGAAAAAGTGAAAGTGGGCAGTCACTAGAGACTTAAGCGGGAGATAGTGGGGGTAACATTTTTTTTATGAATGTTAAATTAATACCTTAAATCCTTACAAAGCCCAGCGCTTTCCATAAGACCACAGAATTCCCTTTTTGTGTTTGTTGGCACAACAGTTTTGTAAACAGTTGAGTGAATTAAAGTAGTCGTAAAATCCCCTTATACAAGATCCTGCAATCTGTGTTTACTTCGGCAGCTTTGATATAAATAATGAACAAATCCAAAACTAAATATTTATTAGCCAAAGCTACAATTAGTTTATTTGATAGCACAGAAAAATATAATTGCATTAGGTTTTGTATTTTCTCTGTAAAATCATTCAATTCATAGTCATGTGGTTACAAATTATGGAAAAGGTATAATAAACGAATAATGCGACAGAAATATCAAAATTTATAACCACACACAAACTAAAGCATAGATTTAGTTTTGTTTTGGAATATTTAGGTACTCTAAAATCACTTCCACCCATTGTAAATGTATTTGCATTATAATGACCTAAACTATTAATTGGTCTTTGATGTATTGATTTTGAATGCCTTATTTGCCATTTTATGCAACAATATTGTTTCGCAAACAAGCATTTCGTCCATGACCACTTCTTGTGTATGACCACAGAGTATGTGAAGATTTAAAACACTTTAGGATTCTGGGAATACGCAACTGAAGTTGCTATTTTCTAAAGTACCAGTCCAATCTATGTGGAATTTTGAACACTTCTGTTGTATTAATACTACAGTTTTATGAATATCAACTCAAAATCTTCATTACTATTTGAGTTATAAATTGTCAAAGATGCAGAATTATAGATATACCCAAAAAGCAACATATGCAATTTTTTGTTATCTGAAAATTTTATATTGCTTCCAAGACAGACTATTGTTAAATTTTTGTTTATTTAGGTTTTTAAAATAACTATAAAAAGTTCCACACTGGTTAGATAAAAATGTAATTCTGTAGTACGTTTTCAAGGTGCAGAAAGGCTGAAAATTTGAAATGCCTGAAATGTAATTACAATAACCTTTTGGTAATGTTTCATACCTTGAAACTGATTAAACTGCCTCAGGCTCATACGTTGGAGCTTTCTCCCTCCTTTTCCTTTGTTCAGTCCACTTTTCTTGAGGTTTACCTTCCTCCAGATTCTGTGGTTGATTTCTTTGCAGAAGCAAAAGAATATTGCTTAAGGTAGTGCCGAAACTAAAATATCTCGGAGCCAGCCTTCAAAATACTCTAGCATCCTTCAATAATCATGTCAAAGAAAGAGCGACTGCAATAAACGTCATCTACCGCATCCAACAACCTCAACAAATATCATTGGGTACAGCAATGTTGCTGTTCAGGACAGCCATATTTCCAATAGCAACTTATAGTATCAGCATCACTTAGTCTCAGCTGATAAGAATTGAAAAAGTGAAGGCCCCACTACCTGAAAAGGATTCTAGGCATCGGGAATACAGCACCTGCAAGGCTAACACGTGTATGTATTAACCAAAGAGAACTACTTCATCGACGTCATCAAAACATAGTTTTGGCTGCCAAACACCAAGTCCTATGAGAATGCACGTCAAATCTTAACCGAGAAGTGTAGTGTCATCTGGCCCGACTTCTACTCCATGGACATAAGTGGCAGAGTGGAAACAAGCAAACTACGAGCTACGACACCTATAAGCGCGCTGCATGGATTTCATCACAGATTCTGCCAAATTAAGAAATTCCACCAATCGAACAAAGATTGTGTATGTGAACTGTGTAATAAACACTGTGCAAAATACCACGCACAAATATGCAAAATGAGGAAAACCTCTAGCATAATTATTCAATTGTACAAGTTTCTCTTTGCATATTGTACGCTTTTCATTTAATAAAAGAATGTTGCAAGCGTTCCACAGGGTGATTTTCAGAGATGCAAGACATCTCCACTTTTAATGTCAACTTCAGTGAAGTTGAACTCCCTAAGTTGAACTCAGCAACGGCATTAGAAACAGGAACTTGAAGTCTCTTCAGGAGCTCCTTAGAACACTTTCGCCACAGAACACATTAAGTGTTTCATTTACATTCTGTTACTTTTTGATGCGAAATATCTATATACCTACTACAGACTTACTCAAATTAGTAATTCCACTGTGAGGTTGATAGAATGCAGGCAGACAAGAGAAATGCGTAAGCAGAACTCGTTTCCACCATCCCGTCGCAGCCTACCAACTCACCTTTAAACTTGAAACATCAATCAATGATTTTTCGACCTGAACCTGCTTAGCTGTATGCGCAGTAGCTGGACTAGTCCACTATCTTCTGGGAGGGGTTTTGGGTCGGTAGTGGCCGAGTAACGTGTGTGTTCACAGTGCGGATAACAAAAGCATGTGAGGAGAATACTGCCAGGCTTTCCTCCCACCCTAGACTGCCTTCTCCTCCTCTGCCTTTCCTCAGGGCCAGGTCTAAATAATCAAGCTGTACCTGAACTTGTTAAACAGCTGGTTTTGAGGACGCGCTTTCCCCTTCCGTAAGTTTTGACTTTTCACTCATCCACTCAAAAATTAGTGGCTTCTACAAGTAAATAATGGATCTTGGCACTAAATAATGCCTTGAATGTGGATTCCAGAAGTGTAAGGCAGTAGCATTATCATACACAGTTGTTCATAACATTGTAGCACTTGCTAGAACGCTCTTCTTTGTTACTCTCTTCCACATCCTCTCTCCCACATCAACTTTAAATTATGCCAGCCATCATGTAGCTTCCATGTGGAGAGTCGCATGCAGCGGATAATATACTGTCACTGGCGCCATGAAACCGGTTATCGATGGCTGTGGGAATTGGTACGCGCCAGCCGTCCACCTGCTGGTTTAGGTCGATCCCCTTGACGTATAATGGCCGTTGTGTGTCAGTATTGCAACTCGAGAGTTCCTTTAGATAGGCTCCAGAAGTTTCATTTTTCAGAAAGTTCTATAAGGGACTAGACACTATATAATGGGCTCGCTCCTGCCCAGAGGACGGTTAACAGTAAGTGAGGAGTAGCTCTCCGCGGTAATAGGCTTAGAGAATTGAAAGAACTTCCGATTAAACTGGATAACTTCCTCTCGCATATCTAGTCGCGAAGAGAGGTTTTGACGTGGTTACGCATTGGCAGCTGCAATGTCACGCATGGTTACATTTTTAAACCTTTGTCTACCGTGCGGCTTTTGTTGGTCCGTCACATGCTGCTAGAGTGCGCTTCCCTAGCGCATCTTCGAAACTCTCTGCAACTTCCCCTTAGACTTAAAGAGATCCTGCTGGATGATAAATAGGCGGTGGAAAAAGGTTTTCAAAGTTTCAGGAATTATAAACATGAATCTAAGAATTTAGTGCCTATTTTAGATATCGAGGTTTCATTCCGTTTGGACGCTTTTATAACTTCGTTTTAATTTTGGCTTTTGCCTCATATGTTTGATATATTTATCCATATTTTTTATTTTACTAGTATTTTTATTTCGTATTGATATTTACCTCTGGTTTTTGCGATGAACCATTTTATAAGTGCGCTGATTAGCTATACTTGAGCACCTATAAACTTACATCACTTTCATTGTAATATATTTGTATTATAACGACTTAAACTATTAATTGGTGTTTGATTTATTGGTTCTGTATGCCTTATTTGCCATTTTAAGTATAGGGCAATTAAGTTAGTACACAAGAAAGGGAAGCGATCTTTAAGAAAATCAGTTTTTACGTTCTCTGCTACGTTTAGTCAGTGGGGGAAGTATATTCCATTCAAAATTGGCATTCGAGATTTCAGCAGCAATATGTGTTTTGAGGCCCCCTGAGGTGACAAAGATATTTTAGAAAAGGTCTCGCGGGCGTGTGCTTGTGGGTGTGTGTCTGTCTATGAACTGCGTAACTTAATCCTGAAAATTACAACTTACGTTTTTAACTTTTGATTTTCTTCAAAACTGCTGACACAATTTTGATGTATTTGTCTTTATTTGAATAAGATATTCTCATTACAAATTAATGCTTCGTTGCGGATTTTCTGGAAATAGCTTTTGAGGTCCTCATCATTCTAAATGACTTTTGCATAGCTAGTAAACCGTAAGAAATAAAGAAATTCTTACTACACCAAAAATGAAAATCTCGTTAAAAACACAGCATTTATATGAAATATACATTTTGGGTGAAGTTAACCATTTCCGGCATTTTTCTTGTTGTTGATCTGTATTTTTAAACAGTAATACTTTAATCAGAGGAAGTGATGTGTTTTCTCATTCTTTATTTTCCTTTAAGGAAAACTGTATTTCAAGGCTATTACATAGTGATCAGCTCTTAAAAGATCTCACTATTTCTTATAGCTTACTGTATGTCCGTAATCCTTTTGTATCTACGAGAATATGGGAAATAACATGCTTGCAAATGTTTATCTCAATAAACAGGATTTGGATTAGATAGAGTGATAAGTCTTGTAGAAATATGCTGCACATTTTATTAGAGGAAGTGGTGTGAGTACAATACATATTACTGTTAATCTTTTATTGTGATTATGATTATTATTAATATTATTTTTGTCAACATTATTTATAATTATGTTTAAAATTTCAATTAAATTATTGCGTGTACATTTAAAAAATACACCCACATCATGAAGTGCGAAGGTTTGCCGTCCGTCTCCTGCGTCCCCCATCTCTGCCCACTACAGGCGTTATAAGTGGGGTGCAATACTGGAGAGTGGGACGTGGTCAGCGCCCCGAGCCCTCCCGGCCAGTTATGGGGCTATACGACCTGGGGTCGCTACTTCTTCAAGTAACTCCTGAATTGGCCGCTCCGGGACCTAACGAGACTGGGTGCACCCCGCGCCAGACCTCTCAGTGGGGGAAAAATCCCCACGGTGGTACCGGGGATCGAACTCGGGTCCTTCGCGCTAGTGGCAGGAAATTATTGCATGTCATCAGCAAAAGCTCAGGCCTATATTTGCGCACATATAGCGAACATTGATGCAAAACAAAATTCTGGTACTGATGATAGTGTTAGAGGCTACGGTTGAAGAAATAGTTTAATGTTTGCAACATATCACGAAAAGTGTAGGTAAACGCAAAACGTGACCAATCTTAGGGTTAGAAATATGAGAAAACACGAAGGAGGACTTCAAGCAACAGAATATTGGACACGCCGGTAGATTGGGTTCAATGTGGTTTCCATTGAGCTGCGAGAGGAACGGATTAGACGAAAACTTGGAATGAAATGAATTCAAAAGGCACAAGGGCATTAGCTATTGCAATTCATACAAAAGCTATGATCTATTTCCTCTGTTGTACAACTCTACAGCTATATTTGGTAGTAGTTCATCTTTTCAGTCGGCATCGATACCGGCAACTGTTCCTAACATTCTCCTCATGGTAAGGATCTGGCCGTAGTTGATGTTGATTATAGTTGCTATGTTGACGCCTTGAGCATTAACTTCCAGGTGTGTTAACCATGGAATTTAAAACAAAATAATTAGGATTGCTGGGACACCTTTGTGTTCCACATGGACCTTTATATGGAATTGGGTTAGCGTTACATAAATATTCCATACTTTGTAATTGTTTATACAGCACAGTTTTGCATAAATACGCTATCATATTCAGCGCTGAGAAATTATTTAATTAAGGATGGATGTTTCAAACCTGTTTTGCAAACAAGCATTTCGTCCATGGCCTCTTCTTGTGTATGACCACAGAGTATGTGAAGATCTAAAACACTTTAGGATTCTGGGAACTGAAATTGCTATTTTCTAAAGTACCAGTCCAATCTATGTAGAATTTTGAACACTTCTGTTGTATTAATACTACAGTTCTATGAATACCAACTCAAAATCTTCATTAGTATTTGAGTTATAAATTGTCAAAAATGCAAAATTATAGCTATACCCAAAATGCAACGTATGATGCAATTTTTATTCTGTCAATTTATATTGCTTTTCAGACAAATTCTTTGTTTATTTAGGTGTTTAAAATAAAAAGTTCCATACTGGTTAGATAAAAATGTAATTCTGTAGTACATTTTGAATGTGCAGAAAGGCCTGAAACGTAAGTTTTAAAATTGCAATAACCTTTTGGTAATGTTTCATACCTTGAAACCGATTAAAATCCCTCAGGCTCATACGTTGGAGCTTTCTCCATCCTTTTCCTTTGTTCAGCCACACTTTTCCTCAGTTTTAACTTCCTCCAGATTCTGTGGTTGATTTCTTTGCAGAAGCAAAAGACTATTGCTTAAGGTAGTGCCGAAAATCAATTATCTCGGAGTCACCCTTCAAAATACTCTAGCATCCTTCAATAATCACGTCGAAGAAAGAGCGGCTGCAGCAATAAAGGTCATCTACCACATCCAACAACCTCAACAAATATCATTGGATACAGCAATGTTACTGTTCAGGACACCTTATCCCTAATTGTAACTTATGGTATCAGTATCAGTCTCAGCAACCTGGTAACAATGGAAAAAGTCAAAGCCCACTATCTGAAAAGAATTCTAGTCACCGCGAATTCAGCACCTTCAAGGCTAACACATGTATGTATTAACCAAGGAGAACTACTTTGTCGACATCAAAACACAGTTTTAGCTGCCAAATGCCAAGTCCTACGAGAATGCACGTGAAATCTTAACCTAGAAGTGCAATGTCATCTGGCCCGACTTCTCCTCCACGGACACTATAATGATGGAAGAGTGGAAACAAGCAAACTACGAGCTACGACACGTAGAAACGCGCTGCATAGATTTCATCACAGATTCTGCCAAAGTAAGAAATTCCACCAATCGAACAAAGATTGTATATATGAACTGTGCAATAAACACTGTGCGACATACCACGCACAAATCTGCAGAATGAGAACTCCCAAAGTTGAACTCAGCAACGGCATTACAAACAGGAACTTGAAACCTCTTCAAAACCTACTTAGAATACTTTCGCCACAGAACATATAAAGTTTTTCATTTACATTCTGTTACTTTTTGGTGCGAAATTTCGGAAGACACTATATACCTACTACAGACTTACTCAAATTAGTAATTCCACTGTGAGGTTGATAGAATGCAGGCAGACAAGAGAAATGCGTAAGCAGAACTCGTTTCCACCATCCCGTCGCAGCCTACCAACTCACCTTTGAACTTGAAACATCAATCAATAATTTTTCGACCTGAACCTGCTTAGCTGTATGCGCAGTAGCTGGACTAGTGCACTATCTTCTGGGAGGGGTTTTGAGTCGGTAGTAGCCGAGTAGCGTGTGTGTTCACAGTGCGGATAACAAAGCAGATGAGGATAATACTGCCAGGCTTTCCTCCCACCCTAGACTGCCTTCTCCTCCTCTGCGTTTCTGCAGGGTCAGGTCTAAATAATCATGCTGTACTTGAACTTGCTAAACAGCTGGTTTTGAGGACGCGTTTCCCCCTTCCGCAACTTTTGACTTTTCACTAATCCACTCAACAATTAGCGGCTTCTACAAGGATCTATAGGTAAATAATGGGTCGTGACACTAAATAATGCCATGAATGTGGATTCCAGAAGTGTAAGGCAGTGCCATTATCATATGCAGTTGTTTATAACACTAGCAGTTGCCAGAACGCTCTTCTTTGTTACTCTCTTCCACATCCTCTCTCCCACAACAACTTTAAATTATGCCAGCCATCATGTAGCTTCCATGTGGAGAGGTATGCAGCGGATAATATACTGTCACTGGCGCCATGAAACCGGTTATCGATGGCTGTGGGAATTGGTACGCGCCAGCCGTTCACCTGCTGGTTTAGGTCGATCCCCTTGACGTATAATGGCCGTTGTGTGTCGGAATTGCAACTCGAGAGTTCCTTTAGATAAGTTCCAGAAGTTTCATTTTCAAGAAAGTCCTATAATGGACTAGACACTATATAATGGGCTCGCTCGTGACCAGGGGACGGTTAATAGTAAGAGAGGAGTAGCTCTCCGCGATAATAGGCTTAGAGAATTGAAAGAACTTCCGATAAACTAGATAACTTCCTCTCGCGTATCACGTCGCAAGGAGAGGTTTTGACCTGGTTACGCATTGGTCTGTGCAACTTTATGCATGGTTACAGTTTTAAACCGAACCCTACTCCTCTTTGTCTGCTGTGCGGCTTTTGTTGGTCCGTCACGTGCTGCTAGAGTGCATTTTCCTAGCGCACCTTCGAAACTCTCTGCAACTTCCCCTCTGACTTACAGAGGTCCTGCTGGATGATAAACAAGCGGTGGAAAAAGGTTTTTAAACTTTAAGGAATGATAAACATGAATATAAGAATATAGTGCCTGTTTTAGATATCGAGGTTTCATTCCGTTTGGACGCTTTTATAACTTCGTTCTAATTTTTGCTTTTGCCTCATATGATTGATATATTTATCCATATTTTTGATTTTACTAGAATTTTTGTTTCCTATTGATATTTACCTCTGGTTTTTGCGATGAACTGTTTTATAAGGGCGCTGATGAGCTATACTTGAGCACCTATAAACTTACATTACTCACTCACGGAATGATAATCATAACAACAGATTTTACGAAGTTCTACCTCTCTTTTCTTCACCTATGCAGTTCTTCATTTAAAACAAGGGAGCACACGGCGTTTCGCCTCTCCCGCGACTTTGCTAGATCCCCCCACTACCGGCTGCCGTGCACATGACTATTCTGTACTGGGCCCCTGAAAATCCACATTGCCTTCAAGAAATCCCTCATTATGATCCGAGAGTTGGAGTTTGGTATGCGCTAGACGCATAATCGGTCCAATATTTTAGGAGCAGGTTGTAAAGGGAAAGAGGCACCAAAATGAACTTTGACCCCATTTTATCATAAACTGACAGAAGAAGAGAAATCATATGGATGGTTTCAACAAGATTTTGTTACTGCCTACACAGCAGAGACCATGAATAAAATTAGAGAAGTGTTTGAAGATAGTGATTAGTGCTGGTGTATGGCCCCCGATCTAACAGTGTGGGGTAACCTGAAAGACAAAGTTTACCAGACAAATCCTCCCTCATGCACTGGAAGAACTAGAACAAAACATTAGAAATGAAATCGGAAACATTACAGTGACCCAACTTAATAGTGTGAATCAGGATGTGCTTGTTTAGCCGAGGGTGGACGACATTTCCAACATCTTCTATAAGGTAAAAGTGTCATACATGCTTTACGCGCGGAGTTTATATAGGAGCAAAGTCGGCTGTGGCATACCCAATCGCGCAGAGGCGAAACGCTGTGCGCCCGATAGATTACTTTACTGCCTGAATTGTGCTTCAGGAGTTCAGACAGAAGCTCCATATGTGCAGATATGGTTCACGATGAAATAAAGAACGAATGGGAAGGGACCGACAGAATGCACGGAAACGACACTGTACCTCTCCTCATTTTGCTTGGGTATAAATTCTGTAGCAGTGGTAGTAAAGATTTTATTGAAAACAAAGAAGGTTCGCTAAACTCTTGAAATGAAAAACGCATGTAAGTCAAGCTGTCAAACCGCATGTCTGTGGAAATGCGACGTGGCAACGCTTCGCATCCCATTTCCTCTTGCAAATCTCTATAAAAGACCCACCCACCGACCGTCGTGTCGTCATGCAGACTGACTGACATTGCAAGGACTTTGATAGACTACATTATTGGATTTTCTAGAAGGATCCAGAAAAAGGACGCTGGCGACGTAATTCCCACCAAGTAATGGACTTCCTGCCGCTCTGCTCCACAGCTACTTCCGATATTCCCTGCTATATTTTTATTTGCTTTCGACTGCCAATCTCCTCGGTGTACACAGACTTTTAAAGGAACATGCCCGTAAGTAAGCACGATTTATGGACTTAATTGTGGCACTGAAATACGCTTTTTACTTTCTCTACTACGCATAGTAAGTATTGTACTCGATTTAAAATTTCGATGTCGAGATTTTACCGGAAATATGTTTTGAGACACCCTGAGTGTGTGTGTGTGTACACGCGCACGTGAGCATGTGCTTTTGTGTGTATCTGCCTAAGAACAACTCAAAAATGAAAATTCGGTCAAAAACCAAAGTCGGAATTTAAGATTAATATCTCTCAGGGATGCGATACGAAGATTTTGAAGAAAATTCCTTCACTCTAAACTATGAAACATTTTTTTAAAATATTGTTTATGACTGACGATTATGCCAGAAGTTAAAGATATTTTTATGGCAAGTGAAATATATATTTAGAATTTTCTAGCTATAGCCCACGTAGTCCTGTTTGCTCTTGATAACTTTTGCATAAATGGTAAGCCGTAAGAGATAGACAAAATCTTACTGTTCAAAAAATGTAGGTCTCGTTAAAACACCCAAGTTATCTCCAAATGAATTTTTTGTGGAGTGAACCACTTTGGAGATATTCCTTGTTATTTGCAATGCTTTACTTTTCTCAAATGGAAGGTCGTTATTCACTTTTGTATCTCTTCGCCATTCAAATAGAACGGAATTTGAAAGCCTTTATATAGCGACCGACTTTTAAAGATTTGACTATCGCTTAAAGCCTACTGTATTCCCATATTCCCCTTGCACCTACAAGGAAATAAGCAACGATATAATTTCTGGAACCATTTATCTCGACTAGCATAAAGATAGAGAAACAAGAGTTTGTAATAATAGCTAGTTGGTACAAGAGTACCAACAATGATGTGCAAACTGAACCGGTTGAAAATACACCATAATAAAGGACGAAAATAGCAATAAATACAGGTGAGTTAATTACACGTTTGCGCATGTATAGCAGTGTGCAGTGTGCTAATGGCGGGGGTAAGGGGACGCCAAGGTGTTTAACTCCTCAGCCTGTTTTATTCTTCGATTTCTCTACCATCCAAGAGGTTCCGTTCTTTTAGAACTGTGTTGCTGTTACGTCCGGCCACCCCAACACATGGTGGAGGAAAGGGAAAGCAGAACGGCGCCGCACTTCCTGAGCCTTGGATGCTTTCGGAGATCTTCCAAGAACTCCAGACGAATGTCGTGAAGGATAATTACATCCCTCTAATTTCCCGTTCCTCCGTTTCATTTTACCTTGATTTCAACATGGTCTTTAGGTGTCGTCGACGAGCGAGTTTGGCGCTACTATGTGGGGACTTTGCAGCAACTGTTCTCGACAGAAGGGTGGCGTTGTAATCGCCTGCTCTGCTGAGGTCGAGAGTGCCGAAACCAAAGAAGCCAGTGACACCTTGGCGAACCCTGGTAGCACCGTGTTAGAGACCCTAATGCTGGCTAGCGTTACTCGCCCGGGTTCCAACACCCCCTAAGAAAAATATAGACTTTTGTTAATATGTATTAAATGTATACATATTATTATTATTATTATTATTATTATTATTATTATTATTATTATTATTATTATTATTATTATTATTATTATTATTATTATTATTATTATTATTATTATTATTATTATTATTATTATTATTATTATATTACTAATACTGCTACTACTTTAAACTAGTAGAAAGGAACTTTTAGAACAGAGAAAGTGGGGAAAGTGATGAAAATATATATTGTACACAGCACAAGTAGATACAAGAGAAATAAGGAAGAACAGTAGACTTAAACGGTAGTCAAATGTTTTAAGAGCTGTTCACTATATGATCACATTGAAATTTTGTTCGCTTTACACAGCCAAGAAATAAACAAGCAGAAAAAGACTTCCCATTTCAGAAAAGTATAAGTGTTTCAACATTCACCAATAACAACGAGTATCTCAGAAACGGTTAGTATCACGACAAAGAAGTTTATTTGACAAAAACTGTGTGGTTTAACGAGATCTAATTTTTGTGTCATAAGATTTTATATATCTCTTACGATTTGACAACTATTAAAAAACTCATTCACAGTGATGAGCCCTTCAGAGCCCATTCCCAGGAAATTCAACTTGTAAACCCCCATAGCCGTTGTACAAAGTTTTTTCTAAATATATATTCAGTTAAATTGAATTGAATTTGCTAAGCACTGAAGCATTTATATCTTGAACTACCTTTGAACTTGGACCCTGCCTCTTGTGTCATTGAACAGGCTCTAAGTTTCCTTACATGCACATACATTTTTATGTGTCCTGTTGTTTCTTTCGTTTTCTGATGTCTGTAAATTTCTTCAATTTGTCTTTTATTTACTTTTGTCTTTGGCACCACTTTTCTCAACTAATCTTTTTACGCATTCCTTTTCCCTAACGTATTTTTTATTTCTAAGCCATCACTTTATTGTAACCCTATTTTTTGCAAACCCTCTTTTTCTTTTCCAAATTTCCTAACCTTTAGCTAATAAAACCCTCCCCACAGTGATTAACTTTCTTATTGGCTCTTTATTATTCACGTCAACTCTCTTTCAACAATAAAGCTTCGCTTTTTTGTAAATTCCTACTTGTAACCTAGTCCCAGAGTTTTCATTCTATGCTCCCTTCTATCCCTGCCTACAGAAAACCCTTGTTCTTCCTTGTCACATAGCGCGGGGTAGCATTTCCTCCCTTTTACTACATATTATCATACTTTAGCTGTATGCCACCCACTTGCCCGCGATGTCATTTTTTCGTTTCCACATTGGTGCACTTCTTTGTTCACCCTTTTGCCAATGCATTCTACCCACGTACGTAATACCGCATTATGATCTTTCCAATGACCTTCAAAGCTTCTTTATTCTTAGGTTTATTTCCGCTTATATTATTTACATAAAATATATTTTCGGAGACTGCAATTCTTCTTTACTTACTGTAAGTGCAGTAGAGAAAGTAATAAAGTGTGTCGACTGATTACAAAATGAGTAATTCCTTACGGAGTATGGAAGATCAAATACTAGCAGATGTTCACCTTTAAGGTAAAAATTCGGTGTTGCTGCAAGCGGGAGGCGGGGAGAATACGAGACTGAATTCCCTTGTGTGTGCGACCCAGTACGGGATATGGAGTACGTAATGTGACACGAATCTTGTTACCGGCTGATGGACCAGGTCGGGAAGATGATGTAGCATCCAACTCTATTACAATAGTTGCTTTATTTCACTTGCCTTGTCATGATGCGTTGTAAGGCATTAATATTCTACACAATATGAGCACTTCTTCCTCAGGAGTCAATTATGGACACCTGTTTCTATGAATTAGCAGGAGCAGGCCTAATTTGTTTATTACGTATTTTTCATTTTATAAGATATGTTACTTATACTTGGGGAAATGTTGCCAGTATATAAACGTTTTAACTCTGCAGAAAAAGATATTGAGGAATAACATCTGGTGCATTGTTCGATGCCGATTGTCGCCCTATGTTTACAGACATATAAGGAAAGATAATTATGAGGCAATTGTTGGAATGGATGGCGAAGGATACCAGGGAATGTGGAGAAAACCGTTCCAGATGACGCTTTCTTGATCATTCTTTCTCATATGTAGTCCCCTGAAATGCACCCGGGCCAGCTTAGTGGCAAGTGGAGACGATGAAATCCTCTATTGTGTCAATTTTTCTGAGCAATTATTATTGGAGTAATCCAATATCACATATTCGGTGAGCATAGAAAATACACGGATAACTCTTGATATATTGGGTTGGGCATTAAAGTGAACATTGTTTCAACAGGGAATCCAAGTTCAGGATTTGGACACTGTAGAGTGTCCCGTTTGCTAGGAAAGTTGCTTGTTGTGATGTCAGTACAGGTTGGAACAAGCCATTGATGCAGAGGATTGCTGAAACCTTCCAGAGCTATCCGGCGGCCAGGTTTGTGGAAGTTGAGAAAGGTCCTTATTACGTCTTATTCGCTATATAAGGAGGAGATGATACAGCAGAGGAGAGAATTACAGACGCGAGTCGGTCAGTGTGTCAGTGAGTGTGACAGCTGTGTGTGTGCGCGCGCGCGCGCTGTCGTTGTGAAAGATACCTCGCGTCGAAGCAAAGAAGTTTTAATGAGTGTTGAGCGACTTTGTGCTCAGGGTTAGTGTATGAGAGACAAAGAAGGTGAAGAAAGACAGTGAAAGGACTGAGTCAAGGCTAGGAGAAGAGAACCGTAGCGAAACGTAATATTACCAAAGACTGCAGACTGTGTTAATTTCAGAAGATGATGTTGTTATTTTGTCACACTATTTTGTTTTAATGGTTACCGAGAGCTGCCCATTCAGAGCTGCCCAATAGTTTGGAGTGGTGTCAAAGGTTTGACTTGCTGGGAATACTGACCTTTATATGGTTTCTTTTTTTTTCCCTGTCAGGTTAATGGAATATTTGCGTCCTTCCTGTTAATTGAATTCTGGGCATTTTTGTCATTAGCTTTATAATAACAAAGGACGAGATGAATGCATTACCCTTGTTCTAATGCTAAGTAAATAATGCTTTAATTAAAAGAATAAATATGCCGTAATCAAAATAAAAACAAGAAACTAAACCACAATAATTGCATAACATAGCGTGATTTTTTTTGTCTTAACTTCAACATTACTAGTCTTGTTATGCTTTAAATATGCTTCTGAAGGATAACGGATGTGTATTTTTAGTTCAGTATAATATTTTCACATACGTCGCTTGAAGGTAGTCGAAGTGCCCTATCTTGCCAATATTCATTGATGACCTATTATCTACGAAAATATTTAAAAGCAGCTGAATTTTTCAAGGCAAGTTTAGTAGTACTTTTATGGCTGGCCAATGAAACAAAATAAACCTTTGTTCGTCATTTTTAATATAATAATTAAATTGTTATTGAAAAATATTGGATTTTAAAATTTTAAAAAATGACTACACTTTATACATAAATATCTTTTCATTAAAATAAAGCTTATTTTGCTGGAAATGCGTGGTAAAAATTTCAGCAGTAAGCTTTAAAGACAATGTGACATCTAATTAGAAAATTTTAATTTTTTTCCATAAATTGCTGTAAAATAAGGTAAAAAAGTCTAAAAACTATGAGTAGCGCTGTTTTCAATCAAAATTAAAATATATTTACAATTTCCATACCTCTTGTATTCAATCCTGATTTGAAAAAAAATTGCAAAAGTGACCATTTCGACTCCTCTGGAAACTGTAAATTCTGAAATGTTGCTTCTATTCTAAAGTGGAACTTGAATATCGAGTGGTACTTGAATTTTGATCGCGAGCGTGCTATTAGAGCTACACTAATTTGGTATTCCAAATTGGCCTTGATATGTTTCGGGAAACGGTAATTGCAGAGGTAGGTATTATGTAAATGGCTGTTTCGTACAAAAGTCATTATGAAAGCGTTAGGTACAATTATGCAACACGTTATATTCCCGTCTGATTAGTTTTGTTTTGTTCTCATTGGAACAAGTTCCGAGAATACACACAGTAACAAACTGTCTCTGTCTCTCCCTGACTGTATCTACGTGTGGAACCTTTATCATGTAAATCTAACATAATTACTTTTACAGATTTTTAAGCACACTATAATTTTTTCCCAATACGAAACTGTGCTTATTACTTATATTTGACATGAATAGCCTCCTCAGGCGAAGATACGATAAACTATGGCTGGGAACAGAGATATCCCAATCGAAAATCTCATATATCTTTTAGCCCTCCGTCAGTAGCGCGAGGCTGGTGCTATATTTTTGTGCGTATATGGTTGATTTTATTTCTCAGAACTTTATTTGTACATCATTCCCATGTTTAGCTTCATTTAGTTCAAATATAGTATATGGCTTTTATTAGCATTATCTTACTGGATGGATCAAAGATAGTTAAAATGTAGAATGTAGCACAGTTGGTAGAGCACCTGCCTGCTGTGCAAGGGATCCCGGGTTCGATTCCCGGCAGGGGAGTATACATTTTTCTCCAGCCGAGATTATTCCTCATCCTTACCTAAGTCTGGAAGTATAATGGCAGCGCCGTGGCTGAGTAGTTAGAGCGCTCACCTACCAAGTAGGTGGGACCCGCATGTGGTATTCGTGTTGGACGAAGCGGCGCCTGGGCGGGTTTTATCCGGTTTCTCCGGTTTCCCCCGCCATTCATTCCATCAATTGCTCCATTATCACCTCTCCAATCATCTATATCACCTGCTCCCAGGTCTTCACTCTGTCTGGTCCAGAGGTCCCTTTGCTCCCCGATAGGCGACTGACCTTAAGCACTGGTTTATAACTCTCAGGGGGTGTAAGTCCTAAATAAGGGGAGGGTAATCAGGGAAAGAAGAAGAATACAGTTTAGATTATAATTAGTGCTACACTACATGGAAATATAAATTGTGATGATGATGATGATGATGATGATGATCATCATCATCATCATCATCTGTGACAAGCATATGACTTTATAAAATATACATAAATAACATCGATTGCTTTCATCCTGTTGTTCATGATCAGTTTCTGAATCTAAACATCTCGTTTTCAATTTATCTTCAGAATTATAAACATCTGACTCAAACAACTTGTCATACACGTACAAGCCATCATCATTTTGCACTCTTCCAAATCTTTGAGATTTTGTAGCTCATACTCCTGTTTGTGAGAAGTAGCAACATACTTTTTGCATTAGCAAAGCAATATGGCACAACAAACAAATAAAAACAAATGTCACCAACATGTAATAAGAGTAGGTGCACAGAACTTGGTTGACTGTGTGCACTCACATGACTTTCTCTACTCTTGTACTAACCATTCTTACAAACTCTTATTGCTATATCTTCTTCACGTTAGTTAAGATAAACATTTGTACAAATTACCTTATTGCTTATTTCCTTGTAGGTGCAAGGGGAATATTAGACCACAGTAGGCTTTGTGCGATAGTCAAATCTTTTAAAGATTTGAGATCCCGTTCCATTTTACGATAGTTCTGTTTTCAGAAACTCACACACATAACAAGGAATATTTCCCAAATGGTTCACTCTACAAGAAAAGTTATTCAGACATAAATTGTGTACTTTAGCAAGATCTACATTTTTAGTATAATATGATTTGGTCTATCTAACGGTGTACCAGTTATGCAAAAGTCATCCAGAGTAAATACGACTACAGGGCTATAGCCAGAAATTTCAAGATATACATTTCATTGGTCATAAAGATATCTCAAACATATATTTTAATCGAAATCGTTAGAGCCATTTTCTAGAAAATAAAAATTTTCGAAAAATTTTCCATGTGAAGGGTAGTTTAGGGTACGGCTTTTTTCTTCAAAATCTTCGTGCTGCATCCTTGTAAGACATTAAACGGAAATATCAACTTTGGTTTTTGACCTACTTTTCGTTTTTGAGTTACGCTATCCATAGACTGACAAACACACAGTCCACACACGGACCTTTTTTTTTTTTTTTTTTATTCAGGGGGTCTCAAAACATATATTTCCGGTGAAATCTTCACATCGAATTTTTGAATAAAATATTTTCCCTACTTACCAGTAGAGAAAGCATAAATCAAGTTAATGTAGGTTATAACACCATCAGTTGTTTCTCAAGTCAGAAACAAAAATTGTTATGACTAAAGAAGTTAAAGAGAACGGCACAAAGAAACAACCAAAATAAATCCAAATAAAACATACGGAGCATTGCGCTTTTGTGTTTAAAGGCCATTAAATAAGTGGTAAAGCATTAACGTTTTATCTCCTGCTCGTTATAAAGCAATATTTGCTTTAGTGCAGTATAATAATAGGGCATTATGTATACAGTAATAACAGTGTAATGACTACGTGTTAGCTATGTGTAAAGTGTTAAAACCAGTAAAAGATTATCCTCTAAATAGCTTTAATGAGGCAATTAAAACATATAATGAATCCGTTGTTAAAACAGGCGATAATTAACTTAGCCGGAGGGAGAGCTACGGATTGTTCTGAAAAGTCATAAGCACTGCAGGCGTCAAGGATCCAAACTTGGAGCTCTGGCCATTACAAACTTGTAAAACTGCTAGCAAGTTAATTGCCGGTATTCATTTGGGCGGAGGAATAAAAAGAACAGTTTGTAAGGTTTACACAGTCTCATGTTAGTTTTATACCGTGATTCAGGGTGAGGAACGCTAAAAACTTCAAAGATTTTTTAGAAAATTAAAGGTAAAGTTTTTAAATCTGCAGGGATGAAATCCGTGCCTCTTTGGGCAGTTGTTTTCCTTTCTTTTAAATTTATATTTCGAACTTCTCTGCAGGATTGCGACTAACAAATGAATCCCTAGTTATTTTTATGCCTGTTCATTTTTATAATGATGTAAAGGTAATATATTTCTAAAAGTTTATACACAAATGAACATACTTAAATTTGAAAAGTTAAGTATAACCGTATCATTCTTGCTTTCTGCATCGCGTATTTAGTGAGATAGTTTATTCCACCCAAAATTCTGATATAAGAATTTTAGAATAATTTTCTGAAGCTCTTTGAATAAAAAAAAAGTGTACCAAAATTTGTGGTATGTGTGTGTGTGTGTGTGTGTGTGTGTGTGTGTGTGTGTGTGTGTGTGTGTGTTTAATAATAAATCTTCCCACCCTGGAACGATTATTCCTATATATGCATAAGTGAATGGTTTAGTTTACATGGGTTGCTTTTTAATAGTGGCAACTATTTTTATTTAGATATCGTTACAAATACAACGTTAGAAATTTTACAGGCTTTCGATGTGATTCCCTCCGCCGTGTCATTTCCTTTGTTTAACTGTCTGGTTAAATAAATTGTTATATATGGAGAGTTCCGAGTCATGCTTCTTACGTTTATTGAATATTATAATTATTATTTAGTGTATTTTAATTGTTATTAACTTAAAGACTGTTACAGGATCGTGAGCTTCTGTAAATGGCTAAGGAATTTATGTAAATTAATAAAGTTTGGAGTAATTAGGGGTTAAAAATCTGATTTAACAGACTCAGTTTCATCGCACTGTGAGTACAAATTTGGCTACTTCTACATTGCAGAGATGGGTCGCACGGGTGGAACGGGTAGCTGTCGAGGGAGATGACATGCTGAGTTTACGTGCGTTTCTTCTAAATCTTTTTCTCTGGCTCATATTCACAGCTACTTCCGCCAAACATTGTAAATATGTGCTAACTACATTAGGCTACAGATGAAAACCTCTTCTCTATGACCTTTTCTTACCAAAAGTTTAAGACAGTTGCATATTTCACCGAAATACAATCTCTCCTTGAACTATTTAATCCAGCGGCCTTATATTCCGTCAAAAGTAATATTTTATTAAAAGGTACATTAAAAATAATTATTTAGATATAATTATTTTAAGGCGTTATGATCTTTTTTTAGTTTACGAAAATCGAAAAAATCTCATTTTTATACTTTTTGGAGATATGATTACGAAAATATATGGCATGACAATTTTATTTTTCTCTGAAGGGAAAGACATATGTGTGAGGAAGATCTGTAAATACGACACTGTTATCATATTCTGCAGAAAAATTGACATGACGTTTATAATATAGTTTAATCAGTGCTATTTGGCAATGGATATCTTTCCCAAACTGAATTTTTTTAAACAGTTTTTTTCTCCCTACGGTATACATAGAGAAAATAAGTACCTATATTTAATTAGTTTTCAATATAAATATAATATACCTACCTAATATAGATAATAATAACAACAACAACAACAAGAATAATAATAATAATAATAATAATAATAATAATAATAATAATAATAATAATAATAATAATAATAATAATAATAATAATAATAATAATAATAATAATAATAATAATAATAATAATAATAATAATAATAATAATAATAATAATAATAATAATAATAATAATAATAATAATAATAATAATAATAATAATAATAATAATAATAATAATAATAATAATAATAATAATAATAATAATAATAATAATAATAATAATAATAATAATAATAATAATAATAATAATAATAATAATAATAATAATAATAATAATAATAATAATAATAATAATAATAATAATAATAATAATAATAATAATAATAATAATAATAATAATAATAATAATAATAATAATAATAATAATAATAATAATAATAATAATAATAATAATAATAATAATAATAATAATAATAATAATAATAATAATAATAATAATAATAATAATAATAATAATAATAATAATAATAATAATAATAATAATAATAATAATAATAATAATAATAATAATAATTAAAATAGTATATTCCAACTGCTAATAGGAAGATAGTGGAAGTGATATGGTGTAGTGATATAAAATAAACAAAGGACCAGATATAAATACAGCAAGTTCAATTTAAAGGACAACTGGAAGATAGTAGAAGTGATAGTGACAGTGAATATAGAAATAAATGTAATAGGTATCAATGTAATAGCATGTAGTATCGCTTACTGCGATGGGGCATGCTTGTTATAGCTAATAAAAAAAAAAAATAATAATAATAATAATAATGATGATGATGATGATGATGATAATGATGATGATGATGATGATGATGATGATGATGATGATGATGATAATAATATAGGCAACCGGTGATGAGAACGATGTTGACAAGAAATTCAGTAAATTCAGTTTCATGTGCGGCACAATAAAGAGAACAGAAAAGAAAAATTGAATCAGTAGAAATGAGATTTTTAAGATCATTGGTTGTATACTCTTTGCTAAATTATAAAACAAATGAAGAAAAATTAATAAATTAATAAAAGGGATGAAGTAGAATAAAGAAAACTGGAGACTTACTGAGGATGAACAAGGGCAGATGCCCTAGAATACTGATCGACTATGTTCCAATGGTAAAAGATACTTAGGAAGACCGAGGAAGAGATGGAGAGATGATATTAGTTGATGGGGACGGACTGATCTATGGGTCCAAATCTTGAATGATGATAGTGTGAGTGTGTGTGTGTGTGTGTGTGTGTGTGTGTGTGTGTGTGTGTGTGTGTGCGTGTGTGTGTGTGTGTTTATAAAATAGTTAACTTGTTACAAAATATTTTACTTCTTATGTAGCACGTTTCTTTGATAAAGACTTTAGCATTTAAAGACCAAAATAGTTTCATCTTAAACAATAGCATGTTAGGAAATAATAGTCTTTAACAAAAACGAAGAGTTATGGTTAAAACTACAGTGACATAATTTTCCTAGTCTGGTCATAGCCCCAGGAACTAAAACCACAATCGCCTAATGTATCCATATTCTAAACAACTAACAAATTTCTCGTCGAATTCATATAACAGATACAGTTTTATCATGATGGTATACAATGTTAGTCATGTACTTACTGCGTAACTCCGATTCGCGCCGCAGCCTCTCTTTTCGTTAGTCACGTACTATTGCCCTACTATTTTTATTAAGTTATACTGCTAGCTAAATGGTTGATAAAAACGCCATACTAGATAATGCAAGACAATTGCTGCTATCGCTGCAACTGAGAATCACGTTAGAAATGGAAATAAGCGCTGGGATTGCTCTAATTTGCTAACAAACTTTTGAAACAACGGTGAGCGTGTATTATTAAATTTTCTGTGAAAGGAAGGAGACGTGCAAAGCTATTACATAGTTCGTCGCAATAATAAAGGCACAGAATTTTCAAACAAACGAAGTGATTTAAACGCTCCGGGAATGTCAAGATTTACATACATTAGAGCATGAATAGAGAAACAGCAGGCAGTCGGACCGAGTATTCATAAAAGGGCCGTCCGTGCTCGTCTCGACTCGAGCGCCGCTGTAATCCCTCCCGCTCTTTCAAAGGCACTGCTACTTTGATGCTTAAGACTCTTGCTTCCAGTACCAATTACGAAGGAGGTGCCGCTGGAACCTCAGTTATTTCTCTTAAAAGGGCCTTTAGTGAAGATGACAATAAGATAATACTGAGTGGACAGGAAAAAGGCACCTTCATGTTTAAATTAAAAAATCTTCATACCCAACACAAGCCTGTTTCTTAGTTTTTAATAATTTGTTTGCAAACTGCGCTAGAATGAAGGGAAAACTTTGAATATTTTTTTACATTGCTGCTTAACCCCAGCAATACCAACTTATGTACTTAATGCCCATCCTCCTTATTTTTTTAAATTGTATTTTGTTTTATTGATTAAAGGCATGCAATTAATAGTTATTGGCAATCACTGTGTTTGTATTATTGAATGCGAAATTACTTTAAAGCTATTCATTGTTGGTCTTTTTGAGAAACAATGAAATGTCAAGGTGGTCGTAAAGTACCCTGCCGTCTATGATTTATGTAAAAAAGAAAATGTTAAACACTAGCTTTATAAGCATAACAAGATATAATACCTACTTTTGAAATAAATTTGTTTTAAAAACTTCCCGGACATTTTGTTACCAATGATGGTCATAAAGTACCCCTCATGTTTGGTAGTATGATTTCTGTAAAACGGCTGTGATAGTATCCGATGTGATTGAAGTAAAAAAGGAATAATTAAACCACATGAAATATTTATAAGCATAACAGGATATAATATCGAATTTTAAAATAAACATAGTTTAAAAATTGCTTAGGGGTTTTGTTAGCAGTGGTGGTCATAAGATACCCCCGCCCATAGTAGCATAAGTTCTGGAATAAAGATTGGCATAATATCCAATGTGATTCAAGTAAAAAAGAAATAAGTAGTTAAAACCTTTACAAACATGTTATACAACAGGTAATTTTAAAATAAATTTCTGTTAAAAATTGCTCAGACGTTTTGTTTGGATTATATTAGTTCTGTGAGGGTTGCAATCCTAGGGTGAACACTGAGTTCCTTTGCGCTAACAGGAAACTTTTATTTTTGGAAACTGCAAATGTATAATTCTAAAAAATAATCGCAATATCTAATTGATATTAAACCAATAATTTGAATTATTTATTCTACAAAATTTAGACTTTTTGGTTGGAAATCAAATGTACTTTTTATACAAAATAAATAATTATCTACCTCATCAATAAATTGAAACATATAAAAATAATCATACAACATCAAAGAAATGTCAATATCAAGCATAGTTACTTAGGTTAATTGTAAGAATAGTAACGAATATCCTCGAGAGTTAGTTGTTAAGGATTCTGGGGTTCGTGGGGTTAGAATTTCTGTAGAGCAGAATGCGGTTAAATAATTTAATATTCATTATAATGAAAAAATTAAATAACAATGCCTTCAAATATTACTGACAGTGTCAAAGCACCACTATGTAGTCCCGGAATGGATATCTGGCCACCAGAGATCTGAAGGAAATGATAAAAGCTAGAACTTCATTTGCAGCTCCTGAACTAGTTTGGAAATTGGCAAACCACTGTCGGCCGTTCTCTTGGAAAATCAATTTGTTAAAGAAGCGCACTGGGTGTCTTCTAAAAATAAACAGAGAAATGCTTGAAGAAACAGTTGAGCTGTGTATTGTTCACAGTCACTCTGAAAATCACCGACGTACCAAAGGGTGACTTCAAGAACACCATACCTCTAGGCCTTTGTAATTTGAGGCGCTATAGAAGAAGAGTTTCTATTTCTTTGACCTCTTCACCTAACAGCCTAGGAGGATACAAGAAAAAAAGTTTTGAAGAGTGAGTAAAGAAAGACATATGAATTCAATACATAATTTCTTTTTATGGTGAGTTATTTGAAGGCGCATGAGTACTGAGTCAACTTTTGTTTTAAAAATATGCTTGAATTGTAATTGCATTTGGAACTAAATCCTCCAGACGTAGTACGTTTAAAATTTAGTGTAGAATTTTTATATATTGTAAACGGATTAAACTTAAGAGCTTCGTTTACGCTGAAATTGTTTGGTGTATCAATGAAAGAGATTACGGGTAGGGATTTATTTACTTCTTTATACTGTGATTGCGGCCTACTACAGCGGCAATAGCAAAGGCTCGGGGCCGGGCTGCCTCACATTACTGGCAGTACGTGCAATGAAGTTGTTCAACGTTAGGCTGCCTCATACGACTGTTGTGAGCGTGACAACAATCAGAGAGGCAGAACAAGAAGGGATTTTCGAGATTATTCAAAAAGTGTCCTGAGGCCGTCGTATTTGCAGAAATTAGAGAAAGGTCCCTCTTACATCATCCTCGCTATAGGAGGAGGCGAGGCGAGAGAGGAGTGAGTTTCTAGTTTGTGTGTGTGTGTGTGTGTGTGTGTGTGTGTGTGTGTGTGTGTGTGTGTGTGTGTGTGTGTAAGTGTATGTGTATGTGTGTGTCCAGAGAAACAGCGAAACAGTTAATGAGTGTGCAGTGATTGTATCGTCAAAGTTAGCTGTTTCAGAGAAAGGGAAAGTGAACAAAGACAGAAAGGAGTGAGTCAAGGTTATGAGAAGAAAGTAGTTGTGAATTGTAATATCACGAAAGACTGTAGAGTGAGAAGAAAATAACTGACTGAACTTCTGTCCTTTTCGCTACGGTACGTTATAAATGATTCTTTTGTTCCTGGCTAAACAAAGGAAAGCTTATCCAATATACCTAAAACTGAAAATTTCTTTTGGCATCCATTTTCAGCACCCTCTTGGAATAAAATAGATTTAAAGCCTTAATTCACCGCAACTAGATGCTGTAATATGTTCCGCATTTACACCTTTGCTACATTCATATCCATGCACTATCCCTTATAATTATAATTTTCAGATAAATAGAAAGAGAGTGAAAGAACCGAAGAAAGTAAGGACCAAATGCGGACTCCTGGTGTAGTATATTTCACTAGGCCAAATGGTGGTGATAAAGTGCTCACTTGACTAAAGTGTATACGCTACATTTTTTTTGTACATTTTATGTAATTTAAAATAGTTATATATGGTATCCTTTTATATTATAAATACGAATTAATGAATTAATTAATCTGTTAAATTCATTTATCTCTCATGTTCTCTCACTACATTGGTTTGAAGTATTTGTGCTAATCACACAAGTTTAGTTAATACATTCTAAAAATATACTTTGCAAACATACGTTTCTTAATAAATATTACAAATGCACAGCAGCCATTAAAATAAGTGAATCATATTTAAATAAAGGGAACCAAAAATAGATTGCATGCAAGAATAAAAATTCAGCCATTTTAAAGAGTCTGTTGATGTACTAGGCACCGAATCTTTTTCACTTGTCTCCTGGGCCCACATTTTAATTTTCACCTAAAACAAGAATTTTTTCGCTCCTCTCTTCGGAAACAAGGCTACACGAGAAGCTGTCATACAGCCTTGCTTTATTACTGAACCAACACTAATACTAAAGTGCTTATTCTATCTTAATTAAAATTGTAAATTATTATCCCTAAGGGACACTCTCGAAATTAAATTGATACAGGCCCACGTTTCATGCAGGAGCGTTGCGCGCAAGAATGCTGAAATAAAGTGTTACCCACAGCGCTTAAAATAAAAACAAATTGCTATGCACGTTCTCGCCGAGCGCATAAGAAACCTGAAATAATAATCCCCTCTAATTGTTCTTTCAGATATGGTAATTAGAAAGCACCTCTCTGGGCAAAAGGCACCAAAGGGCATATTTAATTACTTCTCAGAGTTAATCGCTTCTTGCACCAAATATTTGGTTTAAATATTTGATTCTGGTTATCCTTTCAGAAACTTTTCCCTGGAAAATAAATATTAAAGTTAACTTTAAGGCGAGAGTGATAGGCACACATGCAAAATGGCTTTACATTCAGGAGAAATTTGCCTGAAGTTCAAAAGCTGATACTTAACCTCAATTTGCTTTGTCGTTTATTTCAAGGCAAATTGTTTATTCCAGGTTTCGATATTGTGAAGATTCATCTGAATGTCACCTGTGGTGCCACTACAGGTTTGTCAAGCACTGTGGCTGTAAGAGCAACAAGCCCCAGCTCATTTTGATGCAAATGTGAGGCAAAACCAGCACGCTACAAACTCCTATTGGTGGATTGGTAGCGGAGGATCTGTGCCATGGCCACCACGATATTCTGATCTTACATATCTTGGTTATTTATGTGGGGTATGTTACACCAATAACAGCAGATGAGGACCTCATCGCATGAATCATGCTCCTACTGAAATTCAGAGCACACAGTTGGTAGTGGTAGGTTAACAGTTTGAGCCCCTTTTGTAATTTACTGCGAGGTGCGATGTTCTTCTTGGGTTTCTGAACGCACTGTGGAACTCACACCCATCGGTGTGTCTGAAGACAAACTTTAACGTCCGCGGTTTCCAAACCATTATTACCGTACAGGGATTTTCTCTTGAAAAATGTTCACTTTAATTTCAACATTTTCAGCACTGTTCAGCGTTCAGCGTTGTCAGTACTTTTTTCTACAGTCTGTGTACAATCATAACCCTACGGCAGGACCATCGCTGAGCCTAGAATAATACAATATCCCTAGCACCTCTGCAGATACGTAAAGCACATGTGTCGGAGAAGTTGCCTAACAAGAAGGGGTTTGTTCTAAACGTGACAAGTTGATAACTAAAGACATTTTCACGTAAATGAATGTTTTTATAGGAACATATGACATTGCTCAAACTTAGTACTTAGGCATTTCATTACTTTCCGCTCCCAAATATGTGTGTTTTGACATTTTTAGGGAATAAAAACAGGCATAATGCATATTAAAGGAATTTTTTGCGTTATCGTGCATATAATATACATTATATTCATTTGAAATACGTTTGAATGCTTAAGTGAACACCCCAAATTCTCGCTATTTGTGGCAATTACTTCACTCGTGTTCCTCACTTTAAAAAATATAGTTAAGCTTACACAATTTCCCACTCTCCGGATTTTATTTCTAGTTTCCTGGATCTCTTGTGCACTTTTACAAGTCCAGCGCGAAGCAGCTATGTGCGAGGGGCGAGGAATTTGACCTTCGAAATCAGGGAAACGCACCCAGTTGACTTTTTGTCACAGCTCAGGCTGGTCAGTGCCCTTTAGAGTGTGAGAAAGCTTGTAGTGGTTACGTGGTTATTTATTCTAAGTATTAATGTGACTTTAATATGCCTCCAGTTAAAGGTTCTTAAAGTGTTCCCCTTAGACAATGAATAAGAGGCAAGGAATTTATTAGACCAGATGGGGATGGCGCACTTTTACGATTGTTGCAGTGATGAGGTAGGTATTGTTATTTTGTTTTAACATATTTTCTTTGTATTAGTTCTTTTTGAAACAGTACAAACCAACTTCTAAACAATTAAATTATACTACCCGTTTTCAAACATTTCTGGGTATCAATACGATCTATTTTAATTTCAGAGAAAGTGCGCTAACAATTTCAAATCTACAAGCACGTCGCATCTGTTTTGTATCTTGCAAAATGGAAAAAGCAGAAAATCTCCAATACAAAACATCGAATCATTTATTACCTGCACGTAAACCACCACAAAATAATTATTACACAGATTTTTGTGATGCTTTGGTAGGAGTAAATATATCACTAAGAATCTCAGAAGCTCAAGTTTTAAGGAGTTTCTGGAGAAATATACTTCAAACGATGTCCCTGATCCTTCGCCATTGAGAAAATATCATGTTCCAAAATCTTATAATCAGGTAGACTTACATGGTGCATTTTTCTCGTACTTTCAATTTTCTGTTAAAAAATAAATGCAAATCTGTTTTTTATGGGTAAAAATACTATTGTTAATTAAGCATGTGTTGGATAATATTGGCCAAAACTTCGGATCTTCAATTATATGGACATCCGTAGATGAAACAACCGATTCTATGAGACGGTATGTTGCTAACCTGATTGTAGGAACATTAACTGCGGAAGGACTTTGCCATCAACGTCTAGTGTGCTGTAAAGTTCTGCAAAAACAAATAACTCCACAATTGCAACTTTCTTTGATGATGGTTTGCTTTAGTTTCAGACAATAGAGTTATATTATGAATTTATTACTTTCATTTAAAATACTTAATTTTTATGAAAAATTTTATCATAAAATGTTTTTGATAGCCAAATATGTAGTTTAAATAAAGATTGAGGTTTGTTAGTGTTAAGTGAAGCCGCTCCATACATGATCAAGGCCAGGAAAGTAATCAAGATATTCTGCCCAAATCTAAAACACATTACGTATCTTGCTCATGGAATATCGTGTTGCACAAACAATATGGTCTAATTATGACAATGTTAATAATTTGAGATCCTCAACTAAAAAGCTACGTAGTCTAAAATTTAGGAATACATACATTTCAATGTTCCCAAAGCTGTAAAAAAATGTGGCATAGATTTATCCTTTTAAAATTATACTCTGTTCCATTTAAACAGGTGTTTTTAAGATACCCTGAGTATATAGCTCCTTACAGAGAGAATTCCTGAATTACCTTTACCCGCTGCCACTGGTAACAATTATTGAGGTATTTTAAAGATCCCTCAATTATGCCCCTGCACAAGTGTTTGAAGTGGCAAACAAGAAACTGGAGAGGGTAATAAATGTGAACCCCGAGTATGCATTCTTGTGGTAATTATTATATATTTATGCCAAAAGATTTACTGTTACTATTTTTAAAATTCAATGCCACGTCTGTACGTCTTTCGATGTAAAAAGGTGATTCTCTGACTACAAAACATATTGACTGACAAACGCATAAACCTCACAGATAACAATGTATAAATGTTGTTAGTTGTTAACTTTCCTAAAAAGAGTGAATTTATATCAGGAAAGTGGTACAAGAATGATAGTGCATATCTTAGTGTATTTTTCCTTTGATCGTGCATAACATATTTCGGGATTTTATAGTGCATGAAAGTATTGTCCTTAATGGTAACCTTCCTTGTCGTGGTAACAGAGTTCTGCACGTATGTATACCTCCAAAATCTCTATCCTCTGTCTTATTTAGTCGATGATGAAGCTCCGTGAAAGCTGTAAGCATTCTTGATATATTATGTACTAGCGTAAGACAACATAAACTTGCCAACATGATCAACTGTACAGACTGAATGTACCTAGGTAAGGTTATGCAAGATAGATAATGATTTTTGATCGTTTATTTAGTGTATCGTGCTCCTGGCAATTGACAGCGTCGTTAAACAACAAAATTATTTTATTTCTGCTGCGTCTGACATTGCAAGACACGTTATTTGATCTATGTTTTATGATTATAATCAATGACGTCATAACACGCTTTGAAATGAGCATTCAATATAATGTGTGGCAATTACTGTTGGTTCTGTGTATTTACAGATGCGCGTTTTATTCTTTTGATTGCATTTCAAAATTTCCTTTATTTGAAACTGAAATCTAATTTTAACACTTAATGCAATTGGCAGTAAAATGAATAAACATGTAAAAGCTAATACCTGCAATCTAAATATACCCAATCACCTGTCAGAATTGAATATTATCAGTTGATCTGGTGGAAATAGGTATGCCCTATCGCCTGCTGACCTCCGTTGCATCAGTCTTCCCGACATATTCCACAGCACCCGTGCTTTTTAAGCACTTAGAAATTACAACTTAATGTATGCAACTTTCAAGTGACCTTAGGCTTGGAACTTTCTTCCTAAAGTAAAAATAGGAATATTGCAAGCAAAGGAGTAGGTTGTGGGTTGTTTCCAAAACTTAAGGATTGTTCGCATCAAAGTTTGGCCAAAGGACGAACAAGACCTAGGTAGAAATTGGGGTGCGAGCTTTTTGTGTGAGTGTGTGAGTGTATGAAAGAGACAGAGAGGAGCATTTCTGACATTAGAAATGTGACAAGAAATAAAGAGTTAAAAAAAAAACAAAAAAAAAAAAAAAAAAAAAAAAAAAAAAAAAAAAAAAACGAACCAGTTGGTTATATACCACCCTCGAGAGAAAATGTCCATGAAACTCTGAGCTCAAACCAAACCCAACCCATCCTGCGACATCCCCTGCAAGTCAACTCGACACCGCCTAGCATATAAAGTAAGAGTGGCCTTTAATTAAATAAAAACGTTTCGAGAAGCTGGCTTTTTCATATCGATTTAAATCAAACTATATATCGACAGACCTTTCTTCTGACTCTACATAAGCTAAAATTCCTATGTCCTACGTGGACGTCGTACCGAAGGATAAAGTCAAATTGCATTTAGATTATATTAATGTAATTAATATATTATCTAATTAATTATATATTTTATGCTAATAGCCGTAAACATTCTTCCAACTTGTGGTTAATACACTTAATACATCTGCTCCATCTTATTTACTAACAGCAACTTGAGGAGTATAATACAAAACCCACTAGGTACCATGTTTTGAATAAATTAGTTTTTGCATTACAACCCATCTATGTTTAGTACACAATTTTACACATATAAGTACCACGTGGACAAACAGCATTTGAAAACGCCTTGAATGTAAACTTATCACGACCTATTTTCAGAGTAATTATTGCATTTAAGGAAGTGACAATCATTGACTAATTACTTCAACTCCATGCTTATACGCAGTTTTATTTATTGAATATAATTTCTAATTGATTTATGAAGGAAGATTCAAAACAAAAGTAGATTTGGTCAAGGGTCACACATTTAATCCGTTTCTTTAATAAATGCTTTTCTTCAAAAATTTACTTTATCTACCACATACATAGAGAAGAAAATCTCCACACTGCAGACTACCATTTACTTTGAAAATATTCACAAGAATATGCCTAACGATTTTGATTAACAAACAGGGTTTAAAATATTTTTCTTACGAATGAAATGTATAATTTAAAGTTTCTAAGAATAGCTTCTGAAGTCCTATTCACTCTTGATGACTTCTACATAAATGATAAACCGTTTGAGAAAGACAAAACCTACAGCACAGAAAATATAGATCTCCAAAGCCAAACAAGTAGGAAATAATTATTTTTATTATATTCTTTGTTTTTATGCGGAGATAACCATTTTGACACACTCCTTGTCATTGGTTTGCACTTCTCAAATAGGAAGTCGTCATTTGTTTTCTTCTTATGTCCTGGTTATGCATAAAGAAAACAAGAGGTTAAAGCCATCGCATAGGAAGTATAATATAATATAATAACACGGATTCAAAAAATATTTATCTCGATTGACAAAGTAGGTAGAAAAGGTATAATAATAAGGCAATTATTTATGTTTATTTTATTCGTTAAATAGTCATAAGCATCATTTTGAGTTTAGATACTAATGATATGTAATGATTTGAAAACACGTTGTTCTGCTGCTTGTGGTAATAATAAAGCAAATAACTATGTAATATGTTTATTTTTTATTCATTCCCAAATAGAAGTTTAAATAAAGTGCATTAGCCACATACATAACATTCAGCAAAGGTATTCTTATGAATAATTTTAAAGCTTGTTGCGTTACTGAAATATAAGAACATTGGCGAGGATCTTGTGAAATATTACATGCTTCATGTGTGGCTTTGTAGAAATGTGAAATTACTTTGTCTTCCCCGTTTAAATTTGAAGATCAAATTGACAGTAGTTTGTGTTATTTGTGTTCAACGAATACTTCAGAAAACCATTTTTGCGCCATTGGGAGCACTCGAATTGCATGCGGGATTTAACCAAAGGTAAACATCGAAGTGCATGTGGGAATACCTGCACTCACTTTTGTATTGTGTACCGGTCCACAGTACGTTTCAGAATAGACTGATGTATTTAAGTGCTAAACATATGACAAAAATCGCGCAATTTCTATTTATTTTCAGTTCTATTTATACCTGCCTGTAACTGCAGTGTAATATCCGTGACCTATCTTTGGAACAAGTCGTACAAGCTGATTTTGTCTTTGGGTTTATAGATTAAATCATACACACACTCTTCATACTTCAAGACTAAGGAACATAGAGAGAAGAAAGAATTCCCAGCTCCAACTGGGAATCAAACTGGGGACCCCAGGCAATATTAGCATATGCATTGACATTATTTCTTATTTTATCACAGCTTTTTGTTTCTTTCATTTTTTGTTTCATAAAGCATTCACTTAATTCTGTTGTGTGCTTTAATAACTTCGTCCATGCATTTTAACTTCAGAGTTATGAACAACCCCCCCCCCCGCCCCCTTCCGCTGTCTTTTTTTCTGCTATTCCTATCATTCCATTCTTCTCTGAGGATTTTATTCCTCTGCAGAAATTAACAACAGCCAGTCTCATCTGCAAGTTCAATATCGTTGAATAATACCTTTACGTATTGTGCAATTTAATTTCCTTCCACATTCATTTACGAAGTACTAATTTGTTTTACACTAGCATTAGATTTTCTAAGTTCCGGCAATTTAAATTCATAATCATTGATTCATTTATCTTCTGCTATAATAGATGCTTTAGTTAGTAGTTACTAAGCAACAAAAGCAATACTTATATTGCACAAAAATACAAAACGTGCTTTCAAAACAAAATACAGGCTCAACAAGATATAAAATGCCCTTTAATGATGATCACCTATATCTTATTTTTCTTGATAACATACATTAAATGAAAAACTTTGTCCCCTAATTAAGTTATTCTAATATTACAATTTCTAATACTTGCGAGTATTTTCTCTATTACTTATAAGAAGTATTGCTTTCATTTACGTCTGCTACATTGAGCATAAATAACCTTTTCTTGGCTTTTCTGAAAGTATATTAATAATTACATGTTGCACTGCTTTTAAAATTTTTCCTGATAAACCGCGAAGATCACATTCTTTACTCACTTGTTTTTAAAATTCACATACGCAACTAGCATCCAACATTTCAGAATCAACAATTTTTATCAATGGGTCCTTTCTTCCAAAGATCACATTACTTTCTCTAAACATGTAGTTTCGACAATAAATAAATTTCATTAAATATGCTGAATATACAACATGCACCGAAATATACCCCTAAAGTAGATAAAGTATTGTACAAAATGCGTTAGTATATTTTATAATAAATGCTTCCCTAAGTTAGATAACTAGTGGAGAATTTAATAAAGGCTTAAAATAATAGGCAAGTTTTACACTAGGAGCCTATATACGAGCAACAAACTTGAAAAATAATATTGGAACTCTCTCTATAAATGGAAGAAGGGGTGGGAAGGAGGGAAGAGGGAAATTTGTGAGAACCCACATAAGTCAATATACGAAAAGTAACTGTCAAACGCTTTATAGCAGTGTAATGTAATCGAAAGTTTCCTTTCCACTACTAAATTACGTGGCACAGACAGTAAAGCTAAACTATAGTTCGAAATACAGTTATCTGTGGAGCGATCTTGTCTATTATGTAAATATACCAATCAATTATCTATCAGTCCATGCCTTCTGGCATTATATTTTGGAATCCAATACTTTACGTAAGTGTAGAGAGAGGCAGACTATAAAATAGAGCTTTCCGAGATATAAGTGTGTTTTTCCAAAACCTAAAAGGAATGAAGATAAAGTCTAAGAATATTACAAAATACATTTTTGAAGAAAAACATTCAGGGTTTAGAGCAGGATGTCTTCATTAAAAATAACTATAGTGTTGTGAAAAATAATATTAATGCCATACCATAAAGATAACACTGAAAATACCAAAAGTTAAATTGAGTTTAAAGATTTTAATCAATCAAACATCAAATTTAGAAAAAAAGTTCTGATTTGTTACATTCTCATAACCCTCTACCCATTCTTCTAAACTACTATTACGAAAGCTTGTTCTTCCATCCACTCGTTCCCGAGGTAAATATTTGTAGAAAGGTACTTCTTATGTATTTCTTTATAGGTACAATGAAATAAGGAAATAATGTGGGCTTAGGTGCTAGTCACTGGGTGATGGCTTTGAAAATCTGTTGTATTTGCACGCTCAGAAGGAACCAAGAATGTCTTCCCATTTTAAAAAATGTAAGTTTTTAAAAACTCAAAGCAATAACCAGAAATATCCCAACACTCTGATCTTTACCGAATACGATAAATATATTTCTTTTGTGTGGTACGGTTCACCAGTCATGCAAAAATCAATCAAAATTAACAGGAATTCAGAGGCTATTCTCAGAAAGTTCAAGATACAATTTCATTTGCAATGCAACTACACTAAACATATGCTATTTGAATATAAGTCGTTAGCTGTTTTTTGAGAAAATCAAAATTAATGAAATGTTTTCTACGTAAAACGCAATTTGCATTTGGGAGGAACGTATATTTTCTTTAAAATGTTCGGTCATATCCCTGGAAGGTACTGAATCTATAATACCAGGGAAAAATATATTTTATTTTATGCTTTTTGCTTTTGACTTCTGGTTGCTTAGATACACACACACACATGCACGCACGCACGCACGCACGCACGCACACACACACACACACACACACACACACACACACACACACACACTTGTCGGTCTGGGTGGCTCAGTCGGTTAGACGCTGGCTTACTGATCCCAAGGTCGCGGGTTCAAATCTGGCCCAGACCGATGGTTTTTAAGTGTGCTTGAAAACGACAGCTCCATGTCAGTAGATTTACTGGCATATAAAAGAACTCCTGCGGGACAAAATTCCGGTACACTGGCGACGCTGATGAGATCCCGGCAATTGACAGTGTCCTTAAGCAACAAAATAATTTTTTCACACACATTCACAAATACACATACATAGACGTTTTTCTAAAAATATCCTTTTTTAATTCAGAGCATCTCAAAACGTGTATTTTGCTGATATCTTGATACAGAATTTTGGAGTGGATACAATAATTTCTCTACTTAATATAGGTAAGACGGAAAGCAAAATGGATACTGTTATCCTACCCTTGCTTAATACTTTAAAATGTGCCACTAAGAGCGCCAGTCCTTCAAAATAAAACTCTTTGAGAACAAGGGTCATTTAAGCATGCACGCGACGTTACATAAAGAAAGTATTTCTCAACTGCACCTAACTTGTAGGAAAGCATGGTGGACATTTTTCTATAGGGTTTTCTGATATTTTTTCTAATATATTTCTAAAAAATTGCCCAAATGGAAAACTCCGTTTATTGCAATTATTCTTGGAGCGCATAAAAATATGAACATTTTCATAATTTCTGTAACATTCTGATGGTGTTCAAACCATGAATTTTCTTTACTTGCAGCAGGAGAAGGTTGTTTTTTCTGTATTTCTTTTACGTCGATTTAAGTACATAGGTTTATCATGAAGGACCTGTTAGAAGATACCCGTAGATCGATGTGTGGTTAACAGGCTTCTAAGTTTCATCCCTATTCATACAGGACCTTCTAGATTAACGGACCTGACACTGCCATCTAAGTTGCACAAAAATGGCGTCGGCTGGTGGGATTTATTTCTGAGGTGTTTCCACACGCTGTTTTTCGTATTATTTTCTATGTCTTCGAGTTATTGTTTCTTATAATAATTCCTATGTAAGTTTGTCTTCATATCAGCAAAGCGAGTGTTTCAAAAGTTTTATTTGGGCAGTATAGGAACAGGAATAAATGTAATAACGTTTTGACTGTGCCGTGTGCTATCCACGTGTTCATGTTTATTGTGTTCCATCTAGGACTATGGCTACATTAGCCGTATAGTGTGGTTAATTTATCTGTTTGCAAGTACAATTTGTGTCACGATTACAGTGGTGAGAGGTTGTTGAAGAAAAACTGTTCCAGTAGTGTATATTAATGTTGCCATACTACAACCTAACCTCAAACACGACAATGCACCGTAACTGTTGCATTCCCGGATGCAAATTAAAAATCAGAAACTTTCAGTTAAAACAAAAGGTAAATTACAACATAAAGCTTCTAAATTCAGTGTTTAATTACAATAAATTGCAGCGTTATGTGTATTAGTTGCCGGTGTGTATATAACATGGTGAATACTGTGAATAGTGAAAGACAATAATTTCGAGTGAATTCAATTAGTGGCATCTGCAACACCAACAGTTTGTTTCATGTAAGTAGTATGCTGCTCATATTTGTACATTATCTTTTGTCTTTGTAATTTAAATGTGTAGCTGTAGTTTAGAAGAAATGTGTTATGTTGCTGCATGTAAAACTGTAGACTATAGCAAAGTTTGGTAAATATTTACAAAATCGTCCGCTCGAGAAAACGAATGAAACATAGTGCAATGGATGCAGTTTTTATTGCTGATTACGATCTTGTAAGTTTTATTGTGCGCTCAAGCTTCGTGTTTTATTTATGAGAAAATTTCGTACGGTCGATGAAGTGGTTTTATTTCGCTTATGCGGCGGATATTTAGCTAATAAATGTGCATAAACGAGTGTAATATATGCTACAATGATTGATTAATGCATTTACGTTGAAATGATTGCATAAACACTACCCAAATTGTAAATATTTCGATAACACAGGACCCTGTCACCCCACTCATATGCAAAACTAACCTAACCTAAGCTAACACAATGTTGCTTTACAATACTGATTTAAGATTACGTATTTCATGTATTTCATTTACAGTGCTGTTTTACGGTTATTATTTTTAATATTTCATCTGCTTTTGTGGATTCCCCCTGTAAAATAAAGTGTCCTGAAGTGCTGAGTAATATGTTGTTGCAAACTGAGTAATCAAGTTCTCAGTAATAGTGAAAGCAAAATTTCACCCTAAAGGTTTTGAATTCAGTAGGTAGCTTTAGGTCATTCTAAATGGCAGCATTTGTATATCAGCCATCCAGTATAGTATGTTTTGTGTAGGTATATAACATTCTGCACATTGTACAAATGTGAAAAACAGTGTAAACAATGATTAATAATTCTGAGTCAACTCACTGTCAACACTTCTGTTTTATTTAAGTAACATGCTGCTTGCAGTTTTGTCTATCTTCTTTGTAATTTGAGTGTGTAATGCAGTTACATAATGGCATGTAAACCTGTAGATTGCATGAATGATATTTGAGGTTATATATTTCATTGCCCATGGTTTATCGTTTAATATTAAATGTCATTCTTTTTTGTTTACTTGAGTTTATGTTTAAGACAGTGTTTTTGTGTTTAACACAGCCCATATTCACAAAATAGGCGTGTTATTACACCACATTTTTATTTTACTGCGTTGAAATCGTAGCCTGTAGACGAGTTGTTTACAAGTAGTTCCCACCACTTTGGCCGCCATCTTGAATTACAGTGTCAGGTCCGGTATTTAGGAGGTCCTGATTCATACCATCTTGTTCCGAAATGTGTGCACAGAGGGATCAGTGCAGGGAACTGTACCTTCAACTCTGTGACGGCAGATGGCACTACGGTGCCTATTCAGTTCTATCTGCTTTCATTATGTGTTGATAGATTGCACAGTATTCACTATTACCATCTATTGTTCGTTTTTACTATTTTTTTTAAACTTAAAATGGAACATTGAATGGATTGTTAAACATCCAGTCCGATATTATCTTGGCGAGTGAGAAAAACCGAGAGAAAGATCTGTCAGATGTATGGTCCATAGGATTTGAGCACGGGACCTACAGCATTCGGGCCAGAGACGTTACAGATTAGGTTTCTCCTTCGGCCGGACAGAGTTTGCGTGCGCAGAGTAATGGATTTTCCCCTTCAATGATACTGTTTGGTACTTCTTTTGCATAATTTAGCAGTTACACAAAATCTTTTAATTGGAGCATTGGAATTCCATATCTGTTTAGTGAGTTTATCAGGGGGAAGAGGGAAGATCACTGTAAATATTATGTTGAGCTTGGTCTTGCTGTAAGGAAGTCAATTAATTTGGGTTGTTTAACTTTTCTTGCATCAAGTGCACACACCTCATTTTTATTGATGACTACGTAGACTATATAAGCAATTGCTAAGTCTGAAACAATATCGGTTTTGGTTTTGTGTGGATTAAGTTTCACCCTTCGCGTTAGTTTCTGATCTACTGTATAATGTTTCCTCTTTCTGTTTTCCCTGGCTGATTAAAAGCAATTGAAAACTGAAAGACAAAACTGATTGTTTTGTAAACAAGAGATACCGAACATTTTTGTCTTTAGTTGTTTGTTGCTACAACATTGTCGCGCCGAAAGCCACCGGCTGTACCAGCAAACGTTTTTGTCTTTTGTTTCCGCGGCCGAAAGCGTCATTGTTAACAGAAATAAGGAAAATGCGTCTCGAGTTTAAGACATCGTATGCAGTATGCTCATTAAAGTTACGTAAAACTCAGTTTCATTTCACTGAAGTTTAATACGTATTATAGCGAATTACGTATAAATACACCAAGTATAAGTAAGGCTATATAAACACGCTTCTAAATTACATTTTTCTAGGACCTACAAAGGTGAATGTATAAATACGAATTAGAACTGGTTACATATAAGGCAAGTTCAACTGTACTTACAGCAAGCATACTTTATAATATGAAACTTTACATTTTTCTTGTGTCTACTTCATCTTTCCCTCCTGCTTTTACTTTATTGATAAGAAAACTAGTTTATTTAAATAGCATTCCTGGTATCAGCTGTTGACCGTGCTTAAATCAACAAAATAGGTGAAAAGATTGATAGTGAACGAATGCAATATTTAACGCATTCCACCAATTTAAGGAACAAGAATAGTCTTAAACGAGTTCTCTGAATCACTTCTAACTCCAGTGTTAACAACTAGAATGCTATCCAAGTTGAAGCAGCATTCAAAGTGGGAAGAACGGTGAAAATTAGGTACGAAAACTAAATGGTCGCGAAGAGAGAAAAGTTGGGAAGTTTGAACTGTATGATGTAGCAAAATGAAGGCTGTCTGGGAGAGGAACCTGTTAGACCGAGGAGCGTGTGAGAAGAGACATTAATTAAATGTAATAAAACTTCTCAGAACGTCGCGACGGGAGAAAGAGGCGTCGGATTTATAGGTAACAGCGAGTGGAGAGAAACCGCTGGCGGTTACTGAACAAATGAACAGCCTAAATTCACTTCCACCAGCATATAAATAAGAGTTACTTACACGCTCACTCCTTTCGGTTCTGGGTTCCTTTTAAGATCAAGAAGTGATAAGTTTTCAACTTTTCATAGTTTCAGAAAAAAGAACACCACAACATTTGCTAAAACAATGCTGAGCTAAAAATTAAAAGCTGAACTGGCATTTAAGTAGCCAAGGAAAATAAACGCTAGCGTGGTTTAGCGCATATTATAGCTATGACTGTTACTATCCTAATAATAATAATAATAATAATAATAATAATAATAATAATAATAATAATAATAATAATAATAATAATAATAATAATAATAATAATAATAATAATAATAATAATAATAATAATAATAATAATAATAATAATAATAATAATAATAATAATAATAATAATAATAATAATAATAATAATAATAATAATAATAATAATAATAATAATAATAATAATAATAATAATAATAATAATAATAATAATAATAATAATAATAATAATAATAATAATAATAATAATAATAATAATAATAATAATAATAATAATAATAATAATAATAATAATAATAATAATAATAATAATAATAATAATAATAATAATAATAATAATAATAATAATAATAATAATAATAATAATAATAATAATAATAATAATAATAATAATAATAATAATAATAATAATAATAATAATAATAATAATAATAATAATAATAATAATAATAATAATAATAATAATAATAATAATAATAATAATAATAATAATCACAGTAGTAATAATCATAGTAATAATAATAGTAATTTAATATAAGAATCATTAATTATAATGAAAGTTATATTGACATAATTGAATGTAAATAGAAAGCTACGTTTTTAGAAATTTCCAAAGCATTTATCTACTAGAGCATTGCAAAAGGTGTACAAGTTAGGGTACATATTTACTTTTAATACAAATTGTTCAATAATATTTATTTCTGTATATTTTTAAGGTGCCAAATTCATTGTCAAAGCACACAATCCAGATTGGAAGGTATAATTTCCTAGATTCAAGTTCATATTTCACGTCAGGACCTGATATAACCGTATGGGATATTCCCCAAGAATTAATTCTGCACTGGTGATTTGAAAGTGTGCTTTTAAAAGTTTTCAAAAATATTTTGTCTTTTTAATTTGACTGGGTATTTAATGTAATATTGCTGCCCTGTTTTACTTTGATATATTCTTTACATGGAAATGCAAGCAAGCAAGATTTTCAGGACACTTTATATTATTAAAGAAAAAAGTAAGAAGAAATTGTGAGAAATCATTTACACCCAATATTATTTTCTAACGCCATGTAGTAATATTTGCACAGTAGTTCTTTATTAGCATCTTAGTCTGCCACAAACTAGTAAAACATTTACTATAGCTAGCCGGTGATTTTATAGATTTTGAAATAATAAATACCTGTTTTCCTCGTACTTTTTTAATTTCGTAGCTGTATACATTTTCAAGTATAATTTTATAGCACTTTGTCATAATTATAAGCAGGTAGGTAATTATTCTTTTTATTAATACTAATGTGAAACTAAACTTTCATTTGTATAGGTTTAATGTGAGATAAAGTGCATGAAGTAAGCAAATCATTAATTTTAAGTTAATATGGGTTAAAGTAATGGCAGGAAAAATGGATTGAAGTGATTGTGAAATGTGTGCTACCTAAATGGTAAATCAATAAGTAAATATATTAATTTAATTAATAATGCAAGTTCGTGAATCCACAATATTGTTATTCAGGGAAAATTCTTCAACATTCTGCTTTGTAATTCGGTTTTTCTTCGTACAATTAAGCTGTACTTACTGAAACGTGCTTTATGCAAGTCTGTGCTGCATATAGGTATACGGCAAAGCTTTGAGCTAAGAGTTTGCAGCTTCTGCAGTCTAAATATTTGACTTTTCTGTAGAATTTGTCTACTTGCAAATAAAAATATTCATATATTTCAAAAAAACTACCGATTTTTAAAAATCCAAAAAAAATAGGCTTTTTCTCTTAGTTTCACTTAACTATTCCACATCTATACACAACAATCGGCCAATAGTGATGGGATTAAAAGTTTATCAACCTGTTCACGAGAAACTTTTCTTGTATGTCACTCCTCTACTTTTTGTTTCAATATAGACTAACATTTACCATATTTCATTTGTTCATGAATACCATAAATTTTGAATTTTCAAAAGACATTAAGGAGGGGTTTATAGGTCTTGTAAAATAAAATACAACACTGCAAGTCTTAATGCGAGTTTTCTACTTGTTTCGAAATGCTCCATTTACATTAGATGTGCTTTGTTTTGAATTCCATTTAATTTAAAGTAAATATAATAGGCAAGATTCGTAGAGGGCACTTATACCTTCACCGGTAGTGCTATTTACTCAAGAGAATGACTGTGTTTGAACGTACAATCGAGCTGTAGAGTGGGGAGCTTCTTCGTAAGATGTAAATAGAGTAACATCAGCAGTTCATCAGCCAGTTGAACTGTAATCAGTGTCAGTGTTGCTATTATATTATATCGTGTGGTTTCATGAGTCTCCAATAAATAAAATTCATTAGTGATATTGAAAATATGATAATTGCTTTGTTTGATGCGGTTATGTAATGCGATGATGCTATTCCCTTGACAGGAGGCGCCCTTCGGGACGGGCTATGTGGGAGAATACGAAGGGTGGCCGGAGGAGAAACGATAGCAGAGGGCAAGGTCCCTAACATCTCTATATTTGAACTCCCCGTTAGCGGCTCATGCTCCGGCTTCTCTGGCCCCCTGTGGGGACCGGTACTCAGAGACCTTCCCCAAACGAAGGACGAGGATGAAGGGACAGAAATTCGGGAGGTGTAATTAACCTTCCCGGCATTCTCCTTGCGACCCGCGGAAACCCCGAAAAAAAACCATAAGGTCGGGCACGGGAATCAAAGGCACGACCTCTTGAATGCGAGCCTCACACGTTATTATGGAGCCGTCTCGGTAGGTATATTTTAAAATAAATTCGAACACAATTTTAAACTTTGAATCCTTTGCAGCATACTATAAGTACATGCAGTTATTTGGCTTCTTATAAACTCTTATGTACTGTAACTTCAACAGCTGATTTCATGCAGCTAGCCCCACTGGAGCAACTCGTTCAAACAAAGTGGTGGTAGAAGTTATTTCAAGCTCCAGAAAGGACAGAAAGAGAAATGGAAGATTAAGTTGCAAGTAGTTCTTGCTTAGAACAGCAGAATAAGACGTTTACTGAAACCAATTTCCTAGAGGCAACTTTGCATAGTAATAGAAACGTAATTCAGGATTATATTTCTAACCAGAATATCATAAGCGATCCATTTAAAACAGCGATCCATCCTTTGAATAGTTGTGTTTACTTCTCTAAAGTAATAGCAGCTCTGGGAGACTTCCTATTGTTTTTATTTGTTTTAAGATTCTTTAACGGGTGAGCGAAACATTTGAAACTGCGCATAGAGCTTAAGGTTGCCCGACATTTGTCTTGAGAAAAAATTATCTGCGTAATTTATCCTCGCCAAACCTTTAATTGAGCCAGACACGCAGTCCCACACCATTAAAGTAACAATATTAACTGTTGTATAATGTTATGCTTTATTAGTAGTAGGTTTTTAGTGTCTAATTTGCAGTGTGCCTGGACTGTTCCGTGCCGAGCGTAAAGGACCTCGCCAGAAGCAATTCACGAGTTTAGACTTTAGAGCATACCTCTCTGGCGCAAGCGTAAGACCTTAGCGTTCGAGTATAAGATGGTCATTTTTTCGAATTCGAGTCTTACCCAGTAATTTTCCCCTTCTTTTCCTCATTTTGAGTGGAGCACATTAATGCTGTTTTGATCTACATTGTAAATAATGTTTCAATGTATGCAGTTTTATTTCAAGATGTCAGTACAACTAATTACAATTCTTGCTAACAGAAAGTTGAATTGTACTTGATACGTTCATATGCTGCACTTAAGAACGGAAAATACTTTAAAGGGCCAAAGAAAGAGTGAAAGAATAAAAACATCCAAGGCTTTTTATAGCAACTCCTCGAAATTGTGACGTGGATTTTCATGACAGTTGTCAGTGGAGAAAGAACGATTGTCGTACTCTATCCAAGACTTATGGTGGGAGACGAATATGGAAATGGTAGTAGTGTAAATGCTCTTCTTCATATGGAATAAAAAAAAAGAAAGCAAAAATAGTTACTACGCAATAGGAAACGAATCCACGACCTTTTGCGCCGCAGCCTTTGACGTTACGAACTAAGCCACAAAAGCAATCACCCAAACATCATTAGAGTAGGTTTCACAACGCAAGGAGGCAGTTAATGGTTGTTCAGTGTGGCATTGTCAAGTAATTAGTTCGAAATTTGAGAGAATTTTGTGGTATTAAATCCTGAGATAGCCGATATGGAGCTGCTGAAATCGATACTTCTATACTTGGACAGCAGTTTTAAAGACATTCTAAACCAATTTTTACACTGATTTGCTTTAACACTGACTTATCAGCATCTGGTACCGAGACGTTTAACACCATATAACTGTGTTAGTCGCAGTTCATACACCGCCTATCCCAAATTGCTTATGTCAGTCACATCTACAATCTCTCGAGTTATTTCTGAGTAGTTCATTAATACCCTGAAAAAGAGTGGGCGCTAAACCTCTATTACTAAAATAGGTTTACTAATAAAATTGTTTTCCTTTAACATTATTTCTGTACTATTATATAGAATTTTAATAGTATTTATTAGCTTTTTCGGGAATCCCCTGTTTCCTATGACATTCCATGATTCCTTAGAAGAAAATGTAAAAATACTATTTGGCACTAGCTTAATGTCTGAACTCTGATTTTGAGTTAACCTTAACATAGATCTGAAAGTTCTGTCAGATTCTGCTGATATAGACCTTTAAGATGGTACATGTAAGAAACCTGCGGCACTATTGATAACCATCATGGAAGAAAATTTGTACATGGCCCATCATTCAGCCTTGTCTGAAGAGCATCCTCTTTGTATTTTCTGCAAGTTTCGAAAAGTTGTTATCCCGCATGGCCCAAGGGCTATGCGATGTCTCCAAAAGGTAGTTCGGTATCGTCTTGTCACTCAGCCCCAGGGACTTAGAACACAAGAGATTGGATTTTACTCGGAATGATTCGATAAAAGAAAACAGAAAAGATAGAGGGAACATCATCATGAATGAAGAAAAGCAGGCGAGCTCTCTAATGTCAAAACCTGGAGGGAGAAATATGTACAGAGACTAAGAAAAATACAGCCTCTTAATTGGCAGTTCGCTTGATGTCTAAAAAAAGAAGGATGAAAAACAATAAAAAAAAGAACAGGCTTTTAAAGGATCACTGGAAAACGTTAATGTTTTTATTGATTCTCCTTGTTATGAACTTGGATATTTCACAATGGTAACAACGAATAAAGGCAATAAAGGAATATCATTATGGAGCGAAATGTCTCAGACAACGCGTCTGTGGTTCGAATTCCGGTAGACTATGGTTGAAAAATGAATAAATTGAATTTTTGTTTATGGACACTTTAGCTGTTGTAGTTCATCTTACAGGGCGTGAATAGAGTTGAGCTCCATGAAAACTACGGCTCGGTAATTTTGGTAGAGTATAGAAATGACTTAGTAAATTTTAGGGTTACCAGCGGCATTGGTAGCATTGGCAGGGAAACATCATCAGCATCCACATCTCATCGTCGCAGATTAGGAATCTCTCCTGTTGCGGCCTCACGTTTCTCTCAAACTCCTCATGGGTCTTGCAGCGCTTTTTTCTTTCAATCGGCTGCCACTCATAACACAGCTTAGGAAATCGTTTTTCATTCATTCTTTGTGCATACTGTTTCCATCGGATTCTACTTTCCTCTATTTTTTCATTTATAGAGAGAGTATTTAATTCATTTCTTATGTCTTCTTTTTTATTTTGTCCATAATTGTGTATCTATAATTATTAGATATCTCATTTTGACTACATGAATTCTAAGCCAAGCCATTTTTGTCACCCATGCTTCTCATACGTACATACGGGCACACATAGTACATTGTAAAGTTAAAAATGTATTTCTTTCCCTATCTTTCCTTTTAATGTTTTTGCTAATGTCCCACAAATATACTGAAATTGAAATCTTAGGTACGTAAAGAAAAACGTTTTCACATGCTTCAGTTACTGGATTACACTTTTCCTTTATGATAATCACAATCCTTACCGCAATATGTCGACTCTAACGTAGGCAGAGGTTCTCAGTACACAGTGATACCAACATTGGTAAGAAAATTACACTAAGTTCTCTTTGCAAGTGTCCCTTTGCCCCCATATCCGTTTGCGCGATCGTTGCCCTACACATGTAAACAATACAAAGGGTTTAACTTATCAGAGGCATAAAATTCATAATAATAATAATAATAATAATAATAATAATAATAATAATAATAATAATAATAATAATAATAATAATAATAATAATAATAATAATAATAATAATAATAATAATAATAATAATAATAATAATAATAATAATAATAATAATAATAATAATGGTGTAGAAGCAAATAAGGCAAAAGAGCTCGAGATCTCAGCTGTAACCATTACCCTATTTAAATAATAATACGATAAGCAAAATCAGTTCCGAAATGGTTATGATACGGGGAATGATCATGTTATCATGTTTATCTCGTACACTACTAAATGAAACGCAATTAAAATGTCACTGGTTGGATGTGCACTGATAATCATTAGTGATGTGTAAATTTCCGTATGATTACTCGCGATTTTATCTGAGTTTGAACCCTCCATAACAGTGCCATCCCGCTATTTAAAAGTTTAACAGCAATGTATCTGCACTCTGCAACTATATTAATATAATTACTTGTTTGGCCCTTCTTTCCCCCATAATATCGAGCAACTCTCATTCAAGGCATTTCTGTCTACAACGCTTAGTCAACTTAAGTGGTCCACCATGCATATTGTAGCAAAATTACTTTTTCAGTTATTCCCTTTGTTCTTCGTTTCCTATATTTACATCCCTGATGGCCTCGCAATCACAAACACACTGCCGAACACATTTTGCTACACACTCTTTACCACCCAGTATTAAAAAAACTGCTATTACTTTCTCATCCTCCTAGCAACGTGATGTCAGCCATGGAACGTCAAATATACGAGGTGTTTCCCGCACGGAAGCTTGACGTTTAGCATTTCACAGGTACTCCGCTTCAACGTCACAATAATACACATATTAACAGGGGAAATTTTGCCTTAGTCCTTTCTTAATATCGCATAGAGCGGAAATGTTACGGCAGACAGAACATTTAACTGTTACATGGGCTAATTAGCAAGACATAAAAGTATAAAGTGCACGCAGGCAACTAGCTATAACCATCATATATCTACAAGTTCTAGTGTCACTTGTGTACATAATGCGCTAATCTGACGCCAATTTGAAATCGTGTTTATATAATAGGGGAAATTAGAAGGTATATCTCCTTATATCAGTCTCCTGTTTTTGCCTGTTAAGTACTAATTCTCGGTCGAAGTGCTGGAAGCGCACAGCAGAAGCCCGAATGGGTTATCTATCAATAAACAATACAGAATCATCGCACTGATAGCACATAACATGAGCTTAACACCGAAAAGTAACCTATAAGTACACCAATCTCTGTAATGAAACATCTCATATGATTTCTCTCTCTTACTCTAAGCTAAATTGCACCCAAATACCACACATTATATCGATTTGAAAATCGCAATGTAAATTTTGTGATTAATTCAATAATTCATGTCACTAAGACTTATTTTTGTGCACTTTTAGCTTACACAAGGCTTACTCATCCCAAAAAACATGGTGACAAATTACAACGGCCGCGCGCAAAGCCAGCTTCATCACTGACAATGCAGAGGGATAAGGTATTGCCAATATAATCTCTATTATTTATCTGTGACTAGGTCGGTGAGTAATTACCTTGTGATTAACGCCTGTGCTGTGTGCGTCAGCTGGCAGGGGCTTGCCAGGTTACTGAACAGTCAGATAATAGGAATTCATTACTGTGAGATCGATCGGCAACAATACTTAACAGATCTGAGAGAACAATATGTAGAAAGCAAAGGACACTATGAAGGCGCAGAGGTTAGCTACATCAATGTTGCTCCTCGAACATAACCTCAGTAGAGTAGTCGGAAGTTTTCACGGCCGGAGTTAAAATTTAGGCTAGAGATTCCTTCCGGGCTTAAAAGTCATGGACTGCTGGAGTTTTGAGGTCCAGACGTTTCGTTCACAGCTGCAGTGGACATCATCGGTGGCGTCTTCTCGGTGAAGTTTCAGTTACAGCAGAATCGTTTCAAGTTTTCTCTATTATTAAGTGCTGGCCTGGTGCCGGTACATGGGGCCCGGCTTACACTATAAGTTCACATTTATTTACAATTATTTTATTTATAAATTTATAGTTTTGGGTTTCACCAAAAACCCATACGGTGACCATCTTTAGGTCACCGAGAATAGTTTTTGTTTGTCTTTTGGTGTCTGTTCCAATACCTTTTTTTCTTTCCTTTTTTATGACTGGAGATGCCGTATTTATATGTAGGCCGCTCACAGGGGATCCTTTTTATGTTCGAGTATGGGATGCCAGGTTTTCTGTTTCTTCCTTCCTGTTAAAATTATTGGGGTGTTCGTAAATTTCTATGGCTTCACGTTATAGCCTGGCGTGGTAGTATGTCATAGATGAAAGAATAGTATTCTCCTTATACTGAATTATGTGTTCGCCGTCGGGCCATATTGCATCTTCTGCGACCGCTGATTTGTCTGTATGTCCCAGCCGGCAGCACCTCTTGTGTTCTGTAAATCGGGTGTTGTTGCTGCGTTGTACCGCAGGAACACGGAATCTGGTAAACATCGGCCGAAGCCAGTGGGTCCCTGGGATCTTTGACCGACCGAATTAAGGTATTAATCTGTGTGGTAGGTTTGAAGATAGTTTAGATGTTGTGGCGATTGAGTAGGCGTCCTGTTCCAGCTCTTAAATAATTGCCTTATACAGCAACACGTACATTTTTTCCCGTGATCATTGCAAGCACCCTTTCAGTTTTGGCAATACTTTAGACCCACCCCCAGTCTTGCGTGTTTCCACCTTCTCGTCGACTGAAGCTCTCCTCACCTTTCTTTTCAAATTTTCGTATACAGTTTTTTAGTTTGTATGTGTCCTTTCTGTGGTACCTGCGCATTAAACAAATAATGAGAAGACGAATGCATACAGTAGAATGACAATAAAAAATATACAAATATGCATTAACTTAGCAGGCACACAGCTAAACCCCTGACGGATTTTTTGCCGAGCATTCTCTTTGTCTTTAATGGTTGTACCATCCATCTTTTTATTTTCTATTATGGACTTGTGTTTATCCACTAAATTCAATAAAACTGAATTCTCATGAGAGCTAAAATTTGGCGCTCTAAAATTTCTTGAAGGCTTGCCTTCTGTTTTCTTATTTTGATCCATCGCACAAATGAAATGCCGTAAAGCTTAGGTTATGGACACCACAATTGGACACCACTCACTAATAAACAAGTTAATGTCGGAATTAATCACTGCCTTCTGAATACTACCGGAATTGCTTCGGAGGAGAAAAATAGCGAGAAAACCAGGCGTTGCGAAACCGCGGCATTCAAACCGAGGATTAGCAATGGTGCACAGATTTTATGACTTTACCACGGTAGTAGTTTAACCACTGTATCGTAACAACTCATATTTACCGAGATTGATGCACTCGGCCATAGATATATTTGCGAACACAGTTTCTCCAAGTTGAGTTATAAAGTCTGTACCACAACATGTCACGCGACGATCACTTGGTGTATCTTCTAAGGTTATGCACTTCGAGTTTGTCGCCAAATATTGATTCACTTCATAAACGTTAGCAGTACCTACCAAAGAAGTCAGTAACAAACATATGTTTATCGCATAAGATTTCGTAAATCAAACTTAACATACATGTAACAAAACCGCCACTATAACAAAATACACGTGTGCTTGTTTCCACGTATAGTGGAATGAGGTAAACCCAACGTCGCCTCTTTCGCCAAACATTGGGCATCGCTGTTTTCGCTAGGCCTTATGCGAATGTGCACTGCTTGTATTTAACTTCACCTTAGAGGTTGAATGTAAGCCAAGAGGTAGGGAATGTCCTTAGATGGTTACGGAGTGCCTCGCTACCTCTTGGAAATGAGAATGAGGGGGGAGAAAGAAACGGAGAACCTTTTCGATCAACTTCCCTTAGACACGTAGTGAAGAAGAAACAGAAATGAAGTCTTCCTGCTTATGTTCAACAGTATCTCTTGTTGTATTTGTTTTGTTGTGCACGTATCTATCTATTTTCCTTTGCTTCGAGTGTCTCGTAGCTCCCAAATGGAGGAGGAAGAAAAGAAATGGCGAGAAAAGTCTTGGGATTTGAGGAAAGCCATAAAGTAGAGAGAGGGAATATATCTGTTTAGTTTCATCAACTCTTGTAAGGTACACCGAACGCCAAAGAGCAATGAAATAAGAGACACATAAAGGCAGGGGAACATTTGGGGCACCTGCAGCCAACCGTACGTCTTTAAACAGGCAACAGCTTCCCCAAGCTAATCAAGCGTTACTTTCATTATACCATGAATTGGCCTTTATGAGAAAGTTCCTGTTTAATACTGCTAGCTTTATTGTCTCCTTGTGTGTCTGCACCACTGTTTATATTTTTGTGAGGGAAGTAATATTGCTGTAGGACTTGTTATTGCTTTTCTAGACGATATTGGTGAAAGCGAAATATTTTCCTGGAATTCTAGGTGCAACAAATGCTACACAGACCTGAAAACATTCAAACCTTTATGTATCTCGGCCATAAACAAATTGTTTCAAAACTGGAAACAAAGCAGTTTGGCGAGTATGATATTGTATGCTAGCATCATCGAGATGAATCCATGGTACCATATGAGATTCGCATTCAGGAGATAATGCTTTCGATTCCCGCAAACACCAAGATGTGACCCGATCCAGGTCTTTTTCGTGTTTTTCTCGGGTCGATTGGCGAATGTTGGGTGCCTCTTCTTCAACCGCGGCTCCCGAGTCCATAGTTTCCTCTAATTCTGAAATAGTTACTTTTCTATATTTTAACAACATATAAATGCTCAAAACATGAGCATTTATAAAAAAGGAGAATGTAAAGTTTCTTATTTACATATCATGGACCTAACCTGCAAGTTTCACTAAGCTAAATGGAAAACTTTGACACTGCAACATGTATACTAATTGTGTCGTTGCCAAAGAACAGTCATCGAAGCAATAACACACACATGAAGACAGGCCTTTCAAAAGAAGTTATCAAGAAAGTGGTCCTATTGTATATTTATTTAGCTTCTAATGAGCTGCTGGAAAAATGTAGAGCAGGGAAAACACATGAATGCTTACACTCGCTGATATTGAATGTGTGTGCGAATGAAACTTTTGTTTCAAGAAAGAAAACTGAGCTTGCAGTGACGTTCTGTTGGAGATTTCAACACGGGCTGCAAGGAAATGCAAAAACTGAAGGCAATCATATTTAGTGTAAATGAATTACGGATAAAGAGCAGTGTGCAGAGAGAGTCATATACTTCAGCGGAGTGCTAGTTCTAGTCAGTGTGATAAAAAGTAATCCCGCAGGATGCTGAAATATGGTAAACTTGCTGCACAGCAGAAGAAATAGCAGATCGAGTGTCACATGTATATAGGAGGAAAAGTTAAACTCCCTGCAAAGGTTAGAAGAATAAAATTTAAACAAGCATTCCTTAAAACTCATTTTCTGAGAAACTTTTCTTTCCTAATATTTTTCAGTACATAAAATGTCTCATGTGTCAAAGTTTTTTTAATGAAACTTAAGGTTAGGTCCATAATATGTAAATAAAGCATTTGGCATTCCTTTAAATGTTCATGTTTGGAAAATTATATGATATTAAAGTATGAAAAAGTTGCTATTTTTAGAATGTTTTAGATAGCATAAGAAAAATAATTAGAACAAATACTAAAAGAATACTCTCAAAAAATCATAATATTGGCTTTTTTATAATACAATAAACTATTCAAAAATAGCAATTAACCTTTAAAAATTTAAACCTTTTGTCACATAGGACATTTTATATGGAAAGTTATTTTTACAATATTTTCACAAAAAAATATTTAATAAGTAATTATTTGATATACTGACATGAAAATCTGTGTGTTAGTTTAGAATAATAATCTCATTAAGTGGTTAAGTTTTCTCAGTGATTGGTTGATTATTAAAGAAGTTGTAGTATTTTTGTAGCCTTGCCTTAATGCTGTTTTATATTACATACAGAAGACAAAACATTGCATACAAAGAAATTATCTAAAAAATACCAATAATATAACTAGATTTACAATTTATGACAAATGAATAATGATTTATTATTCTTTAAATTAATATTACAAAAATTGTTTCCTGCCAAAATGTTTTACCCTCACAATTAGTAACATATTAGTAATGTGAAAATGTTAACATGTACTCACCAACGAGACTGATCTATGATACTCAATTCCATATGAACTATCGATTAGAGATACCTGTACACTACACATAACTTAACACTTAACTTTCTTTATTTTTCTTGAACTGGATGTAGAGTCACTTAATTTTTCATTCCACATTTTAACAAAATTGTTTATTATAATCTTATTTACACAGAGAGCAACATTTTCGAGCTCTTCCATGAGTGTCTTTTTATTTAAACATGAGCATTTGACATTATTTATGTCCGATCTAAGTAATTATATGCTGCTAATTTTCTTTGAGCAATAGACAAATGAGAAAATCTTGAAGTAGGTTTTTGGAGCTTTTGAGGATGCACTAAGTAACACTAATTTTAAAATTTAAAGAGGAATAACTTATTTATAAAAATACTGAAAAATATCTTATAGCATCAATCACTCTAAATATTTCACTAATAATTCGTATAATTACCATGTAATCCACACCAGAAACAATGCAAGTGATTGTTATGAACCACTAAATTCACAGGCGGAAAATACGCTCACAACTGTATCATTAAATTAAGCAACAAACAAATTATATGTTACGATATACCGAAGCGACATTATTAGAGTAGTGTCACTGAACGCACAAACTAAGTCTTTTATGACCAAAATCAGCCAGTTGTAATCAACACACACCATGTGCTGCAATATTCACCTGAGACAGCCCGGGACCAAGCCGGTCACGTGATAATCTCGTAGCATAGCCTGCCTCTCAGTTAGCCTCGCATCTTGCTACCTGACGATGCACACAGACGCACTCTGACACAGACGAATACACAAATATAGTTCAGGAAAGGTTATGTTTACATCCAGGGATTTAAAACGTGTATTTCCACGTCAACTTCAACACGGCGGTATAAAAGTTCCTAAAGAAAGCCATGGAAGAGGTAATGACCGAAAGCTAGAATTTTATTAATTTAACTTGGTAATCTCCGGTGACGTCAAAATTAGTATAAACATATCTCGTCTGCAATTAAGGAAGACCAAGCAAAGAAATAAAAAACAATATAGAAGATAGTTATTACAGAGGAGTTTAACCTGTACATGACCAAGTAAAATTAAAAAATGGAGATAAACTTTACAAAACAGCCCACAAACCTGTTTTACAGAATAATGGACAACATTTAAGCATCAAACATTTGTTTTCACAGTTCAACTGGATAACTTTTGTCAAAGAAGCTCTCCAAGGCTTGAAGCTTAGTTTGCAAGCTCTTATCGAAAACATTCTTAATTCAATTCACGTACGGCCATACCCTTTCCTTACGCTTAAATAAAGGGAAGAAATTTTAGTATTATTTGACAAGGAAAAGCTTTTCTGATACAGAAGACTAATCTTCTCTTTAGAGAAAGGTCAGATTGTGCTTTGTAGCGTGTTTCATCTGCTTTTGCATTATAAGATCTTCATCATTTATTTGTGTGGCTAAAAGGTATGACAACGTTTTTTGAGCGCTCTGTGCGAAAAGGATTACGAGATAACGAACAGTCAGTCAAGCATTACATTAAAATTAGGACTTTAGCGGAATACTCTTTATGTGCACAATACGTTAATAGATTCCTTTTTATATCTGCGATGGAATGACGATAGAACATTTAAGCATAGTTATAATCACTTGAATGAGTTAATTATACACTAAGCTTGTTAATTCGACAGAAAAATTACGGTGCCCTTTTAAAACGATTCTATGTTCACTTGTTAGCCAATTCAGTTATTATCCTTTTTCAGCAATTCAATCCTTTATATTTTAGTTGTCGTCGCTCCTTTTTCGTTACTTCTGGCGTAGGAATTAAATTTTTTACTTTCTCTTTCCGCAACACCTCATTGATTAAGCCATAAAAAATGCAGTCATTTCTGGTTTCATGTCGAAATATATAGTCAAGTTACTATTAAGGTGAAGGAAATTCTTTCACATATTCCGAAATTCTTTCAAGAATTACTGGTCCACACTTGAAAGGCCAGATTGAAAACTAGTGTCGGAGAATACGTTTCCAAGATTATGAAAAGCAAGATCACTACAAGACTATAAACATGCAGTTAGGTTTTCATTATTACATCGCTTTTTTGATATTCTGGACTGTACACCCATGAGAATACAAACAGCTAGTATGATAACCGATAAAAGAAATTACACTAAAGGTTTTCTATGATGCGTACGTTCAATCTAGCAATATTATCTCTTCCTTCCCAAAGTTAAGTTAATAGTTTGAATACTGGAGTGAATGTTGGTGTGTTTAATGTACACAAATAAATAAAAAACACACACACACAAGTTGAAAACCTGAAGTTCAGAGAGTGAGTGCCTATCTCCAAAAATAATAAGTAACAGGTGAACCACCTGGTACATATAAAAATCAATTGCCGTGCGTTAGTCACTCAGAAACTCGAAAATGGCTCCACCGATTCGAAAAATGTATTTTTGCTTTTGTTTATCTCAGTACTGCAATGGTTTAGAAAAAAGAGCATTAGGAAAACCCACATGAACAGCCGAAAAATCGAAAAACTGAAACTAGAAATTTTGCAGGGGAAAATGAATCACAAGGCCAGTCGTTGGATGTTTACGGAATTAACTTGGACTCTCCCTGTTTCGCGTATGCCACGTGTTGGAAAGCCATCAGCTTTGTTTATTTATGCATAGGAAAAGAAAACGAAACACGTGATCTGCTAGAAAACTTTGCATTGAATATTTATCTTTCATGCAAGACATTAAATTCATGTGAATCATAAATCATTTAATAACCAAACACCACTGAAACCGTACGCGTTCATCCATCGCGATGAACTGGAATTGAAAGACTAATTAGGATTGATAATCACTCATGAAGAGGTACCATCAGATCAAGTTTAAGTGGTATGAAGTTCACTGGGTCATCTAGTACAAAATATTTATTTGACAAATCATTAACGTTAAATAAGTAATTTGTTTGCAAGTTGGGTAGTACTGATCAACTATTAGGGCAAACAACGCATGGAAAAATCACATTCTTAGATGAGTCTCCGTTAATGGTAATTATGTTCAATACGTTAGGAAACAACTCTACTTGAATTTTGCTGTAGTTAAACTGTAAGAATAAGGAAAACTTAAATGTAATCATAGCGAACAATTGGAGTTAATCAGAGCAGCTACTTTGCAGCGATGATGCTTTTCTTTACAAAAGAAATGGAAATTACGCAGCTCTCAAGTTATGAAGCCGTGACGGAGGGAGCCATGATAATGCCCAGCAATTCCGATATCGGCTCTGCTGCTTTCACAGCACAATGGCCGCGCAAGAGAATGACATAAGACATCCTCGAGCAAGAAGATGGTATATTCCCCACGACAGTTAACACAGAAAAAAGGAAAAGCGAATCTGTTCTTTAGGGGACCGTGGAACTGTCTATAAATTTCATTGATAGCACTTTCTCTATAGAGTTGTTCGCGACAGTGGAAACGACTGAGAAAAGGCTATTTCTTTTGTTACTGTTAGATAAGTGCTCTTGTAATTAAGAACAAAGATTTAGCAGGCGTTAAATGGCCAAAGATATTGATGTCTGAGTCCGTGCTTAAGAACGGAGCACTCTTTGACCAACATTGACGGAAACGTTAGTGGTCATTGCAATCTACATGAAATTCAGAAAAATATATGTTAACCCTAGCAATGCCAAACCTTCTCCCAGAAATTATACTACCAACGGGGAGGGATGGGGGGAAGTTTCTTTGTGATCACCACTGGTAACAAAATGTCTGAGCAATGTTTAAAACAGTTATTTTAAAATTGTTTATAATTCCAGTCGAACTGATATGCTATGCTTCAATAATTGCTAGTATTTCTCTAGAACGCGTTTCGTTAGGTCCTTTCTAACATTATGAGCTTAGATAAATGTTGCATTTTGATTTAGGTCTTCTTGTGGCATCGAGGTGCCTCTCTCGGTGATTCGGTGAATTTGAATCCGAATTATCGTGAAATGTTGTGTTAAAATTGACCACCTTTCCTTTATATGCCTTTATGAAAATCTTTTTACACGTAGATAATGGTGTTGAATATGGAACACTTTTTAATAAATGAATTCCGTGGTCTGTATCGTGGTTCTTACTCCAAAAGTGGTACGCCACTGCAGATTTCTCTGTTTCTTTCTTTCATATGTTCCTAAAATGTTCTTTGAGCCTAACCCTCAGGTAGCACTTAGTTTTTTCAATATAGAGACTATCATCATGTTTGAAATTTATGCGGTGAGTACTTAAATTTTTGTCTGTGGGTATTTTGTCTACTTTATGTGATTTCAGAGGGTTTTGTGTAATGTTTTATTCTTTGAACACTTTCTAGAAAGGACATGTAGCTTTGGGGTGGTGCTTCACTATAGCGATATCATAGTCCTACATTTTATGAATATAGTTGTAGTTGTTAGGTTATGTACGAGGGAAATCCAGAAATAAGGACCGTTTGCTGATTTTCATTACGCAGATTGCGGTCGAGTTTTCTGTGGTTTCCTGAAAGGTTCAGAGGAAATAGATGATTAATACACATTCTGTCATTGTTCAAGATGGATTTTGTTATACAAACTCCTGCATATCCTCAGCTGAGAAGTACTGGATTTGGGAATGATGGGATATTGAAACTTGCAGAAATTTACATTCAACTAAAGTAAGTGTATGACGATACAGTCATGAACGAAGGAAATGTGAGGAAGTAATGTTAAATGTTCACTATTGGACGAGAAAATTTGCAGGGCAAAACTCAACCTAGATTTCCGTCACTCACCACCAGGGCGAGCTATTTCAATACCTGCATCTTCAAGTTAAGTGCACACGGAAGTAGCCCATGAAACACCGGGCATCGACAACATAAACAAAATTGCCTTTTATACGCACTAGATCAGCAGCTAATTTGAAATTATGCAAGGTCTGTAAGATGCAGAGTAGCCATTAAATTGCACAATGGGATTTGTAAATGGAACAATGCAATAAAAGCTTAAATTATATGTGACAAACTGAATTATTTATACCATTCATAAATGTACGCATAAACATTATTTTGTAACCTCTCGCACTGTGATCAAATGCATTTTCAGTGTGTCAATAAAAAAGCTTTTATTACACAGCTTACATATCATGTCTTCAGCATTTGGAGAGAAGTCAATTGAATATCTTTTACAACTGTATACAGGAATTTATAATTTGTCTTGCACTTGAGTTATACTTAAATATTTATTTAAATTGCAAATTAATCTTGTTAATTCTCTCTTTCTTCTTCTGTATCACATTTCAGTACACCTTCTATAGCACATTTAGCTTATTCTGTGATTAAAACAATGCTCTTGTTATCTTTTATTATATAATAAACCAGTACTGCCACACTAACTAGTTAAAAGTATTCATTGGTCTTCGTTGAATGCAGATTGAGAACAACTTGAAAATGGACAATTTGCAATCCACAGAAGCACTAATCAAATAATTGGTAAATTGCAAATTGGAAACGCTGAATTAGGCTTTCATTTCGTTCCATCACGAATCAATTTCCTTAGCTCGTTAGTGACTATAATGGAGGATAGTAAACAGAATCACCAATGATAAGTGAAAACACTTAATGCTCCACTAAACTGTGTCACCAGAAGTAGGAATATTGAGTTAGTTGCAGTTCTCAGATAAAGTAACAAAATACATAATATAGAAGCATCAACGAAATATTCCATATTTTACATCTACTATCGATGAACAGTATCCTATTTTGGAGGGCCTTAAATGGGGGTCTACTGAGTTTTGGAAATCCTTTATTGCTTTGTCTATACCTATAGTAAGTAGGGGTGTATTCGATGTCAGAATTCCACCGGAAATATATGTTTTGAGGCCCCTTCAATCCAAAATAAAGGCAATTTTAGAAAGGCGTGTGTGTCTGTGAACATAACTCAAAAACTAAAAGTCGGTTAAAAATCACAGTTGGTATTTAATGTCTTTCAAGAATGCAACACGAAGATTTTGAGGAAAATTTCTCCACCGTAAACTAACTTTTCCATGGAAAATGTTTCAAACATTTTAAAGTTCTCAAAAATGACTAATGATTTTGATTAAAATGCCATATGTTTAAGATATCTTTGTGGCAAATTAAATGTATATCTTGAGTTTTCTGACTATAGCCTATGTTCCTGTTTACTCTGGATGATCTTTGTATAACTGGTAAACATAAGAGATAGACCAACTATGTAATCAAATGCAGATCTCGTAAAATTACAAAAGTTATGCCCAAATGCATTTAGTTTTTGGAGTGCACATTATTAATCGAAAACCTCAAAGGAAAGCTCGTTCCGGGTTTTATTGCGTATTTCAAAGGTATGTTGAAGATTAAATGCTTTGTAGGTAGTATAAATATCTGAATGTTGCATTGTTGAATAAGTACTTTGAAAATTAGATGGTGCTAAGTTCAGATATCTCTTGTAAATTTCTCGTTTAACCAAAGATGTATTGTTAAGCAGTGTGGAACAATTTACATTTATATAATTTTTATCCTCTCTACTTACATCTGTGCAATGATCATGTTGGCTATTCTTTTACCCTTAGAACATATTACCTATTGGCAATAGTGTTAACTGATTTACACTTATCATTGGGTTGATTTTCTTTGGGTTGCATGTATTACACATTTACGATCTCATTCATACTTCTAGACTCCGTTGAGGATTGGAAATAATATTGGCTACGAAAAGTTCCCAATTGTCATCCGGGAATCAAACCCAGGACTCCTCGATCTGTAAGTAGGTGGTCCACCAACTGAGGTACGAGGTTATCCTTAATTTGTATGTTTCTCTATTTATTTTACGTCTATTTAACTACACAGTCATATCGCGAGGATGTGTTAAGAGATACCTCGTTGGTCGGTGTGTCAAGCGCAGTTTTCAAGGTCTCATCCCCAGAACTTATAACTACAATATAACTATCCTACCATCTTACTTCGTCATAAGTCCACAGAGGGGAACAGTGCAGGGCAACTGTACCTCCGCCTCTGTGACGGTAGATGGCGTTAGGTTGCCATCTAGTCTGCTTTCATTATCTGTGGATAGATGGCACAGCATTCACTATCACCACCTATTTTTCATGTTTACTATTATTTTATACTTAAGGTGGAACTATGGGTCACAATATTAAATACCAAATCCGATATTTATCTTGGAGACTGGGGGAAACTGAATGCGAGCGACAGACATTACCACCTGAGCCATACAGCTCGGTCTTAATTTGTATTGTGTGTCGCTATCCAGGAATAATTTAAAATATTATTGGTTTATGTTAATATGTGTATTTTAAGTCTATAGTCCATTACTTGTCCCACTATTCTTTCTGTTCCCATTCTTCCTGCATGCTTCCACCATCTCGTTTACCCTTCCTCTATTCTTTCATTTGTACTATATATGCTTAATTCCTTCCGTATTTCCGAATGCTTTATTTGGGATCTCAGAGTACATCCTTCTACTTTCCTTAGGAATTTCATTTCTGCTTATCCTTTATCTTTCTTACTTATTGAAAAGTCTCACTTCCGTATGTAAGTATTGGTGTTCCTTTACACAATTTTATATTTGTATCTTTCCTGGTTTTGTTTGCTAATGCTCTATTTATCGTGCCACATATAATTTAAAACGTATTTAGCTTTTCGGATGAAAGTGATATACCTGTTCTATTGGTTTCCCATCTAGTATTATTTTACAGCATATTGGGTATTTAAAGGACATAACTTTGGTTCTATTTGAAGATATTTTCAGGCTACATACTTTGCTTTTTAACTCCAAAAAATTTAGTGCAATTTCTAAATAATCTCCCGATCAGTACGTATTTTAGGTGTCATTTTATTCCCAAGCTAACGTCTTGCTTCCATTTTCTAACAATGTGTCAATATATATGCTAAATAAAGTGGGTGAAAGACTACTCCCTTATGTTACTCCTCCATTTATTACTATTGCTCTGACTCTTTCTTTGCCTGTATTAATTAAATTTCAATAGGCTTTTTATTACTTACATTAGATGTTAGGGCAGCCTCGTCTTTGCATATTCCATATTTCCTACTGTTTTAACAAATGAATGCAGCGTGGATCACGAGTTTTTAATAAATTATTCCTTGTGCGGTATTCAATGAACCAGTTAGTTAACTTCATTACCTTTCCTGTTTCAAACAATCGAATGGAGGGGAAGGGAATCGTAAAGAAGGAGTGTTAATGATGGAGAAATATAGTGTTATGACCACGGAGTAACCAGATTCTACCACAAGCTCTCCACAACGTAAATTGGGTAATATCTAATGAAATCCATGAGCACGCACTAATATTGTCTTGATAATTACTGAAACTGGTCTGCTAATGCAAATCCAGGTGCGTCCAATCATTTAAATGGGAAACAGAGAGGCCATTCCGTGGTTGCGAATTCAACCACAGATGCTAATATTGCTTATCTTGCCAGTGGAATCTCATGTATGGTCAATTAATCCTACCTTTCGCTACAACCATACGAAAATTTGGAACTCGATTACCTCCCATGCAGTTCATTTATAAATTAAATTATATTTTGTTCATCATAAGAGTAGTTATGATTTGTTAAATAGCAATAGTACAGGTAATCATCATCAGCTTTTTTTTTCTGCGGCATGCTTCTTTGTTCAAAGCCGTTTTATGTTACTGAAAGTGTGTATATGCTTGAGAGGTAGAATTCGAACTGAAAAATTCAATGCCACAGCTGGGATTTGAACCACATACCCTCCGCAATCTGGCAGGTTGTCACAATAGCTTAATGGTTAGAGCAACCACCTGGTAAGCGGAATATCTTTGGTTCAATCCCAGCTGTGGCATTAATTTTTACAGTTCCTATTCTACCTCTCAAACATTGCCCACACTCGGCTTGTGTGTTTAAAAACACCAACAGTAAGCTCATTGACATAAATAAATAATAATGTGCATGTGCTGTTTAAAGGTAAACAGATGAAAACTCAGTTAATCTTTCAAAAAGTTATATTTTTTGCTTATAATTCTGTTAATAAGAATGAATCATTTAGTTTCATAATGCATATTTCATGTCCATTACAGATGATCAGAAGTAATTTTGCATGACGATGTTTTTACTCATTCAAAATGTTCCATACGATGCAATTTTTTTTGTTTAAATTTACTAAGGAAATACTGAAGACCACAAGCATAAAAACTTGAAATTATTTTGCTTTATCGGTTATCATTAGAGGAATATCACTAAAATTAGTGAGAAGTGTTGCTTTCATAAGTTCATTTTATTCTTAGAAGCTAAGACATTAAAAAATACGTTTGCAACATTTTTACTTTCTCTACCGTGTACACAGCAGATAAACATTCCATTATAATCAAAATTTGACACCGATATTTCACTAGAAATACATGTTTTGAGAAGTTGATAAAATATATGTTTAAAAATAGTTCCGCGAGTGCGAGTCCGCGCGTGCCTCTGTGTGTGTGTGTGTGTGTGTGTGTGTGTGTGTGTGTGTGTGTGTGTGTGTGTGCGTGTGTGTCTGTCTGTCTGTCAGTAGCATAACCCAAAAACAAAACGTCGGTCAAAAACCAAATTTGGCGTTTAGGTTTAATATCCTTCAAGGATGCGACACCAAGAAGTGGAAGAAAATTCCGCCATCCTGAACTACCATTGGGTGAAAAATTTTTCGAACGATTTTGATTAAAATGCCACATGTTCAAGATATTTTATGGAAGTAAGCAATAAGATAATTTCTGCAAACGTTTATCTCAAGTAATACGAAAATAGGGGAACACAAATTTGTAAGAATGTCTAGTACGAGAATAGAGAAAGTTATAGTACGATTTTTTTATTTTAAGTCGCATTGTTTGAAATAAAATTTGTTAGGTTGATCGAAACGTTTTACTTCTACTGTGTGGAGGGATTACAGCATTGCGCCCAAAATTTCGATATCGTGTTCAAATTGATATGAGTAAAACTGAATATTTGGAATCTCATGGAATAATTGAATAATTTAAATAATTTAAATAGTTGGGATATGTTCTTCACTAGTCTAGAAGCTTTAAATCGGATATAAATGACAGAATGATGACAGAATTTTCTATCATGTTAGGTTACAATGTCTGAAAATCTATTACCGTTCCTTTGTTTGCTTTAGGGGTATGCAAAGGGTATTCAAAATATAAAGTAAATCATTCACATACCAAACTTCTTCTGAAATATTTTACAGTAATATTAGTTCCTATATTCTTCTATGTATCTGTAAGAAAATACATATTAAAGTTATTTCGAAATGCATTTATTGGGATTAATAATAAGTATAATAATAAAACTAAAGCTATTTTTTCATTGATTTGCAGAATACATATTACACCAGGCAATAGAGCGTAGGCAAAGATTGTTTAAGAAACTTTTAACCATATTTAGCGACATAAATATTTTTATTTTGTCACAAGTAAGACTATAACCTTTGAGAAGGCTGATAAAATCTCGAGTGGAGCGAGATTGATATTTATCTGGACTATTTCTAAATAAAATATGAATTTAAATACTATATCGCAAAGATCTGACCAGAAAATGCTAAATTCCATAAAAATTAGAATAAAACACCCTCAGTTTTGGTTAGTGTAGTTGTACTTACTCAGCCCTCCCAAACACAAGAATTATATGTATTTGATCTTCTCTGGTTTTTATAACAGAAAAACAGTTTATAATCTCAAATAAATTTCAGTTTATTTTTAACATTAACAAATAACTTTCTTATGAAGTAATACATTAATTATTAAAAAAACACTTGTTAAAGCGTAGTTATAAAATTGAAGTGGGGTGGTATTGTTATGTGTAATAAATTGTCTTTCAGAGATTTATGGAATAGAGTTGGCGACTCCAACTAAACAAAAGAATGACCTAGTAATAATTTATACAAAACAAAGGATTGCTCAGGTGATATTTTGTATATGATAATTTAACGCCTACATACATGAAATAGTCGACATAAATCGCTACCGATAAATTTAGTATGTATACTCATGGTATGAAATGGAAACAAAAACAACACATGGAAACGAGACAAACGAGTGTCGTAGTGCTTTTTGCTTTTACGAAGTCTTCCCATAACCAGACGTTCAGAACTTGTTAGAAGTTGACAGGTGTACAAGTGAGGAAAAGAAGAAACGAGAAGAAACAGAGTTCAACTGTCAGGTTCTGTTACAGAAAGGGCAAGAAACAATGGAAGCGTGCCTTCAACTCTAATTGCTTCACAACAAGAAATAATGAAATCAGTCCTGGCTACCTCACATCCGGGCCAATTAGAAATCAAGAACAACTGTTTCTTTTCGTCTAACACTAGGCTTGTTTAGAGCTCATTACTGTTTCTTGATTGTAAATGCAGCCAGGACATCCATTAAGGGATCCTCGAAGAGGCATTGTTGAGGCCGGTAATGAGCCATCCTAAGACTTTCGCATCCAATTAGAATCTTGTTTAAGTCATACCTCCCTGGAGTCTGCAGCAGTTAATCACAGTGGCCGTCAATCTAGCTCAACGTTATTGCACCCTAGAGACGAAAGGCAAGATAGGTACTGGTAATGAAAGTTCGAGTATTTAACTTTGAAGCAAGTCAAAAAATGTATGCCTCATGGAAGGGAAGTCATTAACTCATTACATTAATTTAAACCAGTGGTAGATCTCCATATTTGGAACACATTTTTTATCTTACGCTTTTGTCTCTGCCCGTTTTCTATGGAGATATTTTAGTTTTGTCGAAAACAAGCTGGCAACACTACAGATTACGTCGGTGTGACCTTCCCTAGCTCAGAACGTAAAAAAAACAGCGTAGCGGTGCGTCTTGAGAACATAAATACATACCCTGCCTTGCCCTTCCCTGTTTAGTTTGTGAGTATAGGCCAATCACAAGCGTTATCTCCCAAAGAATTACACGAAAGTGAAAGTACCCGACCTGTTTACATCCACAAATCAGGCCAGTTCTCTGACCAACCTCAACGCAACGTTGTCGACTTCCTTCACGTCTTTTAAGTGATTAATTATTTTTAAACTCTGATGACCTATACTTACTACCGAAGCTATGTCAGAAATACGTTACTCGATGCATCTTACTGTTATCTTAGTACATTCTTGTGGAATTAGACATGCAGTTTGTATCAAAACCGATTTATCTTTTCGAAATCGGCTGATCAAAGAGCAAATGCCATTCTATTTTTTATTTGTAATGTTCCTATGGGGCACATGCTAGAAGGAATGTAATGACTTCTCTTCCAACCTGTATATTGGATAATAGCACATAAATAAAATTGGGGTTTCCAGAAGCTCGTTTCATAGACACCGATTATATCTAGATGATCCGCATCTGCACTCGTGTATATCTATTCCTTTTTTTACTAATATGCATAAGTGATACACCCAAAATTAATTATGGAAGTGCATTTATTAATATATACACTATTAGATAGTACTAGCTGATATTCCGGGCGTTGCCCGTGATTTAACAATTTATCGCTACAAATTATAGACTTGGTTGTACTTGCCCAATAGCCTTGTACTTCTTTGGAGACATTTTAAAATGTATGACTTAATACTCTTTAAATATTGTCTATAGTAATTAAGAGTTAAACTTTTAGGGTACTATAAAGAATGAAAAATAAGATAAATAATTAAAAATTGAGGAAGGCACTATGTAAACACATGTTAAACAATCACAAATACTACAGGAAGAAAAGCGAGGAGAGAAATCCGTGTGAATGTAATACGTTGCATTTCTAGTTCAGTCATATAAATACTATATGAATTGTTTGTATAAGAATGAGTAGAGAAGGAAGTAGGATTGCATTTTGTAAAAGAAAAGTGACTATAGAAAATTGTGTTAAATATATACTGAAGAGCGAAAAGTGAAAGAAAGATGAGTGATAGTTTCGTAAAAGAAAAATGGGTAGAGAAAACCGCGTGTATATAATGTATATTTCTATTTCAATTGTGGTAAATTGTATGAATTATCGAGAGCGAGTAGAGAAGAAAATGTAAATTGTGCCGTAAAAGAGTGTAATGCGTTGCATTTATATTTCAAACATATATAAAATTGTACGAATAGCATGTTGAAGGGCGGAAAACAAAAGTGAGTACAGAAATGCGTGTGAATGTAACACGCATTTAATTTCAGTTACAGAAAATGGTATGAATTCGGAGATTGGCTATTACACACACACACACACACACACACACACACACACACACACACACACACACACACACACACACACACACACACACACACACACACCACAGGATGTTAATGAACTACATCGAAATAACTCGACAGATTGTAGATGTGACTGATGTACAAGTAAGTAATTTCAGATGGGCAATCTGTGCTCCGCGAATAAACATAACACAGTTATATGGTGTTAAACATATTAATATCAGATGCTGATAAGTCGGTGTTAAAGCAAAGCCTGGTGAAAAATTGGTTTAGAATGTCTTTAAACCAGCTGTGCAAGCATAGAAATATCGATTTTTAGTGGCTCCTTATCAGTAATGTCAAAATTTAATGCCACAAAAAGCTCTCAAATCTGGGACTAATCACTTGACAGTGCGACACTGAACAACGATTGGCTCTCCTCTTGCATTGTTAAGTCTACTGTAGAGACGTTTGCTCGACTGCTCTTGTGGCTTAATTCGCAACGTCTGTGCTCCAAAGGTCGTGGGTTCGTTTCCAACCACGCAGCTATTATTTTTGCTTTTTTTTTTTTTTTTTTTTTTATTCCACATGAAGACGAGCATTAACACTATTATAATTTCCTTGCTCGGCTTAAACCAGAAATCTTGAATAGGGTTCCACATTCGTTCCTTCGCCACTGTCAATTTTGCCATGAATATTCAGGTAATAATTTCGAGCAGTTTCTATAAAACTGATTTAAAGTCTTTGAACTACTTTCTATTCTGAAGTGCAACAAATGAACGTGGTAATCATTGGACCAGAGAGATACACTAAAATATCGCTTCGTTTTCGTGTGTTGCGCTCTCGAATGGTTGATTTTAGTCAGTGGCGTACTGGCACTTTAGAAACTGAGAGCTGTAGCTCTGAAATTTGAACTAACAGGTAATAAGTCTCCTATCCTATCCTATCCTATCCTATCCTATTAAGATATCTCTTCATATCCTCTGAAAATATTTCGGTGTAGTTAATTAACATCCTATAACATACTATTTTTGGGACACCCTGAATATGTAATATAATATACATTCATCATCATCATCATCATCATCATCATCATCAACATCATCATCAACATCATCTCATCATGGATTACGAATCTCTCCTGTTTCGGCCTCAAGTTTCTATCTCCTCATGTGCCTTCCAACGTTTCTTCCAATTGGCTGGTACACATAACACAACTTAGGGAAGCGTTGTTCATTTATTCTTTATACATGTTTCCATCGGGTTCTATATTCCTCTATTTTTTCACTTATAGGGAGAATATTTAATTCGTTTCTTATGTCTTCGTTTTTTATTTTGTTCCTAATAACGTTTACATCCCTTAGTTGCTCTTAGATTATGCTGCATTAATTCTAATCCAATCCGTTTTATCACCCATGCTTCACATCCGTACATCAATGCTGGCGCAGCCTTTACTTTATACAATTTTAAATGCTTCTTTTTTTATTTTTCTGTGTTGCCATGAAATTCACATAATTAAACTAATTAACTAAAATGACACTTCCATGCCAAATTATCAGTTTTAGTTAAATTTACTAAACGTAGAAAGTAACTTCAACACTACTTGAAATTCGGATCTTCAGTACTGAAGCTACGAGAGCAGATCATTTCGGGAAAAATTGATAAAAATAAATAAAAGAAAAAAGCATTTTTAGAAAAAGACCAATGTATGTGTCTGTGAACAGCATAGCTCAAAAACGAAAAGTCGGTTAAAAAACAAATTTAGAAAATTTTTATTTTCTGGAAAATAGCTCTAACGATTTTGATTAAACTGCCACATGTTTAAGGTATTTTAATGGCAAATGAAATGTATATTTTGTATTTTCTGGCTATAGCCCTATTTACTCTGGATTACTTTTGCATAACTGCTAAACCATAATAGACCAAATCTGAGAATACAAAAATATAGATCTTGCTAAAGCACACAATTTATGTCAAAATAATTTTTTTTTTCGTGGAGTAAATCTCCTTGTTATTTGCGTGATTTTGGAGAACTTAAACTTTCGTCAAATGAAACATCGTTATTCACTTTGTCATCTTAACCGTGCAAAGAGTACGGAATCTCAAAGTTTTAAAAGACTTGACTATCGCTCAAGGCCTACTGTATTTCCGTATTCCCCTTTCAACTACAAGGATAGAAAATGTATGATATGTTTTAATGTCAATTTTATTTAGAATGAAATAAACGAACTCCAATGCCTGGCATTCAAACGGAATATTTAAGAAACCATGTGGATAAGCTTGAGTCTTGAAGCATATTATTAAAACGTCTGAGTAATCAGCCAAATATTTCAGTATTTTTACCTCGCGCCTTATTTGAATTCATGTTAGGATAAAGAAATTCGGAGTAACATAAGTAAGGATATGACATTCCTATTTTCGCCTATTTCTTCAGACAACTCGTATGTCATCCTACACCTCAGCGACATGCGTGTTATGATGACTCGTATGTAAGAAGTTTCAAGGGTGAAGTGAACTAACAATGAAGTAAATCAACAACTGTTATCCCCAGCATGAATAGGATGTTTTCTTTAAATCAGTTCACTTCAGTGAAATCTCATCAGTAGTTTGCTCAGCTTGCCAACCATTCAAAAGCTGCAACAAAACACCATCAACCTTACGATTGAGTAGCCTTCTTTTACATACATTTAATATGAAATATCTAATACTCGTAGTATGTTATTTTAGATCAGAAAAAAGTATATAAATGATGCAGAGGTACAAACTATAAAACAATATTTGTGCTATACCCCGACACACTTGAGTGACTTATGACATTTATATTATGGTACAAAGGACATATCTGTGATAAGATATATGTCAGTGTCGGCGCTCAATAAAGGACGGACGGGCCAAGCTACTTCACACCACATTGCCGGTGTACGGTCAAAGACGTTCAATGCCGGGTTGCCTCGCGGGACTGTTGGGTGTATGTGACTGTTAACAATCGAGGTGGCAGAAATAAAAGGCGTGTCTAGAACGTTCGTGAGACTTCTAGCTGAGTGTTTTCCGATGTTTTTGTGTTTAGAAATTGAAAAAGGTCCGTGTGATGTCATCCCTAATATTTACGGAGGCCAGAGGAGTTAGTTTTAGAGTTCAGTTACGGACATCAGTCTCGGTGAGTGTGAGACAGCTGTGCGATGTGTGTCGGCGTACTGGTACGTCGTAAGAAGACTCACAAAACGTCGCAAGTGATTGTAACGTAGTAATTAGTGTATGAGAAACAGAGGAAGTGAAGAAAGACACAGAAAGTACTGAGCAAGGTTATGAGAAGAACAGTTGTAAGTTGTGACTGTAGACTGTGTTAATGACGATAAAAAAACTGTATTTGTGGTAAAACTTAAGAAGTCAACAAAGTGATAGAAAAGTATTGTCATTTTGTCACAATAGTTTATAGAGTGCGAGTTAATTCTTAAAGACTTTTAACATTACCTTCAGAGAGCAAAATAACCCTGTGCACATGCATTTCTCATAATGTAGTGAAAGGATACCTGGCTTCGTATTCTACATAGATTTTAATATGTGCTAAAGGTCAGTATGTAATTCCACATAATGGGCAAACAGAACCAAACAAAAATAGTTATTAATCACCTACTAAATAGTTTCATTTGTTCATTAGTTCCATTATCAGGTGTATAAATAATACGTGTTAGAAGAGCCATGAGCAGTATGAATATTAATTTATTGAATACCAAAGCGTACACATGTTGGCTGCCCATGAACTTGGGGCCTTAGCCCCTCGGTCATGGGACAGCCCTCTGCGATTCTCTACATATCATTTCTGACGTGGGGTGTTATTGTTTAAGTACAGTTAACCTTGTTCAAACCTGTCTTTTTAACTTTAGTGTTTTTGATTCACTTATTTTCACCAAATTCTCTTATGCTTTCTTTTCCCTAAAATCATTACTGTTTTAGATTATCCATTCCATTCTAAAATTGATTTCCCCCTTATTTTTCTTATGTTTCCTATTAATAATTTGCTACACCTCACTTATTTACTTTCTTCTTAGCTTCCACTTCCTTTCCTCACAATTTAAATTCATTTACTTTTTACTTGAAGTTAATTTTTGTTACTTTTATGTATATTTGAATTCGTGGAACATTGCCTCGTTATCGTTATGATGTATTTAGCATGAACTTTCGGTTTTTTGAAGTGCCTATTTGACATTAACCCTAAGCTCTTATTTCCATCCCCCCTACCATTTCTGAACAGAGTTCAATTGATCACTTGCTCTTCCTATCGTGTTAAGAACATCGTTTTGTTAGGTTTTCTTCAAATAAAAACAATCCTACTAAACTTTCAGTAAAAACTGTATTCTCTATTCTCGTATATGTTCTATCATACGTAAATGCAATACCTTATACCATATGTCTTCTCCTAAAATGTATAAAAACTAATGTAAATGTCAGAAAAAAGCTAGAAATAAATGCGTAACTTGACGGAAATGTTCAATTAATACAAAAACATAATATTTATATGATGGTCAGTAAGCATGTGTTGAATATACAGGTTAGACAATTGAAAATGTGACTTTCATTGCAGTCAAAGAATACGTAATTCAGTCACTACATGATATTCTATCTCAGTGCCTTGGATAACATTCTATGGCTGTTAGTTAAAGTATAGCTCAGAAAAAAATGCTTTGATATGTCAAAACCATTCAACTCCCAAATTTGAATTTCGTTATTAAAGCTAGGTCAAACTGACGCCGGACAAATAGAGCTAACAATGAGAGACTTTCCCTATTATTTCAGGCTACATGCACAGTCAGAGAGTTTTCATTTGTTCTTGTTTATTTGGAATTGGAAGCGACGCCCTGACAGCTGAAGGCTATAAATTTCCAGTCTCCGTGTTCGTTTAACAAATTAAAACGTTTGCCACAAAAGGCAGTGTTGGACGACATTGTTAATTCTCTCAGCGGAACTGCCAGTGTCTCACACAAGACAGGCTATAATGAAGTTGCACCTATTCATCATCGGAATGCACACTACTCCATTCTTAGTTTGCTTTGTGTCAATGTTTTGCATTTCGTTTGGATTACTTTATTTTTGTGTACGTCTGCACTAAAACAGATCTGACTTATTTTATAATGTTATATTTGCTGCACTCAAACAGCTTATGTAAAGCGAAATGTTTACATATGTTGAAAGTTCCATTAACTTTGGAATACACTTTGGAAAACGTCACCATCTGCTACATTTTCAGAACAGGAGAAACCTTGATTGCTTGATAATAATGGATACATCCAGGTTGCCACAGAGTGACACACTTGCTGCTTGCCTTGCCATAGGTAGTGTTACTTTCGGCCCCTTTTATTCATGCCATGTCAAAAGGCACAGGTCTGAGCAACTGGTATTCTCTGAGCACAGATCGCTCACAGCCCTGCGCTGATCACTGTATGCTTAGCACGTAAGAAAAATGAGGGTCGCAGTACAATCTGTGGGAGGTCTATCACGGCTATCACCCCAAGAAAGAAGAGATGAAATGAGAGAACCATATGATGCTACAGGTAAAGGTTGGCCCAAAAGAACTCTGGAAAAATTCAAACTTGGTTTGAAATATTCTTACTGGTGATGAATCTTGAAAAGGAAAGTTAATCGGCTCAATGAGTCTAGCTTTTTTTTTTCCTGAAATAAGTCACAATGTCACTTTGTACCATTACTGCCAATTGATATACAAACCTCTGCATATCACATTTTTTAAACATTTTCTAAGTAACACACAAAAGAAAAGAATACTTTGAAATATTCAAAGTGTTTTGGCGGCACAGTGGTCGAGCACTTAGATCGTTTACCTATCAACTGGGTTCAATGCCAGGGTTCCGAATGTGGTGCTTGTGATGGACGAAGCGGTGTCTGGGCGGGTTTTCTCCGGGTTCACTGCTTTCCCCCACCACTCATTCCACCAATTGCTCCATTATCACCTTTCCATTAATCGATTTTGCCTACATTTCATATCATCCTCATCCTCACTATCATACCTGGTGATTGGCCGACCACCCGCTTCCAGATCTTCACTCTGTCCGGTCTATAGGTTCCTGTGCTCCCCGACAGGCGTCTGACCCTAGCCACTGGCTTGTAAGTCCTAAGGGGTGTACGTCCTCCATACGGGGAAGGTAATCAGCTAAAGACGAAAGTTTCCCACTGGAGTGTTCCACGTGTCAAGAACTAGAAGAGAAGAGGAGCATTGCAAACGTTATTGTCTTTTAAGTGGTCTACCTTTCATGAACTTTTGCTACAAACTGGTCTTAGATTTGCTAAGAGAAATAAAGTGAATTATTGACCACGAGGATGATGATGATGATGATGATAATAATAATAATAATAATAATATTATTATTATTATTATTATTATTATTATTATTATTATTATTATTATTATTATTATTATTATTATTATTATTATTATTATTATTATTATTATTATTATTATTATTATTATTATTATTATTATTATTATTATTATTATTATTATTATTATTATTATTATTATTATTATTATTATTATTATTATATTCGAACAGTGAACCGTTCTACAATTATAAATACGAGACACGACTTCATGTAATATTTGGTTTACGTTTGTTCCTCACAGTTGACACGAACACGAAGTTAACGCGGAGGGAATACAAATTGATAGTCAACATCGAGTCCGGTTCCAAGGCTGGATCGATCACAGTGATGGATAGGGTGGTTCAGGATATTAACTGTTTCAACAGCTGTGAAAATACGAGATTTAGAAGAGTGGTAAGTGTAACAGTGCAGCCAGAGACTACGTGCGAAGTACGACTCCAATTTTGCCGGACTATGCTTTGATACAAGTTTGCCGTATGCATATGCGCCGTACTACAGGGCGCCGGTGCGACTAATGGCCGGTATCCTTAGGAGCAGTAGCCCGTGTAGAACAATAGCCATTGTGGGCTGCTACCCGGCGTAAAAATTCCTTTTGACCGTTTCGAGTAGGTTCCTTTTCCAGAACGTTCTCTCTGTTTCGAGGCTTATATAAGGAGCAACATTTAACTCGAGTTGAGTGGTGATTCAATTCGAGAATCAATTGTCCTGTTCTTTGCATGTGCAACAATGTCTCACTAAGCAACTGCTATTTCTTACGCTATTTACAGTGAAACAAGATTCAAATGCTTAAGTGAGTATATACCTCAAAGCTTCAACTACTGGATATAATCACACCTAAACGCACTGGTTTTTGCAGGTTGCCCTACCCTGTGCTATAGACTGCTTATGTTGAAGGACAAAGGATGAGTCCAGTTGCAAACAACGGGCGCGCTATGCAGTGCTCATAGAGGCTGTGTCAAAAGAATGAGTATACTATGCTGATATGGCTGCTGTCAATGTCTTTATTTCGTTATAGAACACTACCTTTTACGTATTTATATGTAAAGTGAACATTACATAGTCTGTTCATTGCACTGGATATTGATGTACCTGTAGAGATCGTTGAAGTGAACGATAACGGAAGATCCGCGGTTCAAATCCCGGCTATGGCATTGAATTTGTCAGTTTCTGATTCAACCTCTTAAACTTTGCCCACGCACGGTTTGTGTGTTTAAAAACACCAGTATTAAGCTTATTGACATAAATAAATAGCAATTACAACCATCAATCTTCGATGCGAGATTCGAATTCGCATCCCCTGCGTCACGAAACTCAAAGGCTACACGCCTTAGCGACCGCGGCGATGGGACAGCATACTTTTGAAATTATCAATACGAATACTATTGGTAAGTGTTAGTTTTGAGGTAAACACAGTTTCAATCAGCAATGTCCAACCTTGTCTCTTCGGAGACATGTAATTAGCTGCTATTCCCTACCCCTTTCTCAGTCGGAGGGTGAATCAGGTAGTGCCCATGGCGTGTAGACTGACAGACAGTCGGCATCCAGTGACGGACACAAACAGGCAATTTCATGGCAGTTTCTAAGTCATATCGTGAATTGTCTGGCAATGTTAGAAGACTTCTTCATTCTGGATGATTTTTGCATAAGAGACAAAGCTTACTAAACAAAAATGCGGATCTCGTTAAACCACAAAATTTAATTTAAATACATGTTTTCTTTTGAGTAAACCATTTTCGAGATATCATTTAGCTGTTTGAATTTGCCAATACGTATGCCCTTGTCATAAATGAATGTTATTCGTTGTTTTATCTCTTGGTCTAGCGAAGAGAACGTAATTTCAAAGGTATGTATGGCAACAAGGTCTTAAAACATTTCATTGTCGTTTAAAGCCTACTGTATTCTCATATTCACCTTGCATCTACAAGAAAATTATCAATAACATACTTTCTGAAAGTGCTTATGTCCATTAAAATGTTGTAAGAAAAATTATCATTTGTAAGAATAGTGTGTACAAGAGTGAGTATAGCTCCACATATATTTGTGAACAGTTTCTCCAAATTGAACTATGTTGGAAGTCTGTATTTTAATAGGTTACAAGACGATCACTTGGTGTATCTTCTAAGGCTACAGTTACAAAGTCTACACGAAGTGGAAGGAGGTAAATCCAACCTCCCCTCTTTGGTAAACGTAGGACATCGCTGGTTTAAATCAATGTTCATCATGAGGTGTATGTTGCATCTAAAATAATTAATGTTCTTTCGTATAACCAAACATTTCAAACGTCTCTGGGTTAAGAAAGATCTTTCCCTTTTTATTTGCGTGTTTCAACAGGGATTTCTTTATTTGCGCTGAGAGGCGTGAAAAACAATCGGATTCCCTAGTGTTTACACTGTGGGCAAGGACCACGGAAAGCATTCTTTTAACAGTGACATCATCTGTTAACGCTCCCATCTGTTGCTTGTTCACTGGTAAAATAATACGCAGTGCATCAGATCTGTCACTGACTAAAGCCCGCAGATATTTTCTGATGCAGCGGAACGTATAAAATGGAACAGAACCCAAGCGCGATTTACTGGTGTGGTATTGATTTGTAATCCTTATCCTGTATGAAGATAAGGGGCCTCAGGGAAGCTAGACTGCGCCGCTCGCATTTGGGTAACCTGTTACAGACCCACCACTTCTTTCCTACAGGGAGCTTTTCGCCATCTATATATTATCATTTAATGTATCTTCTATCTACAATATCCCCACGTCTTTCACGTACTGATCTTTGGGAAGCTTTCTCTAAAGGAAAACTGTTTTACTATTTCAGTATTTTATTTGCTGTTTTATTTCTAAATACATTTAAAGTATTCATTTATAATCCAAGGTTTAAGGGTGGCTTTTTATTTTTAGAGTGTACAGCAAAATGTTGAGCACCAACCACTTCATCAAGGTTGACTGTAAATATCAGCAGCAAGCGGCGAAGTGTTTCGCACAACAAACGATTGATTTGTATCCTCTAATTGGTCAAACTTTAATAAAGTAAGTGTGAATATGTTTGCCCTGTTTAGCCATACTGGTCACACAAACCGAATTGCTATTCTTTTTGTTATTACAATTATTATCATGTTTACTACTACTCCTACTCCTACTACGACTTCTACTACTACGTCTACTACAACGACTACTACGACGACTACTGAGACGACTTTTACTACGACTAGTAAGACGACTACTACTACGACTACTACAACACTACTGCGACTGCTACTACCACTATTACTACGACTACTACGATAATTACTATGACGGCTTTGACGACTGCTACGACGACTCTGCGGTGACTATGACAACTACGGCGACTACCACGGCTACTACTACTACTGCTGCTGCTGCTGCCGCCGCCGCCGCCGCTGCCGCCGCCGCTGCCGCCGCCGCTGCCGCTGCCGCTGCCGCCGCCGCCGCCCCCACCTACTGCTCCTATTGTCATCGTCATCAACATCATTATCGAGCGAGATAACTCCGCAGTATTGTTTAAGGCGCCCGCATTCGGGGGTTCTCTGATCGGCCAACCATTCTGACCTTGGAGTTTTCGTTTTTTTCTCTGGTCTGTAAGCGAATGTTGGGATGGTTTCTCATCTACTACGATTTTCTTTCCATTAGTTTCCCTTTTATTCCGTTACCTGTTCAAGTTTCAGGTGTGTTCCTCTAGATTTCTGGTACATGGCGGTGCCGGAGAGTTAGCGCGGATGCTTGTCCAAAGGAAAGAACTTTCCCCGGACATTTCAGAGCTGCTTGGTGGATGGCCGTTCATCAGGCTCTCTAGGCAGCTCCGGCAGTGTGACTGGTCCTCGAGCTTGGAAATGTAGATCGCAGGAACGAGTCGTCTCCCTTTGTTCTGTGGTCCATACTTATGACAAAATTATCGTTGTTGCTGGTGCTGCTGCCTTTGGAAAAACACTTTGTCTGTGCGCCACATGGTGCTACAGTTCGCTTCCCTGGCGTACCTTTGGAACTCTGCAACTGCCGGTCAATCCTGTATAGGTCTTGGCGGACGATAAAAAGCGGTCGAAAGTGATTTAAAGTTTTTAGCAATGTTAAACATGAGTGTAAGTATTTAACATTTTAGAATTTTAAACATCGAGATTTCATACTTTTTGGACCCTTTTAGTAATTTAATTTTGGCGTTTAGCACATCCATTTTATATGGGCGCTGATGACCAAGTAGTGGAGCGCTCTTAAATTTATATATCGCTCTCTTTCTCTCCGCTTTGGAAAATCACATTTATCTATAAGTTTGCGACACAACGCGTCAATCCGATAGGGCAGGGAATGGAAAGAGAAATTTGTAGTTTCTTTCCTTCTTTTGTTCCCACCTTTCCTGTCTTTTTGTTTCGTTTTTGTTTTTGCCTTTTTTTTTGTGTGTTTACAGATTTACCTACTGGTAGACCAGACATTTACAAACACACTAACACCCTTGCCGGAGGCGGGACTCGAACCGCTATGTATTTAACGGCATGGGTTTCTATCTGTGATTCCTCGCTTGCGTCTAGAAAATTATTATGCTACGTTGTTACATCAGGGTTGGTGTAGGCCATTCTGGTTAAATAAGGCTTGCTTACTTGTCTCTTAACCTTAACTATTTTATTTTATAATCGTACATTTCCATCTATTTATCCAATATTCTCGCCACCACTGCACTCCCTAACTCACAATTGTTTTTTAACCCATCCTATGTAATTCACGTACCCATTAAGCTATGTGAAGATATCGTCTTTTTGTTAGAAAATGCCTGCGTTCGCTATATTGCTTACATATTGCAGATATATGAAAGATCAGTCATGACATTTTACAATCGATAACATACCTAGTTTTGATTCATTTATTTTGATTCGTTTACCAAAAACCTTAACATTTCCTTACATTTTCTTTGGCTTATGCAAGTAAGGTTTTCCTCGTTGTTGAATTTTTTGACTGCAAAAATAAAATTTGCCAAGGTTTGACCTTAAAGCAAAACAGTTCGCACGACTGAAATTAGAGACCTATTTTCACCTTTTTTGCTTTCCTTGGAAATGAGCCGAGATCCTTCTCTTGTTAAAAAGGTGCTTAGGAGAGGAATGAAGGAAGAAACCGGAAGGGTTTGTGATTTTCCGTGTATCTTTTATATCTCTAACGAAGCGAGATGGATCCGCGATAACGTGTGAGTTCACGGGTTTGATTCCCGTGGCCGACTTTCCTGATCCATGGATTCTCTTTTCCGAGGTGCTTTCCCGCATTTCCTATCCTTCAATTTTACTGCATTAATCATTTCATCCCTCGTTCATCCCGTTGGTTCTTTTGGTTCGTAAATGTTAGTGAAGGCGTTAGGTGCAGCTTGGCGGAGATTATCTGTGCTATGTTAAGGAACTCTCTCCCTCAATGTTGGTGCATTCTGGGGGGTAGGGGTGCATACGGGTTCCCTGTGCTTCGCCGCGGCCCCTAGTTGGACTCAGAAAACCTCGAGGAGTTGTCGAACTTGGGGATCTTTATCGCTGTCTATGCCACTAGTCTGGATGACTCTCTCACCTCATCCTTCCTTGCGGGGGTCCTCCCTTGGGGGCATAAGTGGAATAAGCAGAGCTTTATTGGCGAACCTCCTCTGTATCTGTCCTATTTCTGTCTCTGTAATACTCTTCGTATTTAAAACTGACAATATTTCTTCACTACTAGGCACAAATGATGCTACTTGTAGTTAACCTAAGCCCTTTATTTTATAACCAGTTATTTTTCTTCATTTCACATACTATTGATCTGATATAGTTTAATATTTATTTCTTCTTCTTCTACACTCCATGTTCCGTCTTTCTTTGTTCAGTTATTTATTCTAGTCAAGAAATTATTGACGTGTGATACACATCAATACTTTATGACAGATAGAATAATTATAGTCTTTTTCTTATTACCATGCATAAACTGTAAAGCCAGTACAGAAGTAAATAAGGTTAAACTGTTATTGGACTAAATGCAGACATGACTGTCTTTTGGAGCACTCTCACCGGTTTTGACTTGTCTATCGTCATTCTTAATCACTTTTTGCATTTTTTTGGTTTGAGTGTATGTAGATAACTTCAAGCCAACTGTTGATGAATTTCTATACCGCTTATGCCTTTCATTCACAAGCTCACCATGACTGTTACCGTGCGAGATGGCTCCGCCGTAACGGGCTAATCTTTCTAGCCCATGGGGTTTTGGGGGGTTTGCCCAGGTTACCAGGCAAATATTGGGAAGGATAATTACAACCCCCAAATTTCTCACCCCTCCATTTCATTTCATCTTCATTTGAATCCGATCTTTCAGGGTCGGAAGTGATGGCCGAGTTTCGCGCTGCTGTGTGGGGACTTTGCGAACTGTAACTGCTGTTCTCTGGCTGCTTCGTGAACATAATGTCGAGATGAATCTCCAGAACACGTTAGGGAGCCTGAGCTCGCAGGAGCTACTCGCCTGCCTTCCAACATGGCAGTAGATCGCTCTCATTTCTTCCCTTCCTCCCGAAGTCTGATATACAATAGCCTCAACAGTTGGGTCAGAGCGGAATTCTCTCCAGCCTTACTTTACCTAATAGCAGACACTACCCAAGTCTTTTTGTTATTACCAGACTTAGGGAGCTTCAAGCGTTAAAGCCAGGACGGAAGGAGATAAGTTTGTGCCAATATGCAGGGGGGTTGCAGATAGCAAACCACCATCCATTCCCCGTGGTCTATCGTTTGGAGACAGCACTCTGACCTACTTTGACCTACCTATTACAAACCTTTGGCCTCTGTTGTCTTGCACTCATTGGCCTAAGTGTAGATAACTGGAAGCCAACTGCATAAGAATTCCTATGCGCTTATTATGTTTATTCACAAAATTAACATGACTGTTTAACCGAGTTCTAGATATAATACCATCACAGAACCACGTGTGGCCAGCGGTATTCTGGGAATAGGCAAGTTGATTCAACATTCGCTTTAGTATTCCATTTTTATTAAGCGTATAGAAAAGTTAGAAAAAGTGTGCTCCTAATTTCAAGAGAAATGACATAGACACCAGCAAGACTTTGCATTCGACTTCTGGGAGAAGAGATTTCATATTTCATGCCTAACACATATCTGTCCAATTAATCAATATTGACGTCACAATATAGCGTTACCCTTTAATGCATAGTGTTGCCGTTTGGTAACAAAGATACTTAGAGCTTTATAATACTGTAACCCTGAGTTATGTTCATATTATATTGGCATTTTTAATAAAATAAATATATGGTGGCTATTTATGTCATAAATGCATCTATTTATTTGAATACTGTTCTTGTTTCCTTTGTCCTTTTGTTTTTCAAAAATCAAAATTCATGCAATTCTAGTCTAATATTACGTCATCCACGCGTACCATATCACTGCTTATTTTGCGTGGGCTCTTTCCATCCACAGCCACATATCGTTACATCCGTTGGGATTAAACTCGCGAAGTTCCGCTTTGAACGGAGGGCTTTAACAATTATGCTTGTTCAAATTATTCCCTTTAAGGTGCCTGTGATAAGCATACCTACACTGGTTCAGAAATTAGAAGAGTGGCATACGAGCTAACAAAATGATTAATGCAATAGAGATTAAGGTCAAAACCATTCATAATCAACAAAACCTTTAAGCCTTTTCAATGCGTAAGAGAAGTAGAGATCACGCAGCAATTTTGTACGTGTTGCAGCAATAAACAATAAATCAGACATCCTACTTAATGTCTGTTTTATAACAGCTTGGCTGTTAAATAATTGGAAACTCTAACTGGATATTTTTTCACACAGATTCTTAAATACTATAAGTATTTACACACATAGCACTTTTTATTCTTTATCAGTGACATTTATTCTTAGGCAAGTATCGTTGTGTGGTTTGCAGATGCGGGTATGCAAAATGGTCTCGATAGCAACGTTACGTGGATTACCCCTGCACACAATCATCACCCGCATTATCACCAACCCATCCCAGTGCGTCATCAGCACAGCTACGTTCGACATCATCACGAGCATCACTGGGGCCCTTTCTTCGAAGAGGAGGGTCACAACTCGAGCGAGGGTGGACAACTGGCTATCGCCGTGCCGCTGGGCAGTTCCATGCACCTCAACTGTCGCGTCGGTATGCTACACGATAAAACGGTAAGTAAAGGGTATGACTGCTTCTATATTCCATGGTTATTGGTTAAGTAAGAAAGGACATTGCGCTATTTTTTGTTAATCGATCTTTTAATTTATTTAAGGTCACGTTAACCTATAGGTTCCGATCAGTCACTTTTATTATAGTACCGAAGCTTTTGATGTAGTGCCACATTATTTACATATCCGGGAGCTAGCTCGTATAGGAATGGATAAGCGTGTAGGTTTAAGGGTTAAAACGTGTTTGGAAGGGAGAACACAGCAGGTAAAAGTAGGTAAAAAACTGTCCGAGAGGGGCATCTGAGTTTGGGAGTACCTCAGGGCTGAGTAAGGTGTCCGCTACTTTTTTACTTTCTCTACTGCTAAGTAGGGGAAGTATTGTATTCCACCCAAAAATTCGATGTCGAGATTTCACCGTAATGAGGGGTGTTGAGACCCCCTAAATCCAGAAAAGCATTTTTAGAAAAAGGTCCGTGTGTGTGTCTGTGTGTCTGTCTGTCAGTCTGTCAGTCTGTGGACAGCGTAGCTCAAAAACGAAACGTCGGTTAAAAACCAAAGTTGGTAATTAAGTTTAATGTATTTCAAGGTTGCGACACGAAGATTTTGAAGAAAATAGCCCAACCCTACACTACCCTTTACATGGAAAAGTTTTCGAAAATTTTGATTTTCTTGAAAATGGCTCTAACGATTTTGATTAAAATGTCATATGTTTGAGATATTTTTATGACCAATGAAATGTATATCTTGAATTTTCTGGCTATAGCCCCTGTAGTCGTATTTAATCTGGACGACTTTTGCATAACTGGTAAACCGTTAGAGATAGACCAAATTATGCAATACAAAAAATGTTGATCTTGCTAAAATACACAATTTATGTCTCAATAAATTTTCTTGTAGGGTGAACCATTTCGGGGATATTCTTTGTTATGTGTGTGAGTTTCGGAAAACTTAGAACTTTCGTGAAATGGATCATCGTTGTTCATTTTTTTATAGGTTAAGTGTGCAAAGACAACAGAATCTCAAAGCTTTAAAACATTTGACTATCGCACAAAGCCTACTGTATTCTAACATTCCCCTTGCACCTACAAGGAAATAAGCAATAAGATAATTTGTACAAATGTTTATCTCAATTAACACGAAGAAGATATAGGAATAAGAGTTTGTAAGAATGGTTAGTACAAAAGTAGAGAAAGTCATGTGAGTGCAACACATCAGATTTTTCCTATTTTTGTTGGTGATATAATTGTAAATATTAAATGTCAGATCAATTATTTTCAGACGATTGCGCTACCTACAGTAAAATTGCAAATGCTGTAGATTAATCCGTGCCTCAAAGTGATTTAAATGAAATAATTAATTGGGCTGTAACAAGTAAAATAACAATTAATGCTAAGAAAAGTAAAACCATTGTAGACAGCTCCAACTATCTGGAAGTGTACTTGGCAAGTAACGATGGATGGGACGATCAGGTAAACTCTGCATCTAGGAAAGCGTGGAAAACATTGCATTTCTTAATGAAGATAAACAAACTTGGGAGCGCAAAGCCCAGACTGCAGTCCACAAGTCTTTATTGCGGCCGATTATGGAATATGAAGCAGCATATTGGGGTCCAGTAGTGTTAGTCAAATTGATTTATTTCGTTAAGTACAGAGTAGCACCATAAAATTCATAAAAGGGGTAAATATTTTGGGCCTACAAAACGGAAGGAGACTAAACGGTAGCCTTTAAAAGTTCCGTGTGAGACACAGAAATTATGAGCATTATTTAAAGCTTATGGTGAACATTAGTAAAAAATAGGAAAACTCAGCATACATATTGTATGAGGGTGACTCAAATATAAACCGCACTTTTGCCAGAATATTCCGTAAGCAGATTCTAGCTAACTTTTGGCGTCAATACAGCGGTGAGTGAACAAGAGGTTTCTTTGGCTGTGGCGCAACGCATTATTGCAACGTTTCTAATCAATGGAGGGGTTAAAGTCTCAGAGATTTTAACTCGTTTGAAGGTACTTGTTGGGGACACTACCTTATCCCAGAATCAAGTGATTGCTTGGGTCAAACAAGAAGATCGCCTCGACGCCCAGGTTCAACTCGCACAGATGACAACATTCGCGCCATTCAAGAGCTTATTGAAGGTGATATCCGCTGTACTGTTGAAGAAATTGCATCAGAAGTGAGTGTCAGGACTGGGAGTGCTCATACAATTATCAGTCAATATCTTGGATTTAGAAAAACTAGTGCTCAATGGGTTCCGTAGTTGCTAACCCAGCAGCAAAACACTGACTTGTTTTGGAGATCCCTGCAAGAGTTCTGAACTGATTGCAGCAAGAAGTGGAGACTTTTTTGAATATCTTTGTTGCATGTGATGATATATGGGTCCATCACTACACTCCGGAATCCAAAATGGTGAGCAAGGAGTGGTGAAGAAAGGATGAAGCCTGGCCCAGTGAACGCCAAAACCGCCGCTCAGCCAGAAACGTTCTTGCGGCTCTGTTTTTGGACTACAGAGGAATTTTACTCATTGACTGACGTAAGGTGAATGTGGCTTACTATTGCCAGTTACTAAGGTCAATAAAAGCGGCGCACCGAAACAAAAGGCGTCGTATGTGCATCAGAGATGTCATCCTTCTCTAAGACAACGCGAAGCCTCACATCGCGGATTTGGCAAGGAAATTTCTTGATCACCCTCCCTGCAGTCCAGACTTGTTCTCCCGGACTATTTTCTGTTTGCGTCCATGAAAGAATCGCTTGGAGGGAAAAGAATCAAGAACAGGAGAGCATGTGCTGAATCAGTTGGTGGCACGCACTCAAACCTTTTTTGAACAAGGGATATTAAAATCCAAATCGTTGGCAAAAGTATTAAATACTAGTATTAAAGTATTAAATTCTAAATATTAGAATGTGTAGGAAGTTTTGTAGAGAAACTTTGCTTGTGTATCGGTTTAAGTAATAAATATGTACAAAATTAAGTATCGTTTATATTTGAATGACCTTAATATTATGGAAAAAACGATCATTTGTTTAAAATTAAGGGTAGAAATCACAGAACGGACTAAGAAAAACTTTCCTTTGTTGATAGAACCATTGAGAAATGGAAAGAATTGTCTGTAGCAGCCTTTCAGGACTGTCGTCTATCCATGAAGAAAATTAGGAAAAATTCATGTAGAGTAAATGTCGGATATTTTATTATAAAGGTTGCTTAGTAGTATGCTTGAAATTTTATAAACTTTTTGTCGGTATAACATCTTAAGTTATTGGTCATACTAACAGGATAGGTAATTCATGAGTGTAAATCAGTAAAGTAATCAATGATTTAAAAAAAAGCTTTTAAATTACAAAAGCGTAAACTGCTACGTATACTAATGTGATGGAACAGTTTTATTCATATTATTGTTGTTCATTAGCTATTATTGTTTATGCACTTATTTTATGTAACCTTGGTTTATATATTCTAACTCTTGTACCAGGTAATAACGATCTGCAACGAATAAATACGTGAATAAACTATGAATAGTTGCATTTTCAGGTACACAAATTTCTAGACACAATAATGTGCATGTTATCACATCTAACAATCGAACAACATATAAATCCAAAATGCAACAAAATATTCGAAACATTTCAATTTCAATGAAAATACTAATATATAAAAATTAAACTTTTAAGATTGCTATTACATAACCTGAAAACCAATAACCCAAAATGAAATATACTAAATTGAACAATACTAGTTTGAATTATGTAATTCTTGGTAAGTGAAAGAAGATCTGATGTGCGTATTCACATGGCTTTCCCTACTCTTGTGAGACTGTTCTTACAAACACTTATTCCTCTGTTTCACATTAATCGGGGTAAATATTTGCAGAAATTATATCATTACTGATTTAGTGCTAGGTGCAAGAGAAGTTAGGGAATACTGAAGGCTTTAAGCAATAATAAAGTCTTTAAAGATTCGTCACTTTGACATTCCGTTGTCTCTGCATGGCCAAGAGATAAAGAAATGAATAACGACTTTCCCTTTTGACATAACATAAGTACTTGAAAATTCACACAAATAACAAGGCACATCTCACAACTCTTTCACTACACACAAAAAGTAAATGACATAAATTGTGTGTTTTAACGAGCTGTACATTTTTATGCAGTAAAGTTTCCTTTACCCTTTACGGTTTACCGCTTATGCAAAACTAATCCAGAATGAAGAGGACTTCTGAGGGCATTCCCAGAAATATCAAGATATACAGTTGAACCTGATTGATGCGTATATCAAGGGGAAGAGGGAAGATTACTTGTAACTCTCAATTACTCACAAATGAAATTTTGCTAATGCATCTTATTTTTTAAGCAATATAGTGGTCCTAAATGTGTAACATTTTACAAACAACAAAGATCGAAGAAAATATTTTGAACTTGATCCTGCTTTAAAATAATCGGTTAATCTGGCTTGTTTCAGTTTTCTTGCATTAAGTGCATACATCCATTGTTACCGATGACCATGCGTAGCGTGATATTAGCAAGTCTTAAGTCTGAAGCAATTTTGGTTTTGATTTTGTGTGGACTAAGTTCCACCTCTTGTATGAATTTTATTTTCTGATCTACTGTATAATATTCTCTTTTCCTGTTCTCCAGGGTTGATTAAAAGTAATTGAGGACTGAAAGACATAACCGCTGTTAATCAGTAAACACCAGATACCGAAAATTTTTATCTTTACTTGTCATTTATTGCTACAACATTGTCGAGCCGAAAACCACCGGCACTTCAAGCAAACATCTTTGTCTTTCGTTCCCGCGGCCGAAAGCCACTCGTCAGTTTGCGTCTTTCTCAACAGAGATAAGGAAAATACGCCTCCAGTTTCTATAAAGATAGCGTATGCCGTATTCTATTTATAACTGTGTAGAGCTCAGTTGTGTTCCACTGAAATTTAATACACATAACAGCAAATTATTGCGTATGGATACATTACGTATAGATAAGACTATTAACGCGTTTCTAAATTACGTTTTGCTGGGAACTACAAAAATTTGTGTATAAATGCGAATTACTGGGTTACGTATTTCAGCTGTATATTCCATTTGACAAAATTATCTTAAACGTATGTTATTTTAATTGAAATCGTTAGCCATTTTAATAAAATTAAAATTTTTGGAGAATGTTTCAAGTAAAGGGTTGTCTGGGGAGAAGAATTTTATTTAAAACATCGTGTCACGTCTTTAGAAGATGTTGAACTTAATTAAAAGTTTTGGTATTTAACTGACTTTTCGTTTTTCAGTTGTGCTGTTCACACATGCACACAGTCACATCTACACACTGACAACACACAGGGACCTTTTTATAAAAATGTTTTTTTTAGGATTCAGAGAACCCCAAAACGTGTATTTCTGAATGCAATACCTTCTCCAGATAGCGGAACAAAGTAGCGATTCTGACAACTCCCATGGTTTAATTGCTTCAATGTATTTCGTGATGTTTAAAAGTGATTCATAATCATTTACTGCTTCTGTTTTATTGCCAGGAACTTTGCACTTTATTTTATATTATGCGCCAAAATATACAACCCTGGAGCAATACACAGATTGGAGCTATTATTTGTTAATTAACGGGACGATAATATAAATGTTCGATATATGCACCATCACGCTGTAGGCAGTGTCCATAATGGTCAGGCAGATTTTGAAACAAATCCGGGGGAACACAGGTTACTGAAAAGCTGACGATCTTCTCAAGTAATGTAGGCACATTTATAGATGGTTCTGAACAGCTGAACACTTTATCTTTTAACATTCCCCACAGCTAGACATCAATAGCTTAAATTCATTGTAATCTTACGGGTAATTGAACTCGGTTCCAAGAGAAGTGATTCGTTCCGGAAACGTTTGTTGCATCTATTTCCATACAAATTATAATTGATAATACTTCACTCGGAAATGTGCGCATAAAAGCGGATGATTTCTTGCACAGACTAGCTTGTTGTCTGTCAGGAAGTCAGCTTCGCTTGAATGGAAAAACGAACAAACGTAATTACAACATTTGGAACACACAAAACCCATATGCTAATCTCAAATATGAATGCGATTCTCTGAAAGTTAATGTTTTCTGCGCCAGTCTTTGTACCTTTAGCCCCTTCTTCTTCATAGAGTCTAAGTGTCTCGTATTCGGTCCCAGTGTTTGTTCTCTTAGTTGGAAGACGAGGTATCGGACTTTATTTTGCAATAACACGGGGCTCCACTTATGTTGACATTATTTCTTACGCAATCACCTCAATGTGTGTTTTTCATAGCGCTATATTGCCCATCCTAAGTTTAATCATGTGCTACCGTGTGCCTCTTACATCACTAAAACCTACACCGTCCGATTTTTATTTTGGGGCAAGTAAAAAATTTAATGTTACGAAACTAATTCTACTGGACAGTCAGTTAGGTTAAGCGTGTTTGATCAGGCAACAAATGGATTATCCTATAGAAACGAGCAAGATGACTCCGCAGTAACAATTGACGCTCGCACTTGTTCTGGTTTTGCTTCCCGTGGCCAACCTTAACTAACTCATGGGTTTTTCTAGTCGCTAGAAAATTACTATTACTATTCTATAGCAATCCATCGTATCACAAACGGAGCCCACATCAAACATCTGTGGATGTCCACGATAACTTGTAGGGTAAATATTCTTATTTGTGAAATAAATTCATTAAAGCAGTCGCAGATTGTCTGTGCCAATCATATTGATGTACCTTGCAGCAGTGTTCCAGAAAAATGATCTCAACCAACGTTTGATAAAGCCGTATTCCATATTTCATAACACTTACTTCCAGCATATTTGTATAAAGATTTCATCACATGGATCTTATGTATAGAAATGAGAAACGGCTTCGTAAGAAGCGGTATGCATATAATTTTGAACCATGTAACTTACAAAGTAACAGCGTTTTCTGTGAAAATTATTTTGTCCTCATACATAAGTTGGTATTTTTGATTATTTGTGAAAAAATAAGAAGGGTTATTTGATGTTCTTAATCTCACTTTCGCTGAAGAAGAAGAAGATCTATTATTACTCCCCTGAACTCCTTAATGGTCGTATTACTTAAATATATTTAAGTCGAGTAGACAAAGCCTAGTAAAATGAAACCTATATTTACATTTGGAAATTGAGAACACAGTACACATTTGCAAGATTTGTAATCCTAGATAAAGCCCATAAGTTTAAGTGTTTGCCAAAATAAAAAAGTTATCTCTCAAGTTACGTACAATCGAACTAGACATCAGGATCGGGCTGTAGAACAGTACGTGTGATAACTGCAGTGCTTTCTTCCTCAGATTAAAATGTTGTAACTAAATTGTTAAAGCTGTGGAGTTTAAAATTGCTTTCAATGTTTGATTAATGCTCAGGTGGAACAAAGCAATTATTTTGTCTGCTGTACATTTGGTATTCTCTAATTGATGTTTATGGTGAGTGGTTTAATTAAATCAAACTTCACTGCAAACGACGTGTTAGCTGTCCCCTATGCCACACAAATTAATGCGCTCTCTGTCGCTTCAGAAACTTCTGGGGCCTATTTTAAAGCGAAATACTTAAAACTTTATACACAATAGGCTTTAAAATAAGTAAGTAATCCATTGCATATCACCAACACATATTTAATCTTTGCTCATGTACTTCTAGTGATCCTAGAATGCCTGCATTTGTGAAGTCTGTGTGACACCTTTGTTGTGTGTTTCAAATGTCTGGTTTTAGGCTTTAATACCGAGTCATGAATGTAAATATCTTAGAGCCTTATCTCACTCAAAAGCTATGCGTTGTTGCTTTCTACTGACCTATCCATTGTAGCTAAGAGAAGATACCTATTCTATAGCACCCAATTTTTCGGTGTTGACATTCCCCTGAAAATACATGAATAAAAAACAAATTTAAAGAACAAAGTCAATGTTCTGTATATGTCTGTGTGCCTGTGAACACGATATCTTAGATGCGAAATATAAAAAAATGCCAGTTTTAAATAGAGTCTTCCAAAGATGTAATATGAAGATCTTCAAGAAAATTGGCCCACAAAAGCTAGCAGAATATTATTTGTTTTTCATTTTCATAAAAATGGCTTTAACGGTTTTAGTTAAATTATGAGGTTAAGATATTTCCACGGCCAATGTAATGTATAATTTGAATTTTGTGGCAATAGTCCTTCAAGCTATATTTATTCGAATCAATTTTGTGTAGTTTTCTGTAACAGATGCGCCATAAGTGATACACAAAATCATATGAATTCCTTTAACCCTTGAAATGCCAAACGTTATTTCAGAAATCTGTGTGGAACTAATGAACAAATTCGAGAGACACTAGGCGCTGTAGGCAGTGTATTTTGTGTTGGCACAGTACCCGCACAATGACGTAACGTTCAGTCCTTGTGGAGGTAACTTGCGATAGCCTTATTTGGCGATAGCTGTATAAAGGTTCCAAATCTAATGACAACTATTAACTGCATGCTTTTAATAAAAAATAATTAAAGGACAGGACTTTAAAAATTACAGAAGGTGGGCATAAAGTGACACTAGGGTAAATGCTTGGTAGTGCTAGGGTTAAACCAGAATGTATTTCACATAAACTTATTTTAATGACGTAAACCATTTGAGACAGCTTTGAATTTTTCAATACTTTTCTCATTTTGAAGTACTCTTGCTATTCGGTTATTTTTCGCTATATCATGAAAAGAGTGTGGAATACTAAAGCCAGTAAATAGCTTTCTAGTTCTAAATATTGGGTTTCCTCTACCACACTCGTGCCTACAATGAAATGTATAACAAAGCTATCTGTGCTAACCATAATCAATGGGAAGTCGATGGAAAAATAACTTTCATCAGAATACCTTATGGATGACAAAAAAAAAAAAAAAAGGACAAAAAAATCATTTGTTTATCTGTCACATTTTTAAATTTAATAATACGTTGGTCTCAATTTTGTGTGATCATTTCACTACCTAATCTGTTACTGGTACGTCAACATTTCTTCTTTTGTTGTCTCTGCTACGTATACAAGTAGGGGAAGTGTTATGTTTGACCCAAAATTTCGATGTTGATATTTGACGGAAAATATAAGTGTTGTAGACCCTGAATCCAAAAAACAAATAGGAACAAAACATTTTTAGAAAAAGTTCCGTGTGTAGGTATCTCACTCGGTGTGTGTGTGTGTGTGTGTGTGTGTGTGTGTGTGTGTGTGTGTGTGTGTGTGTGTGTGTGAAACTCATAACAAAAATGAAAAGTCGCTTGAAAACATCAGTTGATATTTATGTTTAATATCATTCAAGGATGCGACATGAAGATTTTGAAGAAAATTCCATCACCCTAAACTACCCTTTACATGGAAATTTTTTAAAAAATTTTAATATCCTCAAAAGAAGCCCTAATGCATTTGTTAAAATGCCACATGTTTGAGATATTTTATGGTAAATTACATGTATATTTTGAATTATTTGACTACAGCTCATGTGGATCTGTTTAATCTTGATGTCTTTTGAATAACTATTAAACCGTAGCGATAGACGAAATCTTACTACAGAAAAGATGTAGATCTCGTTAAAATACACAATTTATATAACTTATTTCATACTCATTTTCTTTGGAGTTCACAATTTTCAAGGTATTGCTTGTTATTACAAGCGTTTGTTGACTGTGGTTTTTGCTAGATATAAATATGAAATTTTTGGTTTTATTCAATTACAAATATAAAAATCTGTAGTAAGGCAATTAAGAACATATCTTGTGAGCTGTCCATCAACGCATTGAACTTCTAGGGATTGCCTTTCAACCAAACACGCAAGGCTTTCGTTTTAAGTTAAATTACTGTTTTAATTTTTGAAAATATGTATTTCGATTAACATGAAAAAGATGGAGGAATAAATATTTGTAAGAATAGTTCATGCAGGAGTAGAGAAAGTCATGAGTCCAACACATTAGAGTTTTTCTTTCCTTTTTTCCTCTAACAACTCCATCAAATAATATCAATAAAAGAAGTAACAGTTGGAAATGATTTGCCTGAGACAAAAGCAAACGGCACAATTATTGTAGTCCCCTCTCATCACAGAAGTGGCTACCCGCATGATCCTGTACCAACTCTCGCTTTTGTCTTATATCAGAAGCCCTGATGACGTCATTTTAACTGATCATTTATAAGCGCAACTACTCTCAGTCTAGAGAGCCACTATGAGGGCTGTCCAACAACTGGGTTATTAACTCATGGAAGCGAAGAATGCTACATTGAAAGGTAATAAACTTTCAGCAACCTGGATTGGCTTCACCAAGATGTTCAAGAAGAATGAGATCATATGGACTGTTTACTGTTTAGAACATACGTAATTCATTGTTATGAGCAATAGTATAAAAGGAATACATGCAAACGTTGTTTGCTCAGCTTAAGGCGACAGCAACCACGTACAGTTCTGACAATTTATTTGAGTATGTATATTTGTTCAAGTTAATTTGATCGAGTTATTTTGTTAGTATTAATGAGTGAAATACTTTCAAGGCAGAAGTAGCAGTTATAAATCAATACAGAAGTAATATGCATTAAGAGAATGTGAAACAAAGTGTAAATAAGTGTAATTCTTAACATAATATCAAAACTTGACGCTTAATATTGTCTGAATAAGTTTGTGACAAATAAAACGCCTTAACTATTGAGTTTGGATAGCTTTTGGCTCCATTATAGTGAAACAGTAGACCCTGAAGATCCATAAAACATTTAAAACCACCGCACAGTTCATTAACAGTACCAATTATTCAGGGTTGTTTCAGATTCGTCAGTTCTTGACTGCAACCCCCCCCCCCCCACAAAGAAAAAAAAAATCCACACTGATCCCGTAAGTGTGCTAACATAAATGCAAGCTTCCTGGCACGTCAGCGCACGGCAGTCATTTGACAGTGGATATCGATAGTCCACTGTCAGAAATTCGATTACAGTCCTATCCATATTGGCCGACATTTGCAGCTCCTTTGACGTTGCTGGTGCTACCTGAAAAATTCATATATCTTCTCAAAGCTGCTATTTCCGACTTTCTTTTGTGAGAAACTTACTTTGCACACTATATATATTTTATTTACGTAAATCAACCTGAAATATAAAAATGTGAGGTTATAGGCGTGTCTGCACTAAATGCTGTAAGATAATAACGCAGTAGCCAAAATATAAAGTTATGTACATCATTTGCCAGAGTCTGAGGCAGTCGAAGCGTATCTCTTCTCAGCTGACAGCGGCTTGAGAAAAATGAAAAATTTATGTTGATGTGTAAATTACAGTGATTTTAAAAACCCCAAGCTAATGCTAGAATTGTTAATTGCGGGACCCATGATCTCGGAAATTATTTAAGTTATCATAAGAAATATTCTGCAGATGTAGAAGCATACCTTCTAAATTCAGGATGTACTCTTGTCCAATACGTTTATTTATACAGAAAGCTAGGATAATTTTAGTTAAACTCTTCTATTGATTGAAATATATCAGCAATTTTCCTTTTCAAGAGTAATCAACCAAGCTAGTAGTACCCAGGTATTTCCACATTTCTTTTCACTATCTTATATATCTTCAATAGTTCCTGAAATAATGGTTCATCCACGAAGAAATGTTTGCAAAACATATTTCAAAGCACAAATGAAGAAAGCGAACTCTCATAATTGCAAAAAATAAACGAACCACTTGATTTGAGCACGCAGAAGTTGCTGTCATTAGAACAAAAGGTCTCCAAAGGAATATGTTGAACTTCCCATTTTATTCCAAAGCGTGTAGAACTCCTTTTTTTAACGGAATTCACAATACAAAGGTCATTCAATATAATAGCATTTTTAAAACACCTACAATGATCAAATGTGTATCACTTACGCGGGAGATTCTAGTCAGTAACATCACAAAAAATTAAAACTAGAGGTAGAGAGGTAGAGAGGTAGAGTACAGACGGAGGGGATTCCACACTGTTGAGACTATACTATGTCAGACCCCGGGCTGAAACAACAGACGAGGGAGCGAGCGTGAGTGTCCCTAAAGTGCGCTGGAGATTTTTCGGCTCAACACCAGAGTTCACCACGGTCAAGGGATTACAACGCCACCCATTCGCCGAGATCAGCAGTTACAATTCGCAAAGTCCTCACACTACAGTGCCAATGACGCCCACCTCAACACTTTCGACCCTGAAACACTGGGTTGAAATGAAGATGAAATGTGGGACAGGAAATTTGGGGAATAAAATTGCTTGTCGACTAGAAAAGATGAAAAATAACCGTGGGTGAGGAAGGTCGGCCATGGGAATCGAACCCACGACCTCCCGAATGCGAGTCTTATACGCTCGGTAAACTTGAACTAAGTTTTTGATCATTTTTACCACTTATTCCCTTCTTAAAAATTGTATGTAGAGTTAAAAAAGTTTGCACAGTACCCTGTCAATAGCCGAGTATAAATAGCAATTGTTTATTGAAAGCACTTCGGTTAGCAACGCTTTAACGGAATAATTGTGTAGTAAATCTCTCTTGAGTTGTTTTATTAGGAGTGATCTGAACGTGACTAGTTCCTTTCGCTTACCACGTTTTCGTTAAGTTCCACTTCTTTTATTCCTGCAGCTCTCTTCAGCTTGAGCGTCGAGTTAAGTGATAGAGAAGCAGGTGCCAGGAGAAGGTTGCATCAAGTCGACAGTAGCCATCAGCAGCTACAGCTTACTAAATGACTCACTTGTGTTGAAGCATTTTCCTTCTTGCATCAGATCAAGGCAGAAACTCCCTCCCAGTCACACGCCTATACATACAGGCTCTGTTTTAGAAGTGCTTATTTTGTAACTAAATCACATGTGAGTTAATCTTCAAGTTCCTCGGGCATAGTTTTCAATAATAATTATATAATGACTATTGAAGGACATCACTGGACGTATTATGTCTTAATTTCTAATTCATTGTTCTCTTTTTAACCCTACCAATAGCAGCGAGGAGGAGCGGTGGTACTTTATGCCCACTTTCTGTATTTTTTTTATTTCTGTCCTTTAATTTTTTGATTTAAGGCATGCAGTGAGCAGTCCCTGCCGCCTTTCCTGATTAAGTTCAGAAGCTGCACAAGCACTATGGAGAAAATAGAAACCATCATATGCCTCCTCTCAACCCTGCTAGAGTAAATGGCCTATGTAAGGGGAGGTACAACTTTAACCCACGCGCTCCTGTGGAATGCAGATGGCATCCACAGGCAGCAACACGAACTTGAAAACTACCTACGGCGTAACAAAATTGACGTCGCATTTATCTGCGAAACAAAATTAAGACAAGAGCTCGCTTTTAAGCTCCAGGGCTACCAAATTTTCCGGAATGACAGAATTGGCAGACAGGGGGGAGGGACTGCTATTTTTTTGAGAAACTCAATTGCTCATGCTCCAGTCACGCTACCTGCACTGGCAGCGTTAGAGTGCACGGCTCTTAAAACACGTGTTAATAGTAAAACGGTTATACTGGTAGCACTTTATCGGCCCCCTAACTGACCAGACTTTACACAAGATCTCGAGCAGATCCTCGCTTTAGAGGAGCACGTTATAATTGCAGGAGATCTCAATGCCCAGCACCCCGTTTACTGTCTCGCTACGCACGGCCAAAATTTAAAAAAAAAAAAAAAAAAAAAAAAAAAAATAATAATAATAATAATAATAATAATAATAATAATAATAATAATAATAATAATAATAATAATAATAATAATAATAATAATAATAATAATAATAATAATAATAATAATAATAATAATAATAATAATAATAATAATAATAATAATAATAATAATAATAATAATAATAATAATAATAAATAATAATAGTGCTACGACATACACCACAAGTCCACCCGGTTTTTGCACGTACCCCGAGGTAGAGCAACTCATTGCGCGGAGACGACGCTTGACAAAACTATGGCGATACACCCGTTAGTAGCAAAATGGCTACGCAACGTCATTCGGCAACAAATTAAAATAAAAAAAATTGAACAGTGGGAACACAAAATGCTGAGTACCATCCATTCGGACTCTTCTTTGTGGAAATTACTAAAGGCCTTCAAAGTTTCCACGAGCATTAACTCCGCAACTGAGGTGCTGCACACTCAAGGTGGCCTGCACTTCTCCGCAGAGGAGAAAGCCGAGGTCTGCGCTGACTGTCTCCAAGACAGATTCAGCGAAAACCCAGTGACCAACCGTGAAATAGAACGGGAGGTCCAGGGGTTTTCAACCTCAGTCATAAATGCGGTGCGTGCTCACACACACCGCATTCCTACCGAAGCACCAAACCCAACATCTATCCCTGTACCACTGAAACGCCTCATTCAAGCAAAGAATGCTGTCAGGCGGCTATGGCAGAGATTCCGACATCCTAGGATAGGAGTAATACACCAGAGGTTCAAATCCCTGGTGAGACGACTCCTAAGAAAACACAGGCAAGCAGCTTGGGAAAATAAGTTGCGTCACGTAAACCTCCAGGAGAGGAAACCGTGGCGCATCGTCCGAGGCTTGCGGAAAGACAAATCTGTACACCAGCATCCTGTGCATAGCCCTCGGGGAAGACTTGTGTTCGAACCGAGGGAAAAAGCAGAGGCGCTAGCAGACTATCTGGAAACTCAATTCCAGCCCAGGGAAGATCCACAGAACGATGACCATACTGACCTCGTGGAACAGGCGGTAGAAGACTTCTTAGAAGTCGGACCCGCGGGCCACGAGGAGTTCCACATCCCGATAGTTACCCCTCGCGAGGTAACTAACACCATAAAATCCCTAAGAGCTCGAAAATCCCCTGGACAGGACCGTGTAACAGCGGAAATGCTCCAGCACCTTCCCCCTAGAGCCGTGATTCACTTGACCCGGATTTACAACGCATGCCTCAGCATGCGTCATTTTCCAGCTGTCTGGAAACAGGCGCGTGTGGTATGCGTGTTGAAGCCGGGCAAAAATCCGGTCTTTCCATCTAGCTACCGCTCCATCAGCCTCCTACCAGTTATCTCGAAAGTATTCGAGAAACTGTTCCTGTCCCGCCTTGGACCTCTATTGGAGGAAAAAGGTCTCGTACCGGAACACCAGTTTGGTTTTCGTTCTGGCCACTCCACGACTAAGCAACTACTGCGTGTAGCCGAGAAAGCTTCCCTGGCTTTCCAGGATAGGGCTAAAACGGTGGCAGTGTTGCTTGACGTGGAAAAGGCATTTTCTACCACTTGGCACGAGGGGCTTGTCTACAAGCTCATACAGCACGAAATCCCCCCTCCGTACATTTACTTGGTGGCTAGTTTCCTGCAGGAACGTAGCTTCCGGGTGAAGGTGGAGGGATCATTCTCCAGAGAGAGGCCCATTGGCGCAGGAGTCCCCGAGGGCAGTGTACTGTCACCGGCACTCTTCGCAGCTTACATGGCCGATCTCCCCACGCACCCAAACACACACACATCTGTCAGTATGCGGACGATCTACTGATCTTCGCTACTAACAAGAACCCGCGCTACAGTTACTACCAAGTAAATAATAAAATAAAATAAAATAAAATAATATCTGCCAGCTATGTATCTGGACATAGCTGGCAGATATTATTTTATTTTATTTTATTTTTTTATTTTAGTTACTACCAAGTACAAGCCCATCTCCGTGCCATCAGTAGATGGTGCGAGAACTGGCGTATGTCTATAAACCCGGAGAAAAGCTCTGCGATTCTCCTGGCGAATACGAAAGCCAACCGGCTCCCGCGGGACATCGTGTTGCGGCGCCGTCGGATCCCCTGGGTCACTACGGCGAAGTATCTCGGGGTCACGCTGGATCGGCGGCTGACGTATAGACATCACGTCAGGGGCAAGGTACTGCAAGGCCATGCTGCTCTCCGGCAGCTATACCCAATTCTCAGTTCCAAAACCATGCCCCTACGCCTGAAGCTCCAGCTGTATCATGCGATCATTCCACCTCTGGTTTTGTACGGATGCGAGATCTGGGGAGTGGTGGCGAAATCCACCTTCATCAGACTCCAGACGTTGCAGATTCGGGCGTTAAGGATGATCTATGATACTGGCTGGAGATTTCCTGCCCATATTCTCCATGAACATTCCAGCATCCCGCACATTGTCGACGTGATTAAAACTCGCGCTCGCACAATGTACAACAAACTCCAAAACCACCCTAACCCTCTGGTGAATACTCTGGGTCAATATGACCAGAGCTAGCCGCGCCGACTACCATCCAAAAGACTACCAAAGGACATCTTAAGTCCGGCGGTATAATCTCAAAGATGGGAAAAGCGACAATATAATCTGTATCCAAAACAGAGAAAATACCTTTTCAGTTCACCTTTCAGTGAGTGACTGACGGCCAGAACCCTGGTGGGAATTAGCGCGTCACCTGATTGATCAACCAATCAGAAGCCGCGCGCTGCCAGCTCGTGGACAAATCCCACCCAACCGATCCCTGTACCTATAAAAACCCCTGATCCCAAATAATGTTCCCCACCAGCCAGGGCCTCCCACGTGAACAAGTTCCGCGGGTAGGCCAAAATCCGGAGTCTGACTCCGAGGACTGTGGGAGTATCTACTCCTGCAGATCTTCCGTCGCGATGGACGACGAATCTTCATCTGGTCTCTCCTCTGGAGAGGAAGAAATTCCTCAACAGGGAGAAGACGGCTTTCGTGAGGTGGTCTCACGTAATACCAAGAGACGGCTGGCCGAATTAGCCAAACTGGCACAAGAAGGTCTCCGAAACTTCAACCATCCTCAAACACCTCTCCCTGAAAAGCGGCACGTTCCACCGATCATCCTGGACGACTTCACAGGGTCTATCGGCTTTCTTAAGCTGGTGATGCCTACCCTGTCGAGGGAGTGTACGGTGCGGCGGAGCAAGAGCCGCTTTATCTTCCAGGCCAAATCGGCGGAAGACTACAACATCCTCCTCCACCACCTTAAGGACAAGGGTATCCCCCACTTTACCTTCGGGTTGGAGAGAACCCGCGACGTCCACAGGGTTATCCGCGGTCTCCCGGTGGACACACCCATCGACGAGATTGTCGCGGACCTCAAACGCCAGGGCGTCAGCCCAAGACTGGTCAAACAGCTGACCAGAGCCGCACCAAATGGGCAAGGACCCAGAACACCCCTCCCACTATTCCTCGTAGTGGTGGAGAGAGCCCTCGACCCGGAGGGTAAGAAAATTGATGCCATCACAGGCCTATGTTACCTCCGGGTACATATTGAACCATGCAAGGGTTCTAGCGGTCCTCCCCAGTGCCATCGTTGCCTGGGATTTAATCACTCAAGCCACTTTTGCCACAGGAAACTTCGCTGCCTGAGGTGCGGTGGCGAACACTCAAAAGAGGTCTGCCCGAAATCTCGGGAGGATGTGCCCAAGTGTGCCAACTGTTCCGGCGCACACGTAGCTTGCTACGTGGGCTGTCCAACAAGGAAGGCCATCTTAGCAACTAAGAACCCACCACAGGTGGTCCAACCTTCTGCGGCGGACAGCCCCCGGGTAGGCCCTGCCCCGGCAGGACCGACCCAGGGTTCAGCGTACGCGGCAGCGACCAGCAGAGCTGCGGGTAGGATTGTGGCGTCGCGCGTTAACAACTCCGACACACACCCCAGCGCACTAACACAAGCTCCAGTTACACAACCAGCTCCCCTCCCTCCCAGGTCGGGAAAACGCCGACGTCCTCGGAGGCCTGCTACCGTCTCCGAAGCTCGCGGTGAGCGTTGGGCTCCCACGCCCGCCCGCCGGCAGAGGGAGGTCGCGGTCGAAGTGGACCCGGTGCTACCGAGCCCTCCTGTCCAACCAGCTCCACAACCAACCACTACCCCTCCCACACCTCAGTTCCAGGACGTACTGGCGTGGTTGCAACAATTGTTGCAAAATCATGCCCAGAGGATCGCTGAACTGTTGGTAAGTTTCCTCTCTGCCAGCGACCAAACCAGCAAAATGGCCATAGCCATGGAGGCGCTCGCTTTCCTGACCACCGTCATCCACACGACCCAGAATGGCGGATCAGACTAGGTCTCGTACCTCGTTTAGGTTCGCGTTTTGGAACGCGTGTGGCCTGGCCGGTCAGGAGAATGAGCTCCACCATTTTGCTGGAGCGCATGCCCTAGACCTCATTCTGGTGTCAGAGACACATCTCCATCAGAACGTCACATCCCGACTCCAGGGCTATCACTGTCTCAGATCGGACCGCGTCGGCCGCCGTGGGGGCGGCACAGCGATCTTCGTGAAGAACAGTGTGGTCCACAAACCCATCCAGCTTCCTCCACTTCAAACCCTAGAGGCCACGGCCACTTGTGTCCACCTCGGAGGTACTGAAGTCCTGATGGTGTCTGCTTATCACCCACCCCAGAGGCAGTTCGTTCCAAACGACTACCTCTCCATCCTTGCCCTACATCCTCATGCCATTATTGCCGGGGACTTAAATGCTAAGCATCAGCGCTGGCATAGCGGCCCCCGAGCAGACGCTAGAGGCAACGACATCATTAGAATGGTAGACGCGGACCCTCAACTTAGAGTAGAGGGTCCCTGGCAACCTACCCATTACCCGCGAGGTCTAGGGCGGCCATCCGTCATAGACTTCGCAATCATCAAGCATTTTCCATATCATCTATCACACACATCGGTCAACGAACTTCATTCAGATCATAATCCCGTGTTGGCCATCATAAACACCCAGGTTGCCAGTCATGAGGTCCCGATCCAACATCGGAACGTAGACTGGGACTGCGTTAGAAGTTGCCTGAATGGCTCCATCCCCGCCAACCCCAACGTCACAGACATCCCAACCCTAGAAGTTGCGGTCTCTTCCTTCACCTCTGTCGTGAAGCGAACGGTCCACAACCTCACCATCCACACCCCAGCTCCTCTCCATCCTGATGTCCTGCCTTTAGAGCTTCTATTGCTCATCCGCCGCTCTTGGGCGGCTCGCAGGCGCTACCAGAGGCAACGCACGCCCCATCTTCTAGCGGTTCTAAGGCGTTTACGCCATGAGGTTCGTCTCCGCCTACGCGAGCACCGAGTGCGCGCGTGGGAGGATACGATGACTCGTCTGAACCCGGAAGATGGCGACGTGTGGAAGATGGCCAAGCGACTCAGGAACCGAGGAGGGTCACACACCTCACCCATCCAAGGCACCCGAGGCCTGGCCTATGAACCCCAAGCCAAAGCAAATGTGTTTGCTGACTACCTGGAGAGGACTATGCGTCCTAGAGACGATCCGCAGGACCTAGACTTCTCCGACCGTGTCCGCCAGGAGGTACGTCGATATCTTCGGCGTCCTCATGGGGAGGCGGATCGGCTTCCCATCATCAAACCTAGCGAACTCCAGGGCGTACTCCGACGCCTCGACCGCAAAAAGGCTGCGGGGCCTGACAGGTTAACCCCTGCCATGCTCCGCTACCTTCCTTTCAAGGCCGTGCTCTTCCTTACTAAGGTCTTCAATATGTGCCTCGCCCTTGGTCACTTTCCACGTGAGTGGAAGCAGGCCCGGGTGATCTGCATATTGAAGCCAGGGAAAGACCCGGTTCATCCTGCCAACTACCGATCCATAAGTCTCCTGTCTGTACTCTCGAAAGTACTCGAGAGGCTTATTCTAGTCCGCTTGTCTCCCATCTTAGGGGACATTCAAGCCTTCCCTCCCCATCAGTTTGGGTTCCGGCCTGGCCACTCAACATCTCAGCTGCCCTGGGTTTCCAGGACTAAGCCTATACCGCCGCGGTTTCTCTAGATATTGAGAAGGCCTTCTCTACGACCTGGCATGCCGGTCTCCTTTACAAGCTCATCCAACTGGAGTTACCCACACATCTAATACACCTGCTACACTCATTCCTAAAACATAGATCCTTTGTGGTCGCAGTTGCGGGAACCAAATCCACACGAAGGCCAATCAGAGGCGGAGTCCCTGAAGGTTCTGTATTGTCCCCTACGCTGTTCAGCGTATATGTGGCCGACATTCCATCCGAGCAGCACGTTAACATAGCCCAGTATGCTGACGACGTGCTGCTATACTGTACAAATAAACACCCTCGCAGAACCTTCCTCCCCATACAGCGACACCTCCGCCTCATCCAAGAGTGGTGTAGGCGTTGGCGATTGTCCATCAACCCGGAGAAAAGCCGCGCCATACTTTTCACCAAACGCCGCTTTCCCGCCAACTTCCTCACATTCACATACCTTCGCCGAAGGATTGAGTGGGTAGATTCCCTTACCTACCTGGGAGTAAAGCTCGACAAGGGCCTAACTTTTCGGGGACACATCAACGACCTATCAGCGCGGACCAGTGGGGCAATTGCCTCATTGTACCCTATGCTGCGGTCGGGGATGCCAATCCCCTTAAAGCTACGTCTCTTTCGGGCTCTCATTATCCCTATCCTCCTGTATGCCTGCGAAATCTGGGGCATGGCTGCAGACACCCACCTCCTGCGTCTGCAACGTATACAGAATAGAGGTCTTCGTGTAATCTATTCTATATACCGCAGATTCCCCACGAGACTACTGCACGAAGCCTCGTCCCTCCCGTACGTGGAGGACGAAATTAGGCGCCGGGCAACTAAATTCTACGACCAGTTTCCACAACATCGGAGCGCCCTGGTTAGGTCTCTTGGGGACTATATCCCTAGAGAACGCACGCTTGTGCGACACCGGGTTCCCCGCATGGCTTGCGGGCACCCCCGGTAACACAGGAGCTTCCCCATCAACAGCGTAAGCTGAACTCCTGACAGTCCTTCCAAGAGCAGTTTGGAAGTCCAAAACATTTCGCCAAATATCCATATTTGGACCACCCATCAGCAGTGCCCAACGGCAGTTGCATGCTGAAAGTAACATCCGACGAGGAGCATAAAAATGCTACCTCCCAACAATCCTCAATCCTCATTCTTCACCAGCCATCCTATAACTTCCTAATCCCGTCATGCAGTGGTTAAGCCCTAAAAGGGCAGGTACACGGATGACACACCTCGGGCTGTTCTCAGCCTGCCATCTGGTAGTCTAGTCTAGTCTAATGTTCCCCAGAAGACAAAAACCCCCGTAGAAAGAACATCAAAACTCATCGCGCAGGTTAAGCCGTACGACGGCTCGGTACTGCGGACAAAGACACTCGGGCGGGGGCAATCACTGTCCCCCGTTCGACCCGAACTGCCTCTGGAGCCTCTGGACATGGGTACAAACCTGGGTGGCGCAGAAGCAAGAGTAACAACTACCCATCATAACACCGCAGGAAGTTTACAAGCTCATAAGGAAATTGCCTAATGGTAAAGCTGCCGGCCCAGACAAAGTGACTAATGAGGAACTTAAGCATCTCCCGACAAAAGCTCTGGTGCAACTGACAAATATATTTAACGCCTGTTTGGAGCAAGGCTATTTTCCCTCTACTTGAAAACGAGTCATGGTCATCATGCTCCCAAAGCAAGGTAAAAGTACCAGACAGCCGCAAAATTACCGCCCCATTAGTCTCTTGTCTACTATTGGTAAATTGCTTGAAAAACGTATCCTTTCTTGACCTCAAAAACAAATTTCGGAAACACATGAACTCTCAAATTCACAATTTGATTTTATAAAAAGACATTCCACAGAATTACAGCTTCTCAGACTAACTGATTGCGTAACAGAGCAATTTAACAATGGGGCTTCAACGTTGGCATTATTTCTGGACGTAGAAGCTGCATTTGACCGGTGCTGGCACAATGACCTCATTTACAAACTGCACCACAATTTCCCGGCACTCCAAATTATCTCTACCTTCTGCACAACTTTTTAGAAAATCGACACTTTTACGTCCAAGTGGGCCGCTCCTCCTCTCGGGAGAGAGTGATGCGGGCTGGCGTCCCACAAGGGGCAATAATGTCACCGTTCCTGTACATACTGTTTACAAATGATTTCCCAGTGGATGCCAGATGCAAGATCGCCATGTGTGCAGACGACACTGCAATATACAACCACCACCAAAATCCTCGTTTCGTCCTTGCAGAAATGCAAAGATACACAAACAACTTCCTCTCATGGCTCCATGACTGGAAAATCAAAATTAACCCGAATAAATGCCAGTTAATACATTTTTCAAAGCGACATCACACTTTGGCAATGGACCTAACGGTTGGTGGTCAAGTATTGCACTGTCGCCAGAACGTCAAATACCTTGGCGTCACCATGGACCGCACGATGTACTGGTCCACCCACATAAAAAATTCGGCCAACAAAGGCAGAGAGCGTATAAAGTTATGCGCCCCCCATTTTCCGCAGCAAACAGCTATAACTTAAATCCAAGCTGATTTTATATAGGTCATTTATACTCTCGGTGGTCCTGTATGCCTCTAAAACCGCCCTCAAACAAATTCAAACCCTCCAAAACCTCTCCCTTAGAAAACTCCTCTCTGCTCCACTCCTTACCACTAACCAAACTCTTCACCTCGAAACTCAGATCCCGTCCATCTCAGAGGCAATAGCAAAAAGAGCAACGGCAACATGGACGCGCATTAGGAACCAGGAAAACTACGTGATCACCAACATTGGCAAAGGAGCGCCGAAGCACCGCAAACATACTAGAATAAAACTGTTCTAGACGCGGCACAGCTTGCCGACTAATGCGTGTCCATGCAATCTCGCTCTTAGGCCACACACACGTTACGGCAGAGACCCTCGCCTCGGAAAACACCCAGGAGCTACACCCTGCCCGCGCAGGAAAACACCCAGGAGCTACACCCTGCCCGCGCAGGAAAACAGCGGGAAAATGTAAATATTGTAAATAATGCAGTGCGCGAGCTGGGACGCATATTTCTGGTGTGCCCAGTGAACGTGTGTGTGTGTGTGTGTGTGTGTGTGTGTAAGCGTGTGTATGTCAGTGTGTGGGTGAATGCGTGCGTGTTTGTGTGTATATATATATAAGGAAAAAAACAACAACAACAAATAATTGGAATAAACACCAAAAGACTAACGAAAACTATTCTCGGAGGCCTAAAGATGGCCACCGTATGGATTTTTGGTGAAACCTAAAACTATAAGCTTGTAAAAAAAATTGTAAATAAATGTAAATTTATAGCCTATAAGCCGGGCCCCTTGCACCGGCACCAGGCCAAAATTATGAATAAAGAAAACTTGAAACTTGAAACTTTTCCATTGCCACTGCTTCTAGTTATCAGGTTGTTGCCAAGAGTCGCTGAGGCACGATGGGGCCAGTCACCAGACAGAAGGTTGTTACTATGGTCCACATTTACGCCGCATCAGTATCGAGGGATCACCGGATGGTAAAGTAGAAAGAAGCTGTTCAAGCTGTTCTCACCACAGCACCGCCGGCTAATCGCTCATTCGCCGATGCTGCCAGCGCTCCTTCACGACCGCCAAGTGCCAGCACAAGAATTTCGCCATTTCTATTCGGGGGTACTGAACATTTGCGCCCGCCTGGCCACCATTGAAGAGGCACTAGCAACGATCGCCGCTACTTTCTCCAACGCCGAGTCACACACTGATGCATTGAATTACGTCGAAGCGCAAGGAACTCCACATCACCGTAGCCTATACATCATCACCGAAAGTTCAACTGGACAACATACTGGATGGCAGATTTGGACCACTGTTCCCTTTAGCAAATTGAAAGAGTACTGGATAATGCCATGAATATATTTACGTGCCTCTAGGTAACCATAGGCTTTCTGTCCTAGATTACATGCTTACAGGTACCTTAAATGAGTGAGCCCAGGCTCACAATGAGAACTACCAAGATGAGCAATAGCTTTGGTTGTCTTCTTGAAATACTACTGTCAGCAGGTTTTGAAGTCTATGGTATCATGAGTGTCTATTACTGTTGCAATAAGAGCATTTGAATATTTCCTAGCTGAGAATTTTAGAGATATGCATTCAAATGGTGTATTATAATGTAACGGCGTATCAAGTTTCGAACCTGGATTCCCCGCTTGGTAAGCAGCAACGCTATCTCCGCACTAAACAGACGACCCGGAAAACTATTAACATCAACAGCAGCCCTCGGGGCCAATAAAATTAAACAGCATCAATACCCTTTCTGAGTAAAAAAAGAGGAATAGTCATAGACTTATTTCTCTTTTAAAATCAATGAAACCCTTAATGGGCTCTAGGAGTCGTGCTTTATACAGGACACGTTTCTGTTTTACACTAATTGATACCTTGAAGAATGAGAAACAGAATGCATATTTCAACTTATTTTGCAAAAAGTGGACTTGTTTCCCGTTTCAAATCATTATTCAATTTTACAATAAATTATTGATTTTGATCACCTCCGTCACTACAATTCCCTCAGTTTTCCTACTGTTTTCAAACGGCACATTTCATTAAGTTTATCGTGTGTATTTCAACAGGATTGTTTTTCTCTTATCAAAGTGTTTGGGAGTATAATTCAATGTACAAGTTTTAAATGACATCAAAGTGAAAGAAGTCGTAGCTTCAATGGATAAAAAGTTGGATGCTATTAGTCGAATCAATAAAGGAGAAACATTGAACAAAGTAGCTGCTGAATTGGGAGTTGCTGTGCCCCAGTTGACAAAGAATATGGCGTACTTGAAGCGTCAGCCCGTCGCCACTCCAAGTGAACTATTAATGATAAAAGCGTTTGCGTACTTCGTTCAAACGCCACACGTGCTTAGAACAGAAGACTGGATAATTTCTTTGTTAAAACTGATGCGATTTTGTGTGAGTAAGACTTTTATATATTTCAATGCCTTGTAAACAATATATGCTTTGTACTGTACATAATCTTGTTACAAGAAATATTTTATCGTCATAAACGGCAAGTCTGCTTATTTACGATTTTAAGAATTTTGTTTTGTTTATTATCGATATAGCTCGGATTATCCGGATTTTCCGTGTACCTAATGATAGGTTCCTTAACGTTCGAGTTCTCCAAGCAGGCGCTAGCCGCACGGCTTTCGACACCGGCTCCGATGACTAAAACTGCTCCCCTACGATGAGAACACAGTCACAGTGTGCAAAGCTCCCACACAGCAGCGCCAAAATCGGCTATTGCCGACCATTCAGACCCTGAAAAGACTTGATTGAAAAGAGAAATGGATAAACACAACCCAACTTTTGTCCTTAACACAGCTCCTGTATTGAGCTTAATGACTACGTCATATTCAAGATGAATTGAGTTCAGTTCTCGGTTAGGGTGAGTTATATGTATAAGTTTTACTTGGGCTTTTCTCTTACTGTCAGAAGATCGATGTCCAGCAAGCCTATGCCCTCGGCATATTATATAGGTATCATTCAGCCCTTACTCCCTACATGACTGTCCCGGATAAAAATGTCTAATAAGTAGTAGTAATAGTAATAGTAGTAGTAGTAGTAGTAGTAATAATAATAATAGTAATAATAATAATAATAGTAATAATAATAATAATAATAATAATAATAATAATAATAATAATAATAATAATAATAATAATAATAATAATAATAATAATAATAATAATAATAATAAATTGCAAAAATGCTGAGAAAGATTATTATGGTTCTGCTATATGCCTTAGTTTCGTACACTTTTCAGACAAATAGCAAAACATTCTTCACAAATTCCCTTTATTTTCATAAAAAATAAACCGTAGCGCAGCACACCCTTCACGGGCTATGGCTTACCACCCAGACGCTGCGTTCACCACCTCTTCCCACTAGAGGCGTCATGAAGTGGGTGCAATGCTGGAGGTTGGGGCGTGATCAGCGCCCCGACCCCTCCCAGGAGGTTACGTGGCCTTCACGGCCTGCGGTAGCTACTTCTTTAGCTCCTCAATTGCTTCCTCAGGACCTAAAGAGGCTGCTTGCACCCCGTGGCAGACCTCCAAGCGGGAGAAAAATCTCTAAGTCGGTACCGGGGATCGAACCCGGGTCGTCATCACCATAGGCAGGCGCGCTACCACTGCGATTTTATTTTCATACCCCTATGTATTTTCAGTAAAATATTATTTTTCTATGTCCTTAAAGATGGCCCAGTATCCTTTAAGAAGTGCGTTTTAATTAAGTTATGCATAGTAACACCTTATTTGTTTGTTTTACGCTTACAGGACATCCAATAATAGAAAGCACTTCAAAGACCATTTACATAAAATTTAGTCTAAATTTGTTTCTTGTCTTTCAAATGAACATATCATGTTTAAATAAAGCAAATACATTTGTGAAAAAACGAAACTAACCAGGGAAATTGCATTATCTTTATTTTTATTTATTTCTTTTTGTTCTATATTGGGCTTCCTGCAGAGTAACTGACAATATTTCTTGGGCCTGTGCGCACACACGCGCGAGTTCAAGTTTTGCACAGCTTCATCTTTTTTATTCTTCTTTGTTGGTGTTTAAGGGTATTTATTTCTGTTCTTTAGGTTTATTTCCATTTCGGCGAAACCTGGGTGTGCAATATTTGGGTAGAGTACTATACTTCCCCTATATTAGGAATCTGAAGGTAGAGAAAATGAAAATGAGTAAATTGCTGTAACAGGATTGGAACTTGAACTGTTGGTTTCGCAACATTGAGCTTCGGCCTGCGTAACCAAAGGATATATGCTTCGTCTAACACAGCGAATAAAGCCACTCTGTATAGGAAGGAGGCGTGTATTCTATTGGTTCCCATAAACTGCAGTGATGTCTGTATCTATATGAGGACATGGCACCGTTCCCCAGTAATATATACAGGACGTGATGAAACAATGTGGAGAGACAGCACAGGCACTTTGAGGTTAGGAACATTAGGTTGAGTAACAGGAGTGCTGTGTGAAAGTAATTCAAATCGGACTTTGAAATTTCTTTACTGAGCGAAATGCTCTGTGATAAGTGGTAAGGCTCGCATTTGCAGATCTCAGATTCGATTCCCCTTTGACCGCCCACTCTGACCTAGTTTTCCCTGGTCGTTAGGTGAATAGTGAGGAACACTTTGTCCGGTATTAAAAGCATTTGCTGTGGCATTACTTCGTAATAGATAATAATTTGTATTATTGGCAAAATCTGTATCCCTTTCTGTTAGGATTGTTTCAACCCTAAAATACGTGTTTTGGATTGTTTCATTTTGATGCTTCTATAAATATGAAAAAGAAAATCTTCATTATTACTTGAACGAATACATCCGTTCAGTAACGTCCACTTCTGTCAGGTAGGACACTTAGATTCGTGTGGATTTGCCCAAGATAGTGGCTACGCCAGCCATACGGTAAACACACCGGGCGAGTGTTTTGTTTACATCTGAGAACGGTGCTTGCTTTGAAGCACACAATAGTCACGTACAACCGGCTCCAAATCTTTTCCGAGTAACGTGTTCCTAGCCGCGTCGGTAAGGCAGGATGACTTATCAGTAAGCTATACCAGGTAGCCTCAAAGACCGATTTGCCACCTGTCTACAAGGGTGGGGGATGTAATGCGTTTGTAAGTCCAAACAAAACATCATTCCAATATTTCCCTTAGACTTTGTTGTAAGACAGTAATCTCAGTGTAAAGAAAACAACATTAACGTTATAAATCTAGTTGGAACTCACAGCGAGGATGGAAACAAAATATTTGGCATTAAAAGCATCGTATTACTCTATAATGAAATTAAATTTTAAAAAGTTTAAATAAGTTCTTCTACCTCCATTAAATGTCCTGAAAATTCGTGGTTGTGAATTTTTGATACCCATGAAAATACTTGTAAGATTTAAAAGGAAAAAAGTGCGGCGCGTGCTACATAAATATAACTGTCGGAACTGAACGTGCCAGCGTATAGAAACTTTATATTCTGCACTTAGCCTTGATCTGTGTTAAATATCCGACAACTTTACATCCAATATTTATATAAGCCAAATAACCCATGTCGTATTTATTGTTAAAATGTATTATTATTATTATTATTATTATTATTATTATTATTATTATTATTATTATTATTATTATTATTATTATTATTATTATTATTATTATTATTATTATTATTATTATTATTATTATTATTATTATTATTATTATTATTATTATTATTATTATTATTATTATTATTATTGTTATTATTGTTATTATTGTTATTGTTATTGTTATTGTTATTGTTATTGTTATTATTATTGTTATTGTTATTATTAATGTTATTATTAATGTTATTATTATTATTATTATTATTATTATTGTTATTGTTATTGTTATTGTTATTCTTACTGTTACTGTTGTTATTGTTATTGTTATTATTATTGTTGTTTTTGTTGTTATTGTTATTATATTAATGCGAAATACATTGTATGCATTATGCAATAATGTATAAGTACGCGCCGAGAAGAAAATGTTGATTTCTTTCGTTTTTATACAATAGAATTGAGTATTTAGCTTCTTGTTTGATCCCCACTCACCACACGAAAATCGTCCCGGGCCAGGCACCCCAGGCGCAACTAATTCATAAACAAATTCTTTGTATCTTGCCCCTACAGCGTCTGGCCCATCGGAAAATATTTGAACTGTTCTGTACAATACAGGGCTTGTGCGGGGACAAATTCCACTATACTATTTACAATGCCGAAAAAAGGAACATTTTTAGAAAATGATTAAGCCTGCCGAAACGAAACTTGGTGTTTTATATTTCTTACACCTGCATCTACTAGCCAGGATATTTTGACCTAAACGGTACCTTCCATTCTGTATGGGCAGAGGCTTTTAACGGATCTTTGTGACGTGCCTGGCCAGACTCTTTGACGTTTGAAACCATTCTAGTTACGAGGATATTTTCACGGCATAGAAAGGCATGCAGCAGCGTGGAATGCCGGACCTCTTCCGATCACCAGATGATTCAAGCTTTGTGTGCCTGCCTACGACAAGGCTTAAAGTATATAGTAGTTTTAGATGATTATAATAGATTTGAAATCGAAGAGGGCTTAGCACTGAAACTAAGTGCCCACAAGAAGGGTTCCATAGGAGGAAGGGTCCAGTGAGAATCGACAACAGGGGGGCCAAATGGGCTAAACCCAGATTAACGGCACAGACATTGACAGAGGTCCCTAATATTTCCCAATTTGGTGTAACCCATGGGTGCGGCAGCAGGAATCGAACCCACGACCTCCCGAATGCAAGCCTCACACGTTACCGTGGAGCCATCTATATCGGTTGCAAGGACATAATTATTCTTGCACCCTTCCGCAAGCCCTTCTCTATGAGCCTCTTGATCCCTTAAGACCTTCCCCGTTAGAGCGCAACCATTTTGCTTGTTTGTTATGATAAGCCTACAAGAGATTTAAGACAGGTTAAACTTAGGACGTAATGGGGCTAGTGTTAATATGTACCGACGTAACAGACGGAGAATGTTCTGGCACGTTATGGCGCTGGAGTTCAATTAACACAGCGTCACAATGTCAATAGGTATAGATATCTAAAGCAAAACTAAAAACCACATTAGCATTTCTAGTGCATGATGATTCATATTGACAATCTGCATCCATTTCAATCAGTTAGTATGAGCATATGCACGTACTTCCTTTATTCTTGTACGTGCCATTGTTATGTATGGCATCAGTAGAGATGTCTACACCATTGATGTAGTTGGCATGTTTCACGTCTGATCAAGTACGATATGTGAATGTGTCATTCCAGATCACGTGGACCAGTGAACCGGAACAAATCTGATGTTGCACTAGAACTTGCAAAATAAACAAAGAACATATTTGGACATCAACCTTAGATAAGAATGATTGCTCCGGTCACTATTTACCATTATTATGGCAATTAACGTATCTCAAAATAAGTGTCGTTCCGAGTTGTGATTGTTATTTGATATCATTACCTACTGCTGTTGCTGCTGCTCCTGAAATAGCGCATGGTGAAGTTATGGCCCAGTTAGTGTTTATGTAGTTGATACGTTGGTGACACTGGCATTGTTTTACAGGACGTCAACTGCAGAGTTAAAAACAAATAATCCTTAACTTGGTAGAGGCTATCCAAAAGTGCGTTGTTTGAAGTTGATTTAGTGCTTACATTTTGATTGATTTGATTGATTTACTGGTTTGAAATTAGTAATTCCCATTGTTAAGGTTGTGAATATTTCAAGTTATTGTAAACTAAGCACTTTGAATGTTGGGAAACCGTCCACTGCCTGCAGAAGATATAGAAACTAATTTTTTTACTTTTGTCATACATATATGCATAAATGTAGTTTGTCCGGGTCCGTATGCTGAAAAATTACTTCATTTTACAATGTATGTAAAGTATCTCAATAGTGAGAAAATCTCCCATATAAGCTGAAAATACTCCTAAAATTGAAGTATCGTATTTCTTCTGGGATTCTATGTGTGTTTCCTCAGTCCTTCCTAAATTTTGCATTAACGCTTTGCAAACATATCACGCACTACTATCTACTTAATGGTGCCTTTAAAAGCACTTTAGATGTCTAACATGGAGCACCGGCAAATAAGGAAATGCTACCCAAATTACAGCGTTGAAATCGTTCAACAAGCTTCTATAAGTGAAGAGAGCTCACAAAAACAACCAAAAGGAATGAGAAGGAAATTGAACTTTAAGTAGAATTTAACTTCCAGGAGAAAACGAGAAATCCCTTACTGCGTCAGTTTACCCATCGTACCGTATCCATCTTTCAGAACCATTAGCAGCTGTGTTTATCTTGTTTCCACACTCAAAATAGGTGTCACATTAGTTAGATGTTGGATAAATTTCCCGCCTTAAAACACATTTTGGAGACTAAAAGCCACCACTTTCTCTAGAGATTTTATAAAAGGGACGCTCACAAGGTGCTGTCAGAAAGAGTATAGTAGGGTTAAGTTGTAAGCAAATCTTTCAAAAGCGGAAGTGTCGATTGTGTTTGTATGACCACGAGATAAAAGTTGAATTACAAGTATAATATACATTCCACGTATACAACTATTAATATGACATGTATAATTGTAACACTTATATAATATATATATATAAAAGTAGAAAATAAAACTCGAGAAAGGCTAAAAATTCCTTCAAAGGGGGGTTTACTGCACCCTGCAGCCGAAAGTAGAGTTCGTTGTGGCTAAAGAGGGACTGAAACAGTCATTGAGCGAAATAAAGCGAATAAAACGTGAGAAATAAACATTTAAATACCCTTAGTAAATGCAGAGACAGATCGACAGCTTCTGGCCAGTTTCAATTGGTTCTTCTTTTCCTTTTTTTAAATTTTGAGAGGTCTTTAGCACACAAAGGTCCTACAAACATTTCCCAGAATATGCATTATTTCTTACTGATAGTACCGAGCCGGATTCTGTTGTCAAGCTTGTGGAGTCTGATGGGAACTTTTGTTGAATGTTTCGATACATTGAACCCACGGGCTCCAATGACGCTACACCTGCTGCCTTTATACTATCTTTCACAAAAGTAAATACTCAATTTCAGAGACTTGCGTTGACTTCAGTTGTCAATAATTCCTCCCGAAATTAATATTTTCCTTTAAATACCAACATTAAAATACATCTCTTTGTAAATCATGAAGATAATTCCAGAAAATAGGTTTGCGGGAGTTGGGAATGCATCCGACTAGTACTTCTGAATCCTGCGGATAGTGACGCAACAATCTCGGCTATTTTTCAGTGGAGTATTCTGCGCATTATCCCTATGTTATTAGGAATAAATTTAATTCGAATGTGTCCTGATCCTAGGATGATGTATAAATGTTTTAAATAGCTTGCTTTCGTTTCTAAATATTTATTTACATCTTTAAGAGATAAAGATACATTATCCAGAACAAAAATGAGTATTGCAGTGTGCAGTGCGAGTTCTTCTTTTTGTCATATATTAATTGGAGCCAAAGGATGATGAAATCGTTAAAATGATATAGCTGTTACATGTTACCTTTTTACTTTCTCTACTGGTAAGTAGGGGAAGTATTGTATTTCACCCAAAAATTCGAAGTCGAGATTTCACCGGAAATACATGTTTTGAGGCCCCCTGAATCAAAAAAAAAACATTTTTAGAAAAAGGTCCGTGTGTGTGTCTGTGTGTCTGTGTGTCTGTCAGTCTGTCAGTCTGTGGACAGCATAGCTCAAAAACGAAAAGTCGGTTAAAAACCAAAGTTGGTATTTAAGTTTAATGTCGTTCAAGGATGTGACACGAAAGATTTTGAAGAAAATAGCCCTACCCTAAACTACCCTTTACATGGAAAATTTTCGAATATTTTTATTTTCTTGAAAATGGCTCTAACGATTTTGATTAAAATGTCATATGTTTGAGATACTTTTATGACAAATGAAATGTATATCTTGAATTTTCTGGCTATAGCCCCTGTAGTCGTATTTACTCTGGACGACTTTTGCATAACTGGTAAATCGTTAGAGATAGACCAAATTACACTCTACAAAAAATGTAGATCTTGCTAAAATACACAATTTATGTCTCAATAAATTTTCTTGTAGGGTGAACCATTTCGGAGATATACCTTGTTATGTGTGTGAGTTTCGGAAAACTTGGAACTTTCGTGAAATGGGTCATCGTTGTTTATTTTTTTATATGTTACGTGTACAAAGAGAACGGAATCTCAAAGCTTTAAAAGATTTGACTATCGCACAAAGCCTACTGTATTCCAATATTCCCCTTGCACCTACAAGGAAATAAGCAATAAGATAATTTGTACAAATGTTTATTTTAACTAATACGAAGAAGATATAGGAATAAGAGTTTGTAAGAATGGTTAGTACAAGAGTAGAGAAAGTCATGTGAGTGCAACACATCAGATTTTTTCAGATTGGCCCATCGAGAAACGTTCTATACATGTCTAAGAATTTGGTAAACAGTAACAGATAAACATAATCTAAGAATAGTTAATATAAGAGTACAGAAAGCAATTTGAGTGCAACGCTTTAGATTCTTTCTACTATTCATTGAAGATATACTCGTTTGTAACACTTTACGTGGGCCAGCCTGAATAATCCAACTCAGTATTGACCTGGTAACAAGGGAAAACCGCGGAGAAAATAGGTAAAGAACGCAAAAGCAATCGGAATTACCGTACATTACCATGGATTCGTCTTGTGGGGTATGAAATATGCTCGTAAGAGTAATTATAATAATCACACCATTCTGCACATGTGAACGCGGAGAAAACAAGTGGAAATGATGACAATCTCTAACAAAGCTGACGAAGTGAAATATACCCCTTACGCTTGCACTGTGTGTATCTTCCATTCGTTCCCTTGAGGGTTATGTTAACTTATCATTCCTGTACCGGGAGAACAAATGCATAACAAAACACGATGCTTGCTAAAGAAGACCCACATTATTTTTCATCCAGCTCTAGCATAGCTGGAGGTTACTTAAACGTGACCCGCCAAATAGGGTAAGGAATGCCATTAAGGGAGAAAACAGGAAAGGTACTCTAAAGTTGTTTACAACAAGAGGGTATTTTTATATACTCTACCTTATTCAAGTCTATACGTTTTCACCATTGCTACCTTCCCTGCCATTACCATATCTGGAACGACCCCCAGTGCTGGTGTTAAGCTAAATGAAAACGTACTATGTATGCGCAGTGCGTGCAGGCGTACAACAACATTTAGAAGACGTTGACCCAATTTTACTTTCTCTACTATGTACCGTAAGTAGGGGAAGCATTGTACTGGATGTCGAGATTTCACTAGAAATATACGTTTCGAGGCCTCCTCAAACAAACAAACAAACAAACAAAAGTGTGTATGATGTGTGACATAACTCAAAAATGAAAATTCGGTTAAAAACCAAAGTTGGTGTTTAACTTTAAAGATGCAACACGAAGATTTCGAACAAAATTCTTCCACGTTAAACTAAATTTTGATTTTCTCAAAAACGGCTGTAACGATTTTTATTAAAATGTCATATGTTTGAGATATTTTTATGGCAAATCAAATGTTCATTTTGCAGTGGAGGCTCTCAGTCAAAATTTTAGGGTAGGCAAAGTGTAACAGTAACAACAAACAACAACAAGAATAATAATGATGATGATGATGATGATAATCATAAACCCCGTTTATCCGAAATATAGGGGGCGAAGTCATTGCGGATAACGCAAACAATATATTGTTTGGTTGTTTAATAAAAGCAGAGTGAATGAGTGTGACTTACGGACGAATTACCGCCAAAACTAAAATCACGAGTGTAGGCAGACTTTTTTCCAGGAGGGGGGGGGGGGGGAGGGCGGCACATGTTGGAAATTTGCAATCATATAATATTAAATCATTATTTTACTGTCAAAATTTATAGTATTTGTTGCAGATAACCGTATTAATTCGTGCTAAACAAAAATTGTTCTTTACATCAAAATTAAAATAATAGTTTAAAAGTCAGTAACTGACTGCACATTAAGTTCACCAACTTCCAAGGCGGGGGGGGGGGGCGTGGGCCCCCTTGCCCCCGTTTCGCGACGCCCATGACTAAAATAGATTAAGAAATTGAAAAATTGTCTGACTGCAGCTTTGTGTTAAATAGCTAAAACACTCCTATTTTCATTGTCAGTGCGCCGCAAAAGCGGAATTTTTAATAGTTCACTAATTAAGTCGGTCATACTGGTATTACACAGAGATAACGACAGATGCAGATCTCTGAGACCTTCGCTCGTGGAGTATGGCTGTTCGGGAAATGTCGCATAAATTCGGATTTGGGCAGGCAAGTGTTCGGACTGCTGGCAGACGCGTCTACGCATGCTCGGAGTGCATATACAGACCGAATGTTTCCTTATCCCTGTTCAAGGGCCTCGTACTGAGGAAATGGGGCCGGTCAGGCAGAGGTTAAGCTAGCCTGCTCTCCACTACCCAGGTTCCATACGTATCATTTCTGCCGCGCGTTTCAAACACCTAGCGCAGTTTTGATGAATCGGAATTGAGATTAAAGGATTTGACCATGCGCTGGTCATTATAACCGAGAAAACGTTTCTTGAACTGCAATTTAGGGGAAAATGACGGTTCAAATGATAAAATGCAGAATCATAGTTAAACATTATTTGTTGATGTATTACGATAGGATAGGCAATTCCTACCCTGCCTACTCTGAGGAGCCGCGCCTGCCATTTTGAATTTTCTCGCTATAGCCCATGTATTCCTATTTACTCTTGATGACGTTTGTGTAACTGCTAAACCGTAAGAGATAGACCAAATATTACTGTAAAAAATGTAGATCTCGTTAAAACACACACTTCATGTTTAAATGCATGTTTTGTGGAGTGAACCATTTCAGAGATATTCCTTGTTATTTGTGTCAGCTCTGCAATACTTATACTTTTATCAAATGGAAGGTCGCTATACATTTTTTTATCTCTTGGCCGAGTAAAGAGAATCAGAACTTCAAAGCTTTAAAATATTTGATTATCGCTCAAACCTCGCCTACCACCTAGGCGGCACCCGCGTGTGGTATTCGTGGTCGACGAGCGGCGTCTGGGCGGATTTTCTCCGGGTTCTCCGGTTTCCCCACCATTCATTCCACTAATTGCTCCATTATCACATTTCCAATCATCCATTTCGCCTGCATGTCATATCATCCTCTGCCTCACTTGGCTGACTACCTGCTTCCTGGTCTTCACTCTGTCTGGTCCAGAGGTTCCTCTGCTCCTCAACAGGTGTCTGACCCTAGGCACTGGCTTGTAAGTCCTAGGGGGTGTAAGTCCTACATAAGGGGAGGGTAATCAGGGAAAGAAGGAAAGACTATCGCTCAAAGCCAGCCTACTGTACGCCCATATTCCTCTTGCACCTAAAAGAAAACCAGCATGTAAATGTTTATCTCAACTAACACGAAGAAGATAGAGGAATAAGAGTTTCTACGAATAGTTAGTACAAGAGTAGGGAAGGTCATGTGAGTTTAGAGTTTTTACGTGTGCGCTAAACTCTCTGGTGTTTCATTGAATATCAGCTTTCCATCTCTTATCCTCCAGATACTGTAATTGGTAAATAAAATTCACTTTAGTGTCGTTGATAAACGTTATTATACCAAACCACAATCTCCCTGCCAAGCATGCCTATTTTTATTTCCTAGTTGCATTACATGGCTCTCTAAAAGTTAAAGTGCATGCTATAAAAACATTTAGAACTGTCCATCTGTCGGCCTACTCTCTGTTAATGGAGACCATGAAAACTCTTATGACCGTTGTTTGAACACCACAGGAAACGCCACAGAACACTTCATTCGACATTCAATCGCAGTACAGTGGTGTTTTTCTCCTCCCTCCCGCATCTCCATGCTGCCCTAAAAACCAACAAGCTTTAGTTTGCATTGGCAAAGTTCCAATCGATATATCGGACTTGTTTTCCTATAGCGTCCTTCTTTTGTTTCCTTAAGAGCGCAAAGAGCATTTTTGTAAATCTGTGTTTGAATAATTTAATATTTAATAGAGTTCGTGGTATTCTTGCTATTAGTCAGAATGTTTGTATTACATTTTCAGTTACTGATAGATTCTCCATTTTTTCTATAAGCTTTTTCAAACAATTCGACTGACAAGGGAGGCTTTTGACTCGAACGCTAACTTCTATACAATCCCTCTTAGTGTAGTGTGATGCAGGTGTGTAAGCTGGTAACTGTCAACTGAAGGCTCTGTGACGTCAGCGAGTAAATCTCTTTTTGCTCTCAGGTAAAAACTCATAAGTGTTGGACAGATGAGACTATGGGAAAGCGAAATTGTTGTTGGCAGTAGGCAGAGCTAAGGTAAGGTAATTTGGACGGACGGGTACTTTGGCTTTCATACTCGTGCCCCTGAAAGGGGTTCCCCGCGAGAAAGGGATGAGGTGAAAGAAGACAGAGACCGGGTGATCCAGGAGCCCCGCATAGTAGAAGGTAGGATCTCTACCATTTTGAGATTGAATCTCTCCGGTGGCGTCTAGTTAAACCCTCAGCTGGCCTCACTGGAACCAAACACACCCACTACAGAATTTGCAGCCGAAGACAACACGCCCGGGAAGAAGGTTCACAATGGCGTATCCTATGGCGTATTTCAATAAATTCAACGGTTTTTGTGTAAATTAAATTTAAAAGAACCCAGAATTGTTTGCCTCTTTGTTGAGATATTAGTGAGCAAACATAGCGGGAATAACATTGCAAGTAAGTTGGCAACTTAACCAGCAGCCACGTGATCTACGAAATTTACAAAACGTGGTGATCCAAAAGACTGTGAACGGCTGCACTGTGTTTTGTCTGTACTGGTCCTCTGCGCTCATCGCCGACTGCCGTTGTCATAGGACAGCGCGGATAAAACCATACATTTTTAAAACTACTTTTAAAGGCTTTACTTAGAAATATAATTATATCAGAGGCTGAAACTGGTCACCGCCGTTGCCCATACATTCTTGGCACCTCTTTAGGAAATTATCCATCACTCGCCGTAGTTCACGTTGGGAAATGCTGGCAATTTCCTGACGGATATTTTGTTTTAATTCTTCCAGGGTGTGTTCTGTCTTTCCTTTCTCTAATGACTTGTCACACAGCATGCGAACACAGAGTTCTTAACACTACACTTCAAGCCTTAGACAAAGGTGAGGTATAGTTCAGCTGTGGTCACCATAGCTTCGAAAACAAGAACTGTACTAGATCTTAACACGAGAGTGAAAGTGATTTATGCTAGTGAATGTGATAACTTGAGTATAAAGAAGATCATGAAGGCGTTCAACGTAGGCAAAACTCAGGTTTACAATATTCTAAAGAAGAAAACGGAAATTCTGAAGCGGTGGGAAAATTATGCTAATGAAAAAATAAAGAGAGAACTTAAGAAAACTGAAAACTGTTCCTTAGTGTTAGGGTAAAAATCACCGCATATCGGGGCCTATGTTACAGGAATATGTTAAAAAGGTAGCTGAAAAACTGGGCAAGACTGAATTCGGAGGATTTATTGGATGGTTGGAGACTTTCCGCAAAAGACATCAGATATTTTAACGAATTTTGTGGTGAATCGAGTGACGTTAACACTGAAACCATCGCTGATTGGATTGCTAAACTACCTTCAATAATAATGTAATCGAAGGATACGAACCTGAAAATATAGCAAACGACGACGAGACAGGGCTGTTCTCCCTTGCGTTACCGAACAAATCATTGTGTTTAAAGGGTGAGAAATGATGAGGAGGAAAATTTTTCAAGGAAAGATTGACTGTTTTCCTGTGTTGTTTTATGTAAGATGAAATGGAAAATCTCCTAGTGATTGGTAAGGCTGCTAAGCCGTGATGCTTCTAAACATCAACCTTCAGAACCTCCCTGTTGGTTGGATATCCAATAAAAAGGCGTGGAAGACGTCACATATAATGGAAGAATTGTATTTGACACAATAGATACGGGCAAATAGGGTCAGCTGATTCACCTGGTATTATTATTTCCCGTAATCCCAACAAACATGACACCATTGTTAGCATAATGTATCGATTCGAGGCCCTTAAATCTTTATATCTACTTAAATAGATGGCTAATGTTTTAGTGCACAGATTATATTTTTCCCTAAAATTAACTGAAACTATTTCTTGAAAATATTACACTCTTATAATAGTAAGTATGTAGAAGAATAAAGCTTTGTGATATAATTAGTAAAAGTTCTATGAAAATTAATGAAAATTGGTGGCCAAAACGTATCTCTTACACATCCTATTTTTCGTTTATGTAAATGAAAATGTTGCTGCAGTACAAAGGGGACCATAGCCGTATCTAGTCCCAAAATGCCCTGATGAAAAGCGGATACATACGAATGATGGATATGACAGCTTGTACACGGTTATTGGTCGAGAATTAATAGCCGCGAGGTTTGCGCATCACTGATTTCAGTTGTTATTAGTGTTCTGCCTCTTCGATCACAATCACTGAAAAGAACAGTGTAACTATCACTCCATAACGAACAGCATGAGTTGAATATGCTTCTGGGATCTCTTAATTAAAACTGTCTCTTTAAGTAACGATATGACATCAGGTGTCCAGCGCAGATGTCTGTGTACCATTTTCACTTTGTCTACCGCACAAAGCATACAGTACTGCATTTCACACAGCAATTGCACATCGATATTTCACCGAAAAATGCATATTTTGATGTCCTACAAATCCAAACAGACATATCTGTTAAACACCTGCGCGCGTGTGCATGTGTGTATATGCGCGCCCATGTGAACAACATGATGGTTAAAAATAAATGCTCAATAAATAAACTTGGTGTCAAATATGCGAAACTATGACCTTTAAGAAAATTCTCCTACATCGAACTATTTGTACACGGAAAATAACTCGATATTTTTTTTTCTCAAATGGCCTCCAAGAACTCTCTAATTATATTTTCGTTACTTTAAAACTGCATATTTTGAACTTTATATGAATAACCTGTAAAGTACTCTTCATTCGGAAGCAAATTTGTTTAATTTTATACAGGGTGGAAGGTACTGCTTCAGCCAGAATAATTGGGGTAATAGATAGAGATGTAAGAAATATAAAATACTAGGTTCGTTTAATTGTTTTGTAAAAATGTTAATTTTCGTCTATGTAAACGACAACGCTGAGCTTCGCCGCTCACGCCAGCGGCCTGCGTTTTACCCATCGTGTAGAGGAGGCTATTGAGGGGTTATCCTCCATATGGGAGGTGCCCTTGGCTTTTGCTATTCCGATGTTACATCCCTTACTGGCTTAATGGTGGGTGATAACTGACTGATGGTGGTTAGATGGTGGAACATTGATTTATGGATGGAGAGTTATTAAAGATTGTGTGATAAAATATTGGGATGAAGAGATGTTATTTGCTGAGTCTTCTTTTTGTCTTATTTTGTTATGGTAAAACAAATGGATATGATGATTTCTTCAATCGTCATTCGTCAGTTTATTATGCGTTAGTACAAGTCTGGGTCGTTTGTATGTCTCCCCGGGGTCGATGTCATATTCCCCGAGGCCACTGATGAGATGGTTAAAGCTGGCTGGAAGTCTGCCGTAGAAGCTACTGGAAAGTTTTAGGATGTACTCGATTAAAGTCGGGAAGGAGAGTTCAGAGTGGATGTTGTTATTAGGGATGTACCAATCAGCAGCTACAGATGTTCTTAGGTACCGGTTCAGCATTACTTGTAGCGGGTACAGGTTTGTCTTCGTTGCGGCGCCCCAAACTTGGCAGGCATATGTCAGTGCAGGCCGGATAACCTGATTGTACACTAGGCGTTGATTCCTAAGCGACATGGGTGACTTCTTATCGTACAAGGGGTACAGTAAGGTCATTCGTCTGCTGACTTTTGAAGCCAGTGTTGAAATGTGTGCTTTCCATATTAGGCGCATGTCCAGTAGCACTCCTAGAACGTAGCTTCTGTAAACTAGGGCATATTTTCGCCTGAAAGATGATCTACACCTTGGAGATGGCATCCGCCTGTGTTTTTTGGCGTTGATTTTGAGACCCCACTCGCCAAACCATGATGTCAGCAATCCTTTTGCCATCTGTGAGAGGTGGATCTGAAGAGGAAACTCGGAGTTTGATCTTGGAAATTCTCCACAGGGAAGAGTCCTCCGTGTCAAGAGTGCCAAGGCGACGTTCCCACTCTTCGTTACTCTGATCTTGTAGCTCCAGTTTCAGTATGCTCCGGGGGCAGTTCCATTGTCTCTTGAGCATGGGGTAGCGCGTAAGTTGATATTTGCGCCGTGCCTTGTTCTTCGTAGCTATGAAGAAGCACGAGGAAGAGGTTTCATCTCAAACGTAGTACGGTGACGAGGAGGGGTGGCTTGGGCATGGCTGCGACCATGGTGTTTGTAATTTTGGCCGCAAGATTGTCTGCATACAGTGTCAAGACATGCTTGGATTTCGGTTTATTGTTCAGTCATCAGTGCATTTTATTTGCTCCAGGAGGTTTGCCGGGGGTTGCTGGAGTTTAAAGGGGCTTTGGCGGTTGGCCGTGTCCTGAGGATGAAGACAGGATAGTGATTAGACCACAGTTCGGGGATGGAGAAGATTTGTGGATGGAAGCAGATGTTATGTAAGATGGCAATGTCCAACCAATCTGATGGACGACGGTCGCCACCGGTGATGGTCGGTGACGTTGGAGCAAGTGCAACAAGACCCCTCCTTTCGAGGTAGCGTTCAAGTACCATGTCTCTATGGGTTGTGATAGTTGAATTACAGCACGGGATCTTGGCATAAGATCGCCATGGGCGAGCCATGTGTGAACGAAGCGTCCACATCTTGCTCGCTGATGCGTCTACCAGGTGGTATGTAGAGCGAGTATATGCTGACCTCTGTTGGTGGCCACTTGGACACCCGTCCCTTCCAAACCTTCAGTGGCAGTCCACTGAACTTCAGCTCCTCAGACTAACTGATGACGTAACAGAGCAATTTAACAATGGGGCTTCAACGTTGGCGCTATTTCTGGACGTAGAAGCTGCATTTGACCGGTGCTGGCACAATGGCCTTATTTATAAACTGCACCACAATTTCCCGGCTCTTCAAAATTATCTATACTTGCTGCACAATTTTCTAGAAAATCGGCAGTTTTACGTCCAAGTGGGCCGCTCCTCCTCACGGGAGCGAGTGATGCGGGCTGGCGTCCCACAAGGGGCAATAATGTCCCCTTTTCTGTATATATTGTTCACCAATGATTTCCCAGTGGACGCCAGATGCAAGGTCGCCATGTATGCTGACGACACTGCAATATACAACCACCATAGAAATCCACGTTTCGGCCTTGCAGAAATGCAACGTTATGTGAACAATTTCCTCTCATGGCAACATGACTGGAAAATCAAAATTAATCCCGACAAATGCCAGCTGATTCATTTTTCTAAGCGGCGTCACACTTTGGCAACGGACCTAACGGTCGATGGTCAAATATTGCACTGCCGTCAGCAAGTTAAATACTTAGGTGTCACCTTGGACCGAACAATGTGTTGGTCCACCCACATAAAAAATAGCGCCAATAAAGGCAGACAGCGGCTAAAGCTGTGCGCCCCCATCTTCCGTAGTAAACAGTTGCGACTAAAGTCAAAACTTATACTATATAGGTCATTTATTCTCTCGGTGGTCCTGTATGCATGTGTGGCCTGGGCTAATGCCTCCAAAACTGCCCTCAAACAACTCCAAACCCTCCAAAACCTCTCCCTCAGAAAAATCCTCTCTGCTCCACTCCTCACCACCACCCAAACTCTTCACCTCGAAACTCATATCCCGTTCATCCCGGAGGCAATAGACAAAAGAGCAATGGCGGCATGGACGCGCATTAGGAACCACGAAAATGACGTGATCGCTAACATCGGCAAAGGCGAGCCGAAGCACCGCAAACATACTAGGATAAAAATGTTCTAGAAGCGGCTCGGCTCGCCGACTAATGCGCGTCCACGCAACCTCGTCCCTAAGCCACATACATGTTCCGGCAGAGGCCCTCGCCTCGGAAAATATTCAGGAGCTGCCACCGCGGGACAGTGTATATAGTGTCAAAACTGTAAATAGTGTAGTGCGCTGGGACGCATATTTCTGGTGTGCCCAGTGAAGATGTGTGTGTATGTGTGTACGAGTGTGTGTGTGGGTGAATGCGTGCGTGTATGTGTCTGTATATAATTTGTAAATATGTACATATGTATATATAACCCAAAGACGAAACAGACAAAAGACAAAAGAAAACTATTCTCGGTGACCTACAGATGGTCACCGTATGGGTTTTTGTATATAGCGAAAACTGTAAATATGAACAAAGTCAACTGTAAATCAATGTAAATATAGCCTGTAAGCCGGGCCCATTGTACCGGCACCAGGCCAATACTTTTAAAATAAACTAACTAACTAAAAACTAAAGCGAGAAGGCGATGGTGTTGGATAGTGTGGCTTATATAGATAGCCGTGCCGCCAAGACCGTCATCACGGTCGCTCCTGTGGCAGATCATTCCTGGAATTGTGGCTTTCTGGTTGCCAGACAGATGGGTCTCTCGGACCAGAACAACGTGTACATTATTAACTACAAGGAAGTTTTTCTGTTCTTGTAGTTTGCAACGAATGCTATTGGTGTTCCAGGACTGCAGCGCAGTTTATATGCCGCACACGCTGATCGTTTACCCGACTGCTGTGTGCTTCGAGACCAGCCTGCCGTCAAAACTCTCGCCCAATGCGATTGCCGTACCGCTGAAGAGGCCGCTCCCTCGGGCAAATCCAGGAAATCGCAATGTTATGCCTGAAAGGCGAGAATATTACTGAAATTATATATTTTTTCAAGTATAAATGATTATTTAGTTTTCCATATTTAAGGAACCAGAAAAATGAAAATGATTATTATTGTCCATTACGAGGTAAAACAAATGTAATTGTTTTTAGTACACAAATAAATAAAATCCTTCCTGTTCATTTTCCTAAAAAAATTTAGATTACCGGGCTGAAATAAAACAAATTATATCCTTATCTAAATGGCAGCTGAAGCTACTCTTCCACCCAGCAATGCTTACACCTGGCGCATGCATTTCTCGCCTGCACTTCCCTTTCCCCTCACTTTAAGTGATGCTAGGTGGGAATGTGCTGGCCGTTCAACATTTTGGAGATGACATTTTGTTTGTGTGTGTGTGTGTGTGTGTGTGTGTGTGTGTGTGTGTGTGTGTGTGTGTGTGTGTGTGTGCGTGCGTATGTGTATGTTTTTCTTTTCAAAAAGCGCTCGAATATGTCAAAAACATATTTAAATATAGTTTCCTAAAGAAACAAACATCCTTAATATCACTGTTTTGTAGATCATTATGTCATTGGAAGCATTTTTAAATAACACCCTATATGTTTATGCATACCATCTCAAAGATTGCCTTGTATATAACTTTACAACATGTCAATTATTTTATACAATTAGCGTTGCTGTAAGAACCACATAAATATTTTAATTTCTTGGGCGATTGGCTTTATTTCTAGAATTAACATGAAATAACAGTAGCTTTAGGTTAAATTGAGAGAACAGAGAACTATTTTGCGGCCTTCTCATCATCAAATCGTAAATAGACAACATTTTGAACATTTAGTTAATGGTCGATTTGCATTTGTAATTTATTTACTTCTATGGCAACTATATTATTGTTTGGTTAACATTACAAATCTTCTGTTTCCAGTATGTATTTGTTTGGAATAGCAGTAAGTGTGTGGGACGTTTGAAATGTATTAAATACAATATAAATTAATTAATCGGCTATTTGAAAGATTCATTGATATCCTATAAAAGGTCAGCAATTTTAGGGAACAAATGTTTTCATAGAAGTTCCATAGTTTATTGAGCATAACCAAAATTTAAAAGCACAATGCTTTATTTAACATTGTGACATTGGCGCTCCTGTAACCCTAAGGCACCCGTGGAAATATCTTCCATATCATAATTTGAAGGACCCTTGCCCTCTCAGCATTCGGTTTTTCCAATTGATTCACCTTTAAAACTTTATGTAGGCCAACTGTTATATGTAGGTCGCCTCTGTAGTCTCTACCTTACATTCAAGAGGTCCCGAGTTAGAATCTCGGTTAGGTTGAGTTACACGGATAACATTTTTCCGCTGTTTTCCTATATGGTAAGAAGGCAAATGTCAGAAAATTTTAAGATCTATGCCACCCAAACTCATTTGAGCATCATTTCCCTGCATTTCGTTCATCGTTTGTTATGACCTACCTGATCAAAGAAGAAAAAAAGAAACAAAAAACACTGTATGTAACTAACTCATACTGAACTAGTTCAGCTCATCTTGTCTATTTATTTTCTTCGGGACATTGTTGTATAATTAACTGCTCACGACTAGCCTCTTCTTTGGGCTATTTTCGTTGGGGTGTTAACATAGGATGCCTCTAATCTCTCGCAAAAGCAACACATACTGCACTTCACAAACTAAGTTTTAGAACTGCACTTGACATCACACCACAAATGTATTCAGCAACTAATTTCCCCATTCACTCGCGAACACGATCGTCTATGAACTCTTGCAAGTTTCCAAAAGAATATTCTCGAATATTGTGGAGAGAGAAGGGAAAGTTCCAGAAGATTCTGGTTATCTGTCAATAGCACTCTTGTTGTTTGCGCTGGTGGTGAGCGCTGCCGCGTCTATTTATCTTTCCAAATCCCCTCCTGATAAGAAGTGATAGTCACTACACCATAAGATATCGGCACTCACATCTTGAGGTCATAAGATGCATTAGTGTAAACATGTGAAGCTTAATGAAGCTTTAGGCAGGACTCCAAAATTGAGTTAAGTTGCCCTTATGCCATTAGTGGCCTATCATTAGAGAGAAGTGAACAATTGCCTGATAACCTTTGGTCTTCAAAATCCCACGCTCATATGCCACAGTTTTATACTTTACAAAAATACTTGAATAGTGTGGTGTTTTTTTTATTTATTTATTTTATGCTAACCACTGATAATAATTTATGAAAATATTCTACTCACTGATTACTCGAAGTGTATGTGAGGTATTCAAAGAACACTAAGATACAAAACTAGACGAAAAAATTATAAAATTCTATAAAGTCCCTCTACTGTTATATGATACTGAGAACTGGGTCCTCAATAGATCTTCTAGAAGTAGGTTAGAGGCAGCTGAGATGCAATTTCTCAGACGAATATCAGGTTGCACATTAAAAGATCATGTGCCTGATATTAATATATAAATAGACTTACACAGCTAGCACTGCAACACAAACCAGAAGGCTGGCGTTAAGAAGGACGACCAAAAGCAAGATGGGAAGATGTCCTTGAGTGGGAACGGGCTTTACAGCGCAACCTTTAGGTGGAGGAAGAAGAATATGAAAAGGAAGAACAAGCATCGGTCTAGACCGGGTTTGCACCCCAGACCTCTGATTTAGTAGGTCAGCGCCTACCCAACTCCAGACCGACTTTGTGGCTTCTAGTCCTTCCCTTAAGTTACCACGTGAGATTGCTAAGTGAAGCTCTAGAAAGCTTTTATGACGTCGTTGAACGTTTCTTGAGCGTGCGGCTTGAATTTTTATGAAGCATTTTGGTGTTCGCATTTGCTTTACATGCTCTTAGTGTAGTGACATAAGAGTCTACCTATTAAACAAGTTTCCAGGGAGTGTTTAGTGCGCTTAAAGAGGTGGGATTACTCCGGCGGGACATAAACCACTGCTTATGGTATGGTACAGTCATTCCAAAATACCTGCCTAGGGAGAGAAGTTCATGTTGTCATGAAATATGCATCTACGTGGTATTTACTAAATCAAAACGCGATTCAGCTTTTAAAAAGCTACTATATATTTATTGAGGTTTCAAATTCAGCCATATGTTGCGCTATAAATTAATTACAGTACTCCATTCATTCTTATTTGCTGGGGTGTTTCAGATCACGATAATTTTTCTTCAACCGATTCTCATTTTTAATTTCTCTCTCGCCTTACTTAGAACCTAGAGCAGGTTTTGTGTTACACCCAAACATTTAACGCACGTTTTAAGGTCCTTTGCATAAAACCCAGTTTAAAAAGGTGTGTGTATGTAAAGGACGCATATAAAAGCGAACTAATGGATAAGTATAAAACTTGCTATTTAAGTTTAATATGTGTTTAGAATACAAACGCACACTTTTGAAGGAATATCATTCAAAAAAAGGAACGTAAAGTCTTTTACAACACATTTTTTCTCAAATGAACTGTTTTGTGCCACTGATAATTTTGAAACTCGTCATTATTAATTTAAAATTGTGAATACTTCGTCATTTTCACATCCTGTAGCTATTCCCTATTTCGCGATACTATACAAAAGTAATGAATTTTATCACCGACACATAACAGATCGCTCTTAAACATCGTAAAAATCCATAGAGTATATATCATGGTATGTTGAGCAATATGATAGGTATCACCAGCTAGATGCGCAGTAGACTTCCGTGCTAGTTGGTGTAGAATTGACTAGCCCGCTAGCCGCTTCATTTAACTGATATGACAGTGTTGGTGATAGTATAGCTCGCGTAATCGTTTTAGAACGCAAATATTTAAATGAAGGCTTAGTATGAGTCACCTACGCTCAGTAGCAGTATATTTTTTGGAATAAAAATGTAATCAAGAAGTAATTGAGAGTTGTTTTTCTCAAATCAGGGTCTAGATAGATTTCATGATCATTTCTTAACCATTACCGTGAATCAGAGAATGAAATCCTAGATTCTTGGATGCTATCGTTCCGAGTTATTAAGTCTGAGAATTGAACACGGGATATTAGCGTTACATTAAGTGCAGCTAAATTGAAAGTGACGATAAAGAGACAGAAGAAGAAGTGGTGAAAGAAGAAAGGAATTTAGATAAAAAACCAGCAGGAATATGAGGATTATGAGTTATTTTCCTTATTAAGCATCTCATTAAACAACAATATAAGAAACAAGCAGTAACTCAGGCACATCTTCCCAAAAGTGCAACTTTTAGAAATGTTGGCAGGCTATGTAGCATATGGATTAAGAAGACCAAAACCAGATTAAATTGTTTCGTTGCATGGGACATATACAAGCTACTTTCTTGCAGATAAATCGTGGCTTTCTTCGCTTTCAAAGGGAGGACTAATTAATTAAACCAACTGAGCAGCGACTTCACTCCGTCATTAGTCTAGAGCAAGATTTCATGGAAGTGCTTAAATAAATGTTCAAAAGTAATGAAGACCCTCATTGATAAAGGAATGTATAAATATATGCATATCAAACAACGCCGTACAGTGTTTTGTTCGAATGCGCGCCTTTGTTAAGCTGAAGAATATGGACAAGACAAAATCACAGAAATTCCTGGAAACAAACGCAGTGATTTGGAAAGAAAGAAATAAAATAAGTAGAGTGTACTACAACTTAATAAACAAGCCCATACGTTGTGCAGAAAGCACTAGATGACCTGCAATATTTTAGTGTATACCTTTTCCTTTTCGCGAGCTATTATTTAACGTTGTTTAATATTTATATTTAATATTTCAAAGAATTGCTCCTTTACCTTCAGTAATTTAAACCTAATGGTTAGAGCTAAGCAAAGTTTCTGTTTAATTAGCGATTTATTTTATACGGGAAATGTACATCTGTAACTTGATAACGATGACCACGGTTGCAAGAACCATGCATGACGTCACGGAGGGCGTGTGCTACAGAGAAACCTGCGCGTGATATCCGGCGTATTACTTAACTTACCGTGGCAGATATCTCCCTGTAGCTACAGAAATGTCTAATGAAACTCTTTTTACAAATGTCTATCTTAACAAGCATCATGTATAGAAAAATAAACATTCGTAAGAATGTGTATGTTACATAAAATAAACAATAATGACTAAATATAGTCATTTGAATGTAACACATGTGTATTTCATCCACAACTCACGTAAGGCAGTAGAAGTATTTTATTGGATAATGATGTTGATTTAGCATTACTAAAGCACATTTATTAAAGTTCGACTTTCTTACTCACAGTGAAACTAATATAGCTCCTTAGTTTCTTATGTGTATTCCTTGTATACTCTTCCGTGGCGTAATAATTTAGTATGCTCATGAAACTTGACATCCCTTATATAAATCGCAATAGGTGATTACGAATATATTTTTCCATTTAGACAGTATATGCTTAGTTACTTGAAAAGTACACAAACAGTACTCATATGGTTGCAATGGAAGTTGACGTTTGTAAGGTTATACAGTTTCACCACAACAAAATTCAACTAGGAGAAGCTTAAAATGTATAGACACCCAGGCAGAAACTGCATCACTAATTTCGCAGTGAAAATATCTTTCCGGGGTAAGGCCTACCGCCCAGCCGCTGCGTCCTCCAACTCTGCCCATCACAAGCGTCATGAGCGGGGCCATCAGCTATGTACTCATGTTATCAAATTCATTAGAACAATTTTTTGATTGTGTGTGCTTGTGTATTTTGCGTTTTATCATTTTTAAAGAGTTCCCAACATTTTGCTTCAAATATAAAATATCCAATATTAAAAATTAAATGCATACTTACGTCATTAGCTAATAATTTGTGTCAAATAAATGGTTTCATAGTGTTAGTCCCTTTCAGAATATTCTACCTCGTATGTTAAAATTATTTCAAATCCAAGCGCGTCATCCGCAGATGTAAGGAAGCTTACGATTATACTTTCTGTTTTTCATGCCAAACTCGTTACTACAATTAAGAATTCAAATGCATCTTGGAACGCATCGTTATTTTTAAATAATTCTTGGCAAAAATGGTGGATGTTGACAGTCAAGAATGCTCCACGGTAATGTATGAAGCTCGTCATTCAGAAGACACGGGCTTGTTTCCCAATGAGTGCACACGGGTGTTTTTACCACGATTTCCTTTCCATTAGTGCCCTTTCGTTTCAACCCCTTCTCAGCTTTCAAGGAAATATCCAGGTTTCATAGCGTACGGCGGCGCCGGATAGATGGCACGGATACTTGCTCAGAGCACTAGAGAGTAGAAGAGGGCTGCTTGGTCATTCAGTACCCTCTCTAAGGGTCTGCTCGCGTCTCTGTGAAATGTAGCATCCTATGATTCCTTGATCTTATTCCTTATGTAGTAAACATCGTGGGACAGTACCTGATTAAGTGTAGCACCCGCACGCATTATCAGCAGTCCATTGTTTATTTCAAGTAGGAAACAGAGATGTGAGCCCTACCATGGATTTGCTTGACATCACTCGCGCAGATCCGAGCAAGGTCATTCGTCTAAAAGTCCGCCTCTACCCAATATGTCTAGAGTTCACCAACAGCTGCCCTAACAAGAGAAAATTCATTCCCGGGAGGGGATCATATGTTCATCCGGCGTACTCCTAGTAACGTCACACAAGTGCTAGAGGTACGTACCAAGCACGGCGGCACTTGAAGCGATCGGAACACCTATTTAAATCTTAAAATGGATACAATAATCACTTCTCATGTGAATACCACCAATATAGAACTGTATAAGCCAGTAATCCGCAAACTGGCACTCGCAATTGCCGGTCCCTGCAAGTTGGGAGTACCCCTCCCTCTCCATCTCCCAGTCAAACGACTGAACACAGCAATTGGGTGTCGACTGTGCATTACTACTTCAAAGAGTATAGTACCTCTTAAATCAGTAAAGAGTCCAAGAAAACGTGCATGGAAGAATGGAAAGAACAACTTTTTATTACGCCTCAAAATTTCAGATGCTTCTTTGTTGAACAGTTTTACTAGGGACCTTCAAGAGCAGTGTAAAACGTCGTTATACAACGTGTAATAAAGACCATTCGGAATGGATAGTTTAGTAGTTCATAAATGTAATGCAAATAATATTATATATTATTTATATACCCAAACTAAAAACAGTAGAATCAAATTATAGGTCTCGCATTTCTGATGAGCATTTGTTATATGTCTGTAGCACTTGCTAGTTTAGTAAGATAAATTCACACACCATTACCTGCTCATTTCACTATAGATATTTACAGTGCTGCACTAAATATCAAAGCCGCTCCATCTACTTCCCCCTCCCTATGAACGTTCCTGCTGTTGTGCGGTACAGTACTTGTAATAACGCAGAGTTTCTACTTTGCGGGCCTCAGGTATAAGTTGTTGAAAACTAGAATGATCCAACTGTAAACATATGGTAGGGAAGAAAGAGACAAAGAGAGACACTGCAAAGGTACCCTGTTTCCCTCCACCAATCAGCACCTGTCTCAAACTAGAACGAACCAATTGTAAACATATGGGAGGGAAAAAACAGACAGAGAGAGAGACACTGTAAAGAAATGCTCTGTTGAGTGCATTTCTCTCCACCAATCAGCACCTTTCTGTCTGTATCTCTCTTTGTCCCCTCCCATATGTTTACAATTGGATCGTTCTAGTTTGAGACAGATTATACATTCATGAATTCTTTCTACGCAGAAAATGTCGTGCGAGCGCGCAACATGGGAATTCAATTGTTTAACATGTATCTTTGTGCTTTTGTGGGATTCCTTTACTTAAAGCAATAGTAGTAACCTTTTGGCAGTAACTTGCAAATTTAAAACACTTCCGAAACTCTTCAAAGAACTTAGGAATCACTAGCCAGGCTAGTGCAAAATACCAGGTTCAGTTTTGACGCAGCCCATGAATCAGGTGGAATAAAGCCCTTTGTGTTTCATTATTTATATTAGTCGCTTCAGTGTACATAAACTTCAGTGAGCCACAAAATTCATCTCATCCGTGAAATGTACCCACCTACAGCTAGTTAGTTTTATAAAACACAATTAAATCGCCTGCTTTTGTCATCATTGTAATTAACAGCTTCCAATATGCCTTTTATAGGAGTTGGGTATGATGAAAGGCAACAGATAACAGCTAATCTGTGTAACTTCTCGTTTATCGGTATAACAATTTTCTGGATACTGTAACGCAATGGTTTGAGACCTCAAGCTTGAAGTTCCTCAGAGAGAACTCTGGATATCTGCCCTGTTTCAGGATTGTTTAGAGACACAGCCTGCTAATATGCCTCTAGAACACGACAATTTAAAACACAATTAAGAAACGTCAGGATATTCGACAAATGTAATAATGCACAAAATTATTTTAAAAACTTGGAAATGGGGCAGTTAACCATTTCAGAATTATTTATTTCTTCAGCACACAGGTCAGTATGTAGAATGTACAAATAGTTACTGACAATATGTAGACCAATGTCTTCTAAAACATTTAAATACAATTCAAAGATTCGAAACAGATCAACAGTAAATTTAGTAATCACTCCACTAGTACCAAAAAGCACACAACCACTTCCCAATTTAAAATTTGTTATATGTCTCTTAAGTAAAGAATTCAAGTCCCATAGCGCATTTTCCCCCTCATCAACCCCTCAATTTTCTGTAAACTTTTTTCAAACTGGATTGAAATTCCCAATACCATTAGACTCACTGTAAGTCTCATTTGTTTTTGGTTAGTTTGAGAATTTCACAACTTGTTTTAAGACATGGCAGTTTCATCATTCGCTTTCCATTTTTTTTTTCTGGACATGATTCCAGTATTCTATTTGTTGTCCTTGAATCTAATTTAATGGAGTATCCCTTACCATTAATTTGGTAATACCCTTAACAGATTCTAGACCTATATATGGAATCAATGCCCCCATTTTAGCCAGTTAAAAGTATAGTACAATGACTTTTATTCTTGAAGTATTATTCTGTAGCGTTTATTTTATTTAGGTTGCTTAACATTTTCATTAGGAATTCTACCAAAGTGAGAATAATGTAAATCATAGGATGGAATAGCATAAGATAGAATAGGATAGAACAGTATGGGATAGGATAGAATTTCGCGGAAGGAATTCGTCATGTCGACCCTGAAGATCTCTTGTATCTATGCCCCTTGCGGGACACCCCAGAAGGAAGGATGAGGCAAGATGAGAAAGAGGGCGCCCAAACCAAGGAGTCGTGACAACAGATAGCAGGGTCCAGATTGAAAGTACAGCCTCCGCCCAGCCTACCCGCGGTCTTAGATATCCCACAAGGGTTTGGGAGACCGGGGAAGGTTTACACAGAGCATATTTCCTGTCATGCAAGGCCATGACTCCCGCCGACACTTACTACCTGAAAGAGATCAGTCAGTTGGGGCTCAAAGAAAATTTGAAGTTGGAGGCACAGGAAATTCGAGGGATGTAATGCATCTATCCTCGCCTAGTGATCTGGGGAAACCCCCGAAAAAACCCATGGATCAGGTATGCCGGCTCTTGAATACGGGCTACAAACGAAACCGATGGTGATCATCTCATTTATGACGATTGTAACTACGAGCAATATTCTGGCTGCGAAAGTGTAACTTCTGCTCAGAGTGGACCAACATCGATCATATATAGTTGTCGTTATAGCAAACAGGTGTTTCACTGTTGATTTTACTGCGACTTCTTCATCAACAAGGATTTCAGGTACTGTTCATTGCTACTATGCTTTCAGCAAGATTCTCCTTACTTAGAAGAAAGAAAACTTTCAGCTCATGTTAGACAAAAGTCACATAAGGATAAAGAGAAGTGGAAGAAGAACCAGGTAGAAAGAACTGGACGACATAAGAACATTCTCTGAGACTAAAAACAGCTTGATCCAAGCTTCTATCACATTAAACATTAACAAAAATTGTTGAAATTTCCTTTGCCATTAAACCGTAAGATAAAACTTAATTATAAACAAGATAAAACACGGTAAAAACTGAAACTAATGATAACAATATCTCGGAAATGGCATATGTCACAAACATTTTCTTGCTTCGGAGGTACGTACGTATTTTCAAATCTTCACAGAAATGATATTTGAAATAAATTGTGCACTTTAAGACGATATATACCTTCACTGAGCAGTAGGATTTGGTCTATGTGTAATGGTTTACCGATAACACAAGAATATCGACTTTTATTTTGAATGAAGAGGACATTGGGGTTATTTCCAGAAAATTCAAGATGTACATTTTATTTATCATACAAATATCTTAAAGTCGTGGCATTTTAATCAACATTATTGCAGTTATTTTTGAGAAAAGCAAATAATATGTGATATTTTACATTAAAGATAAACTCTCTGGTAGGAGGCGCTTTCTAAAAATGTATGTATCGCATCTTTGGAGGACTTTGAGTGTAAACAAGTTTAGTATTTATCCAACATTGACCTTCTGAGTATGGTAGCCTGTTGTCCATCCCAGTCTCTCTCCTTCTCTGCCTCTTTTACACAGTTTTATCAAATATGACTGACCTAAGGGTCAAACGACCTTCCGGCTGACAGAAGCTTGATTATCGATTTGATGAGTGTCGTGTTATGTGGGGTCCACATATAAAAAACCTGTAATGTGTCAGAAAAACGTTTGAGAGTTTACCTCCCATACTATGTCTCGTAATTCAATATCTTCATATTTTATACAATAAGATACTGAAATTTCGTCCATCATTTTAAACTTTACATTGTACGATCTGCAATACGAAAGTTGCCGCAAGTCACGATCGTTATAGGCAGATCTAAATTATGAGTAACTGAACCTTGGATGTGAAGGTTTAAGGATGCTCAAATACATAGTCGTCAACGCCCTTATAAAATACATCATGAAAAAGCCACAGATAAATTTCAACATAAAATAAAAATTCTATTAAGGGCAAAAATATAAACAACCAAACATATGACGCAAAAATGCAAAAAAAAAAAAAAAAAAAAAAAGTATGGTTATACAGGGTCCAAAAGCAAGAAAACTCTGCCTGAAATTTTAAGTCCTTAGATTCATATATATGATTCTCATCCACCAGGATCTCTGAAAGTCCGCAGTTGCAGAAGGTTTCGCTGGTTTCGCTAGGCCAGGGGAAGACAACCTCGGGCCGTGTGATGTGTTTAAACGAAGAGCCAGCTTGTACGTTCGTGTGACGTCAGGCGAGAGCGGTGTATTACTCTGCTGCATAGATCAGCGGCGCTTCTTGCACGAAACTGAATGAATATGAAAAATATTATTTGGGGATGTTTACAACATGCCCGGGCTGTTTAGAGAGAACCCCCTTCAGCCTAGTCTGAGGGTTTTTATTTGTTGTTTAAGGGATCTTAACGGCGTTAGTGCGAATTTTGTTTTTATTTTGTGTATTTGTTGATATTGTGTAGTGGTTTTGTGTTTATGTTTAGTTCCCCGTGTTTCACACTAGTTTGAGACCAGGCTTCAAGATGTAGAAACTTTGTCAACTACGTTTCAGATCTTTGCGAACCCGTATTCATTGGATGTTAGCAATGTTTCTAGCAGGTAGCAAATTGAATTGATAAATTTACAGTACGACGATTTGCTGAAGGACAAGTATAAACACGAGGAAGACTTGGCTGATTTTTATAAGAATGTTCCTCAAACCGGATTTCTGAGGTTATATGGCCTTGTTGCACGGATATTATGTAATGTTTGGTTCTACGTATGTGTGCGAACAATTCTTTTGTGTTATGAAACTTTCTAAGTCAAAATCCCGAAGCATACTGTCAGATCACAATCTAACATGCAGTCTTCGGTTACAAATGTGCCGTACATTACGCCCTAACATTGACAAACTAGTTAAAGAAAAGCGAAACGGCAAATGTCGGAAAATGTCCACTTAATTGTTCTGCATAGCTCTCCTCTAGCTCAGGCAAAATAGTTATAATTTCTGTTCTATTAGCGTTATAACATGACTGTTCACATAAACTAGAATTTATATATATATATATATATATATATATATATATATATATATATATATATATATATATATATATATATATGGTATAAAGCCGAAATATAATTATTTATAATCTGTGACTATTCCGTAATTGAAACAGTCAGCATTAAAATTGCGATGTCCCGCACGCCTTTCCTCTTGCCCCTGTGGCGTCACACGTTCAACTGGCCGTCGTTGCGGGCATGTGAGCTGAGAGAGCTGACGTCACAGCAGCGATACCTGTCTTCCCCTGCGCTAGGGAAACACACTCTAGCAGCACATGACGGACCGACAAAAGTTTGTCGCACAGCAAAGAGGAGCAGGATCCCGTTTAAACAGGTAACCGTGTGTAAAACTGCATTGACCAATGCTTAACCGAGTCAAGTTAACCTCAAAAAAGTTGAATCGCATTTTGTTCTTTGATCAGCCGATTTCGAAAAAGTAAACGGTCTTTGATCCAAATTGGATGCGTAATTCCACAATAATGTGCGAAGATAACAGATTCTTACTTGTAAGATGCATAGAGTAACTTATTTTTGACACAGCTTTGGTAGTAATTATGGGATATCACACAGCGTTTCGAAACAATTAATCACTGAAAAGAATTAAAGGAATATTCGGAGCAGCTTTTTCAGACATGAAGTAACTCGACAATGTTGCGATGAGGTTGGTCAGGAAATTGACCTGGATTGTGGATGTAAACAAGTCGGGCGCTTTCGTTTTCGTGTAATAGTTTGGGAGCTAACGCTTGTGATTGGCCTACACTCGCATAGTAAATAAGGAAAGACAAGGCAGGGTATGTATTTTGTTCTCAGGACGCACCGTTAGAAAGTGTGTGTATGTATTGAGCTAAGGAAAGTGCCACCCATACAATCTGCGGTGTCTCCGTAGGAAATGGTCAGAGACAGAAACGTAAGATACAAAATATGTTCAAAATACCGAGAGGTGCCTCTAGTGTAAATTAATGTAATGACTTTCCTTCCACCCGGCTTAAGGGTAAAGTCGTAAAATATCAATGTGGGTTGGTATAGGTAACTTCACTGCTCTTGTATTTGCAAGAAAGGAACACATCTAAGTTTTCCAATCTTGCAGGACATTGCTTTTAAGTAAATAATATTGACATTATTACGAAACGTTTATCTTTGCAGGTGATGTGGCTGAGGAAAAATGGGGACCGCGTAAACCTACTTACTGTGGGTTTGAGTCCCTACACCAGTGACCCGCGGCTTCAGGTCAAGTTCCAGTACCCCAACAATTGGCGGCTGTACATCAACCCAGTACAGCGTGAAGACGACGGTCTCTACCTGTGCCAAGTATCTACACATCCTCCCAGGGTGCTTATTACCAACGTCACCGTTTTGGGTATGTACCGATTTTCTGTATACAGATTAGTCTCATTGGAAGGAAACTTGGTGGCAGCCGCTAACTTAACCACTATGTCCCTTCATCTTCCGCGGTCATGTCTCCGAGCTTTCTCCTTCAGCAGCATTATGTTGTGTAGAGGGAGGTAGAGGTAGAAGTAGAGTGTGGACGAAGGGGATTCTACTCTGAGCCAACTGTTGAGGCTATTGTATGTCATACCCCGGAGGAAAGGATGAAGTGAGAGCGCCCTACGGGCGTGTTGGAACCCCAGCCAGTGCGAGGCTGCCTAATTGTGCTGGAGATTATTCATCTCTACACTCGGGTTCGTCAAGCAGCCACCAGTCAGGCGACTAAAATGCCACCCATCTGCCGAGAACACCAGTTACAGTGCTCAAAGTCCGCACACAGCAGCATCAAACGCCAGATCCTGAAAAACCCTATTGAAATGAAGATGAAATGAAATGGGGGCATGGGAAATTCGGTGATGTAATTATCCTTCCCGTCATTTTCCTGGTGACCCTGGAAATCTCCCGAAAAGACCCATGGAAGAAGAAGGTCGACCGTGGGAATAGAATCCAAGATCTGCCGAATGCGAGCGTTGCACCTTACCGCAGAACCATCTTGCTCGGTTTGTACAGAAAAGTCTTCTCCATCTTTATACTTTTACTTGTGGAACTACAGCAAGCTTATATAGACTGCACAGCTGACTTGAACTAGGTTATAATCGTTATTTTCGCTGTTCGAAATATGCATGACAAGTCGAGGAATTATCGACAACGAGTGGCGGCTCGTACCTTACAAACTAGGTGAAGTAGTTCACTTAAGCGTGCTGAAAATGCAATGCAAAGCCTGTGTTCCACGGTCCAACATTTTTGACCAAACTTTTTGTAGCGAATAGAATTGCACACAATGTCATTTGGTCCAATACAAATGACAGTTCACGTAGCAAGCGAGAGAAATAAACATGGCACATGCAAATATTAATTTAGCGATTGCTATATTAAGTATAGGTTTGGGATACATTTCCACAAGTCTGAGTAGGAATAAAATGTATTGGAAGTAAAAGACGTTGGCGGACACGGGCTTTGTTACAACGAAGAGAAGAGGGCTCTGGCCGAGGCGTATTGGGTCTACTCGAAACGAGTTGAGGTTAGAGAACCTGGAAAACTATCGCAATTTTGTACGAATTTGCGAAGGTTTATTTCTCAACCTTTTACATCATGCCGAAGGCAAAATTACTCATCAGGACACAAATATGAGAAGCAGAAAAGAGATAAGGAACCATTGTAATGGTTCACAAACGCACATGAAAAAGTGCACATTGTGCTTCTGAAAGAAATGGGTTACATTAATGAGATCTCTTTGTTACACACGTTATTTTGGTTACTTAAAAGTAAACAGGCCCAGCAGAACAACGGTTGCAACGGTTGCAAACTACGACTACTGCATAACCAAGAATCGTGATCGAACCAAGAGCGTTTGATTTTAATGTTATAAGACTTCCCTATTTTATTATCCTCTCTTTTAATGGGTATATCGATGATATCAGTGGGCCTCCCGGAATTTAAAACATCTTTCTCGCTTTCATCTTTCCGCCTGGAAAATGGGGTTTCTAACAAATTGCAAAGTATATCGTTCATTGGATTCATAACAAAACACTTATATTCCGTAATTTAAATATTACAAACACTGGAGTCTAGCAAACTCGTAAATTATACCGTTCACGGTTGTCTAAAACACCACGTTTAAGTTTACCACCAGCTCTTCCTCGAGGTAAACGACTATCTTCTAAGCGCGCGAAAACAGGAACCATCCCCTCTACCCAAGTGAAAGTATTTCTTGTTTGCCTGAAACCATGTGCATGCATATACTATTTCCCCATGCTACATCGTTTCGTGACGTCATGTTGTTATGGCAACCAAGCTGTTTAGTGCAGCAGTTTCCACCATAATTCCGTCTGCTTCACTTGCCCTTGCAGCTTATCTGAAGACCCGCTCCCACCAATTTTCCCTGCCGGCTACCTGGCTCGAACTTCCAAACAGAAGAAGGGTTGGTCAGTAACCCTGCTACGGCTGATAGCAGTTGAAATTTGTGACTAAACTGTTATAATGGCAGTAACAATGGCAACATTAACAAAAATGGACTACTACTATATTCAGGTGAAAACCCCTTCACCTGCTTCACTTGAATAACCGCCACTGACTGAAACTCACCAAGCTAGTTGGCGTCGCTGTAACGTCTTGGACTCGCGTTTGAGGGGTAGCAAATTCGATCACTGTCAACTGTGTACTCTTGACTTGGGTTTTTCATGTTTTCCGCTTGTCACCTAGGTGAATACTGGGGTGCTTACTTTGATTCTACTATTTCAATTCCAAAATTTCTCTTCGTTCCATTTCCTTATCACCTTTCAGATCTGCATCCAGGCTCGTATCGTGCCGTAAAAGTACCATCTGTTGTGTGGAGTAATTCACATGTAAAAAGAAAATGTTCAAACAACTGGTCTTCCCATAAATAAGGAACATAAACCAACATAACTGCTTTCTTTGGTATATCTCTGCTATCATCCATTAATTTAGGAGCAAACACGTCACACATGCAAAGTTCAATCAACATGGTATTTTCAAGCCATTCGTCTTGGAACAATATTGCTTGAGAGCGGCACAGTGCCTACTAACTTGGCGGCTTCTTTTGCAAAGGTTTACCGATGATGACAATATAAGTTCTTCGGTAATCGTATGGCTTTTACAACATTTTGCAATAAGCTGCAATACCTCATAGGATGCAAGAGTTGAATATGCATTTGCATTGACACCAGAATATTTTGCAGTTCCATTTCAGGATGATTTGATTTCGGCTGGTTTAGTTCTAAAACAATCTACTGACGTACTCTTGTGCTACAGGTAGGTACTTTATTTCTAAATGTCAGCGGAGTTTTCATGTCTCATACACTCATTAGAGAGGCTTTCATAGCTAATAACACATTGATGTTTAGGTTCATGTTGAGATCCAGTATATCTAAAATCAATCCCCAAATGATCACTGTAGTATTTTCTAATTTTCGCAGTAGGTCTTCAAACACTGCTCTTAGACGTAGAAGAGTTTAGTTCAACAGGCAATGACTTACCGCTTATACATTCACATCAAATAACTCCTGATCCCTTTTGTCAGTGCGCCTATCACGTTTTAACGATGAAATTTTCAACAAACAATCCATTTTCAATTGCTGTACACTCGTGGACAAAAAGAATAATTCATGTCGCGAACGCACACATAATTACATGCGTGCCTATATGCATACACACAGACATATACACTTATACCTTGGGTAGATGGACAATCAGACATACCAGAGGCTCCAGAGGTAGTTCGAGTCGAGTGGGGAAGCTTATTCCCCCACCCGAAGTGTCTTTACCGCAGTACCTAGCCGTTATACGGCTTAACCTGCGCGATAGTATGGTATTTTGGTCTACAGGGATTTAATCTCTGGGAATGTTTGGGATCAGGGGTATTTATAGGGGCAAGATGGATGTTGGTAGGGATTGGTCCATGAAACGGGCACTGCCCATACATGCTGATTGGCTGGTTAGTCAATCAGGTGACGCGCTAATCTCCTCCTGGTTCTGGCCGTCAGTCACTCACTGGGAGGTGATCTGAATTAGGGGATTTACTCTGTTTTAAGTACAGATATTCATTTTGCCTTTCCCATCTACGAAAATTAGCCCGTTGGACTTAAGATGTCCTTCGGCAATTTTTTAGATGGTAGTCGGCGAGGCTCTCTCTGGTCATATTGTCCCAGAGTGTTCACCAGTGGATTAGGGTGGTTCTGGAGTTTGTTGTACATTGTTCGAGCGCGGGTTTTAATCACGTCGACAATGTACGGGATGCCGGAATGTTCGTGAAGGATGTGGGCAGGAAATCTCCAACCAGTGTCATAGATCATCCTTAATGCCCGATTCTGCAACGTCTGGAGTCTGATGAAGGTGGACCAAGTTACAAGTTACAAGTTATTTATTAGAAAAGTGTTGGCCTGGTGCCGGTACAATGGGCCCGGCTTACAGGCTATATTTAACATTTTTTTACATTTGGCTTTGTTTATATATACACTTTTTCGGTGTCTACAAAAAACCCATACGGTGACCATCTGTAGGTCACGAAGAATAGTTTTCTTTTGTCTTTTGTCTGTTTCGTCTTTGGGTTATATATACATATGTACATATTTACAAATATATACAGACAAATTATATACAGACACATACACGCACGCATTCACCCACACACACACTCGTACACACATACACACACATCTTCACTGGGCACACCAGAAATATGCGTCCCAGCGCACTACACTATTTACACTATGTACACTGTCCCGCGGTGGCAGCTCCTGAATATTTTCCGAGGCGAGGGCCTCTGCCGGAACATGTATGTGGCTTAGGGACGAGGTTGCGTGGACGCGCATTAGTCGGCGAGCCAAGCCGCTTCTAGAACATTTTTATCCTAGTATGTTTGCGGTGCTTCGGCTCGCCTTTGCCGATGTTAGCGATCACGTCATTTTCGTGGTTCCTAATGCGCGTCCATGCCGCCATTGCTCTTTTGTCTATTGCCTCCGGGATGAACGGGATATGAGTTTCGAGGTGAAGAGTTTGGGTGGTGGTGAGGAGTGGAGCAGAGAGGATTTTTCTGAGGGAGAGGTTTTGGAGGGTTTGGAGTTGTTTGAGGGCAGTTTTGGAGGCATTAGCCCAGGCCACACATGCATACAGGACCACCGAGAGAATAAATGACCTATATAGTATAAGTTTTGACTTTAGTCGCAACTGTTTACTACGGAAGATGGGGGCGCACAACTTTAGCCGTTGTCTGCCTTTATTGGCGCTATTTTTTATGTGGGTGGACCAACACATTGTGCGGTCCAAGGTGACACCTAAGTATTTAACTTGCTGACGGCAGTGCAATACTTGACCACCGACCGTTAGGTCCGTTGCCAAAGTGTGACGCCGCTTAGAGAAATGAATCAGCTGGCATTTGTCGGGATTAATTTTGATTTTCCAGTCATGTTGCCATGAGAGGAAGTTGTTCACATAACGTTGCATTTCTGCAAGGCCGAAACGTGGATTTCTATGGTGGTTGTATATTGCAGTGTCGTCAGCATACATGGCGACCTTGCATCTGGCGTCCACTGGGAAATCATTGGTGAATAATATATACAGAAAAGGGGACATTATTACCCCTTGTGGGACGCCAGCCCGCATCACTCGCTCCCGTGAGGAGGAGCGGCCCACTTGGACGTAAAACTGCCGGTTTTCTAGAAAATTGTGCAGCAAGTATAGATAATTTTGAAGAGCCGGGAAATTGTGGTGCAGTTTATAAATAAGGCCATTGTGCCAGCACCGGTCAAATGCAGCTTCTACGTCCAGAAATAGCGCCAACGTTGAAGCCCCATTGTTAAATTGCTCTGTTACGACATCAGTTAGTCTGAGGAGCTGTAGTTCAGTGGAATGTCCTTTTCTAAAGCCAAACTGTGAATTTGAGAGTTCATGTGTTGCCGAGACTTGTTTTTGAATTCGAGAAAGGATACATTTTTCGAGCAGTTTACCAATAGTAGACAAAAGACTAATGGGACGGTAGTTTTGCGGTTGTCTGGTGCTTTTCCCTTGCTTTGGGAGCATGATAACCTTAGCTCGTTTCCAAGTAGAGGGGAAATAGCCTTGCTGCAAACAGGCGTTAAATATCTTTGTTAGTTGCACCAGAGCTTTTCTCGGGAGATGCTTAAGTTCCTCATTAACTTTGTCTGGACCGGCAGCTTTACCATTAGGCAATTTCCTAATGAGCTTGTAAATTTCCTGCTGTGTTATGGTGGGTAGTTGTTGCTCTTGCTTCTGCGCCACCCAGGTTTGTACCCATGTCTGGACCTCCCGTTCTATTTCACAGTTGGTACACTGGGTTTTCGGTGAATCTGTCTTGGAGACAGTCAGCGAAGACCTCGGCTTTCTCCTCTGCGGAGAAGTGCAAGCCGCTTTGAGTGTGCAGCGCCTCAGTTGCGGAGTTGACGCTCGTGGAAACTTTGAAAGCCTTGAGTAATTTCCACAAAGAAGAGTCCGAATGTGTGGTACTCAGCATTTTGTTTTCCCATTGTTCAGTTTTATTGATTTTAATTTGTTGCCGAATGATGTTGCGTAGCCATTTTGCTAGCACTTTATATTCAGGCTGACGGGTGTATCGCCACAGTTTTGTCAAGCGTCGTCTCCGCGCAATGAGTTGCTCTACCTCGGGGTACGTGCAAAAACCGGGTGGTCTTGTGGTGTATGTGGTAGCATTTCTCTTGGCTGTGTGTAGCGAGGCAGTAAAGTTTTCAATGGCGACATCTATGTCTGCCTCGCTATAGTATGACAGTCTGGGTTGCGCCATCCCGTGCATTTCCATGGTGAACTTATTCCAGTCGGTCTCAGCTCTACTTTGAGGGCCAGAGGCACTGGCTGAAATGCCACCCTGTATGTCGAAATGCACAGGAAGATGGTCGGAGTCTAGGCTGTGATAAACAGTAAAGTTATTTAACAGTGTCGCATTTTTTGTTAGTACGATGTCCAAAATCTCAGCGTCAAAGTGCCCTGATCGATGCCAAAAAGTGGGTTCTGGGGGAAGATGTACCTCAATGTCATCATTATCAGTTATAAATTCAACCAGGAGATTTCCCGCCGCGTTTGCCCGGCGTGAAAACCACCAGGGGTGCCGGGCATTGAAATCTCCTGCAATTATAACGTGCTCCTCTAAAGCGAGGATCTGCTCGAGGTCTTGTGTAAAGTCTGGAGAGTTAGGGGGCCGATAAAGTGCTACCAGCATAACCGTTTTACTATTTACATGTGTTTTAAGTGCTGTGCACTCTAACGCTGCCATTACAGGCAACGTAACAGAAGCATGAGCAATAGTATTTCTAAGCAAAATAGCAGTCCCCCTACTGAAACCCACATATTTTAATTGGTACTCGGTGAGTTGTTCTCTGCCATTGAGGTAGCCCTTCATCCATACATGACCCATTTTTTTTCTTGCCGAGCAAAATAAATCTTGATAAATGACTGTGTTGTAAACACACGTAAATGACAAGATCTTTGACAGAACAGCTACTGCGATTAATAGGCAAACATGAAAATGGGAATAGACATGCTAAACATGTAGCATGCACCATCTAAACGAAATTGGTAGAACTACTACTGATATATAATATTGGCGCTAGATTGAGCTAGTGTCAGTTGAGTGTAAAAGCAGATATAAATTACTTACTAATGTAGCTCAACGTATTATGTTTGTAATATTGTGATCTACAACTTAACAATTTAAGGGGTACTTGTCAATATGGCAAACAATTAAAGGGTTCTTGAAAATTTTGTTGGGAACCACTGCTCTATGCCATTGTGAATCAGAACATACCGCTTTAAGTTAATTGTAAAAGCAGGTATAAAGTACAATTCTCAACTAGCTGTGCTAGTCCCTGGAAGATAAAAGTTCTGTAACTAAAGTAATTAGTTACTTTGGGTGCTTGTACTGTTATTCTGTATATTACTACCACACGCTAGTCCAACTGCCTCTCGCTGCCCGCCGAAAGGTAGAAACGCCACTGCCCTGACTTGCACCGTGGAGTTCGGCAACTTGTTTAACGCACGAAGGGTTATGTACTTTCGGCGGGGCCGGCTGTAGTGGGCCACCTGGTATTCCAGCGATGTCTAACCTTCTCTCTTTAGCGTTTCTTACGTAATTAGCTGTCTTTCCCCACCCCACTCTTTCAGTCGGAAGGTGAATCACGTCTATGGCGTGTAGACTCACAAACAGTCAGCATCCAGTAATGGAAATAAGTAGGCGACTCCATGACAGTTTCTTAGTCATAATTTGAATTTTCTGGGTATGTCTTCAGATGACCCCTTTATTCTGGATGATTTTTGATAAATAGTAAACAGCAGGAGAGAGAAGGTAGCTTACCAAATAAAAAATGTGAAGCTTATTAGAACAAAAAATCTATGTGAAAAATTTTTTTCTTTTGAGTGAACCATTTCCGAGATATTGTTTATTTGTTTGAATTTGCCATACCATACATTTGTCAAATAGAAAAATGCTAGTCATCTTTTTATCCCCCTGACCTTGCAAAGGAAGCGGAATTTCAAGGTCATCACTTGGCAAACAGCTCTTAAAACATTTCACTATCGCTTAAAGTCTGCTGTATTCCCATATTCCTCCTGCACCATCAAGAAAGTTAGCAATAAGGTAATTTCTGAAAATCCTTGTGTCGATTTAAATGCAGTAGATAGAGAAATGAGCATTTGTAAAAATAGTGTGCATAAGACGACGACGACCTTTTGGCAGGCTGAGGTACAGCCCGATGATTATTTTGCTGCGTACCTACCCTTAAATTTTTGGTTAATGCTTATTTATTAAGGAGGCTATTTTGCCCCTTTTCTGATGACTCGCAGAAGTCAGCAATGTTTGCATTCTGTGGATATAACAAATTTTTAATAAAGTTTTTAAGATCTTTTAGACCTTATTAAATTTTGAATTTTGAGCCGAATAGCTCTTTGTTGGGATTATGTTTGTAGTTTAGATTTTGCTGCTGATGGGTTAACTACTTTGTTATGGGATATACCCGCAAGCCATACGGGGAACCCTATACGACCTGAAGCGGCGTGTTCTGGGGTCATAATCCCCTAGAGATCTAACCAGGGCGCTTTCATGAGTTGATAACTTGTCGTAGAATTTTGCAGCCCGGCGCCTAATTTCATTCTCCACGTATGGAAGAGATGAGGCTTCGTGAAGCAGTCTCACGGGGAAGGATAAGGGGACAGAGAAGATGGACCAAAGTTCTCTGTTCTGCGCTTTTTGGACCCACAGGAGCCAACTACCCGCTGCCATGCCCCACACTTCACAAGCGTAAAGCATGAGGGGGATAATCAGAGCTCGGAATAGGTGTAATTTCAGGCGGACTGGCATCTCAGACCTCAGCATAGGGTACAGTGAGGCAATAGCCCCCTGCGTCCGCACCGATGGGTCTCTAATATGCCCTCGGAATGTTAGACTCCTATCCAGTTTGACTCCCAGATAGGTGATGGAGTCTCTCCACTGGATAATTTGACCCCGAAGTTGGAAAGTGGGGCAGTCTGCAGGTGTGGGACGTCTCGTGAAGAGGATGGCATGGCTCTTGTCTGGATTAACAGACATTCGCCATCGTTGACACCAGTCATGGACGAGGCGGAGGTGTCTTTGTATAGGGTTGAAGGCTCTGAGGATGTATTTGTCGGTGCAGTATAGTAATACGTCGTCTGCGTATTGAGGTATACTGACCTGTGGTTCTATTGGGAAGTCTGCCATAAAGACACCAAAGAGTGTATGGGACAGAACAGAGCCCTTGGGGACTCCGCCTCTTCTTGGCCTTAGTGTGGAGGTTCGCCCCGCAACTGTGACTTTGAGGGTCCGGTGTTGGAGGAAACTGTGTAGGATGTGTATAAGTTGTGTGGGTAGCCCTAGGTGGATCAGCTTGTGAAGGAGCCCTGTGTGCCAGGTAGTTGAGAAGGCCTTTTCTACATCCAGAGACACCGCAGCAATGAATGCGCGTTCCTGGAAACCCAGCGCAGCAGCCTCCACCACCCGCAGCAGTTGCTGAGGCGTAGAGTGCCCAGGACGAAATCCGAACTGATGTTCAGGGATAGCTTGAATGATTCCCAGTAAAGGGGATAATCGGTTTAAGATCACCCTCTCGAGAACTTTCGAGAGGATGGACAATAGGCTTATGGATCTGTAGTTGGAGGGATGCACCGGGTCTTTCCCAGGTTTCAAGATGCAGATCACCCGAGCCTCTCTACACTCGCGTGGGAAGTGACCCAGGGTGAGGCACATGTTGAATATCCTAGTTAGGAAGAGCTCGGCGTTGAAGGGAAGGTGACGAAGCATGAGGGGAGTTAGTCCATCAGTTCCCGCCGCCTTTTTGATTTTTAGGCGTTGTAATGCGCCATAGGTTTCTCTGGGGCGTATCACCGGCACTCGTTCCGCATCCTCCGGGGGGCGTCGAAGAAATCGACGTACGTCTCGGCGGGTACGTTCTGAGAATCTGTAGTCCTGGGGATCGTCTCTTGGACACATGATACGTTCTAGATAGTCGGCGAACACGTTGGCATTGGCTTCAGGTTCATAGGCCAGGCCTCGGGTGCCCTGAATTGGTGAGTTGTATTGGCCGCGACGGTTTCGAAGATCTTTGGCAATCTTCCACACGTCCCCACTTTCAGTGTCCAGGCTGGCCATCTTGTCCTCCCACGCTTGCACTCGGTGCTCACGTAGTCGGGCTCCGACCAGTCGGCGCAATTGCCGTAATAGGGCTCTGTTGTGGGGTGTGCGATGCCTTTGGTAAAGTCTCCGTGCCGCCCAGGACCGGCGGATGAGTAAGATTATGTCAAGTGGGAGGACGTCTGGGGGTAAGGGTGCTGGAGCACGGATTGTGAGGTTATGGGCAGTTCTTGTCACGATTGTGCATAAGACGCCAGACGCCAGACGGAGTTCGAGTCGAACGGAGGTGAGGTGATTGTTCCTTCAATTGTCTGCACCACCCTAAGATGCCAAAATTGCTTACTCCCGACGGGTGATGAGGGGCTACAGTTAAGAACCCTCACATCTTCGCCATGGGTTAATCTGATTAACCGACTTCCACCTAATTAATTGATCTCAGGGTGCAACAAGTAAGCTAAGTCAGTATTTACCTATAGACAACATGTTTTAAAGCGCTTCAGATTGTTTAAAATATTTCAAAATATTCTACAAAAATCAAAATTTCAGAACATTCCATAATTTACATAAGCCAGAATGTTCTCTTCATAGCTACTTCTAAAGGGACGCCTTCTAAAGGGAAGTATTCTTGTCTGGGTATTCCCCGTAGAGGATGTTCCGACCACTTCAGCTGCCACTTTGAGGGTGCTGTGGACCTTTAGTACTCATGAATACTTCTGGAAGGAGTTATTCGGATTGGGCTGTACTCGGCGATGCAGGGCTCCCGATAACTATGAAGTACGTTTGGACGAAGCTCGGGCCTCAACATTCCCTGGTACTAACCTGGAGAACTAGAGGATAGTTGATAGCTACTATCGACCACACTGATGTCTCGATAGTCTTCCTTAACGTGCCTAAGTGGCGTATCCACTTCCGTCATGGCAAAAGCTGAAGATGCTGTATAAAATAGGTACCATCTCTAATGTAAACGGCTCAAGAGTTTTGACTCACTTGATCCCAGTGGGGGGGGGGGGGGGAGGGTTTCCACCTCCTGCCTCCATATTTATTGTCTCCATATTAGATAAGTGAGCCAAGTTTGTTGAAACTAGTGTATTGATTTGGGAAGTTATATCAGGAATAGACACACACACACACACACACACACACACACACACACACACACACACACACACACACACACACACAAGTACAAGTGCTCTTCCAGTGTTACTTTTTACTAAATGAGGACTACTCTTTATTGAACGAACCAAAACATTTTATTTGCTCTTTCCTTGAGCATTAAACAACACAAACTGTAATTTTATTAGACATTTTCATTTTCAAAATCTACATTAACCACATTCAAATAACTTAAGCTTGATTTCTTTACTTTTAGAGACATAAGCCACACACTAAGTCCATTTTTCATCTATTTGGGATAATTTCTGTTGACATTCTCCTCGGCCACGTTGGAACTAATTCCTCCTTAATTATCATTCATTGCACTGTCGTGTGGATTAGATTGGGCTAACCGTCAAAGTGAGAGAATGGTCATGTTTATTCCCCCCACCACGGAAAGCTTGTACCGCCTCCCTTTTGTTGGGCATTGCAGCGAAATCCAAATGGTGCTTGTCTGTGACCTGAATAACAATGACCTCCCACGTCGTGCATAAACCACATAAATATCACGCCCTCATCTCGTGCACAAGATGTACCACAACTTTAATTGTCAACGTGTTACACAGTTGTTGCAGAAATACCCGCCTTGCTAGAAGATGAAAAAGTGAAATCTACATGATGATGTTAAAGAAATACCTACATATAGTTTAACAGTAATACACCGTCATTGTAACCGGGCATCTAATTCTGAATTCAGGAGGTCCCGGGTTGGATCTCCAATCTCCGACCAATCTGACCAAAGACTTTTCTCGATTTTCCTTGGGCAAAGACAAATAATGAACTGGATACTCAGCCAATTTAGCCTCGTTAGATGGTTTAAAATTTCAGTGCGATGCTTAAATTAGCTTCCGCGTTATGAAATGTTAAACGTGGATCTTATTGTTCTGTGGCAAATCCTCTATAGCACTCAATTTTTAAAAATTTTATTGCATGTAGCTGATTATAACGTACAGATCTCTCTTATAAGTTTGTTTTAATGGTCTTCGTTCAAACAAAAAGAAAAAGAAATGTTAAATTCTGTCATTTGAAATTTCTTAAGGTTTACACAATAATAACTCAAAAACCGTTCAAAAGAAAAAAAAAATGTATATGACAGATTTAATTACTTGTGCTTTGGAATTCTCCATGGCAATATTCAGAAGAATTGGACGAAAACTGAATCGTGTGAAACACTTTCTATAAGTGAATATGGGGACAGATATTTAAAAAACATTAAACTTCAAAATAAAAAAACGTATTTTTAACTTACATTATATATTTGTTTACATAAAAAGTAAAAAAAAAATTTTTTTATTTTATGTGTGACCCTATTCTTCTGATATATTGGCTTCTTGTACTGTGAAGACAGTAATAAGTTAATAAGACTGTTCATCTCCAATGGATTCCAGCACACTGTGGAGTCATGGGGAACGAAGCTGCAGACTCACTTGCAAAGAAAGGCACAACAATAAAACAAAAGTCTAAATTCAATTTCTCATATTCCTCAATTAAACGCTTGATCATTAAAAAATTTTCTCATTCATACCTACAAGAAATAGAAACAAGTGCCAAAGATAAAAAATGGAGCACACTACTTTCCAACCGAGATATAATCCCACAGAGACCAAGGAAAACAGCGGTTGCAGCCTTCCCACTATTGACAAATCACGACTGCTTAGCAAGTCATCTCTACAGAATAGGTATCTCAGCCTCACCAATATGTGTCCTGTGTAACGATCCAGCAGAAATGAACGAAGACCACTTGAAAACCTGTGAAGCATTAAGATCAGAAGAAACTACAGTTCAAAAGTATTGGAAAGCACGAATGCTAATGGCTTCATTGCCAGATGCAAGGCACTAGAAAACAACATGTGTGACCCTATGTATTCTTAAAGACATGGAATAAAATTTTTGCTAGATTTCTACAAAATTTCAGTTGTGTATTTCCTTAATTCAGCACTTCTAGGATCAAGCGGGCGAAGGGGGAGTATGGTAGAATTTGCAGCCTGTAACTGTTCTTGTGGCAGGAAGACGTTGCTGTGTTCGCCTGCCTCCGCGGAGGGGAGATACATTCGGTTACCGCCTTTCTCTGGATGAAAGAGGAGCGAAGTTTGACTCCTGGTAGGTCCTCGCTCCTAACTTTCCCTGCGGGATTATTAAACCTATTTCTTTGTCCGCCCTCCCATCTCAGCACTTTAATTCTTGCAAACATTTGTCTCAAAATATTTCACTTGCCATAATTTGCTTGGTTTAATTTCCTCAGTAGCTTTACAGAAACGGTCGCCTGAGAGTAAATTATGAATTACTGAATGTTTTAAATCTATTTTTGGACACAATTTATATACTTCAGCCATTTCTCTAGGTATTGACATGAAAAGTTTAACTTGGCGTGAAATAAGAAAGTATTTCGCCAATAAATTCACTCGTGCATTTTACCATACGCACTACTTCTGTGGTAAATATATTTTTGAATTGAAGATGTAATGAGACAGAATACATTAGTCGATTTAATGCGATAGGCCAGGATTTTTATTTGATTGATTATGGCAATAATCATCACAGAAGGACTTAAATACAACAGCTGGTGCTCTGATGTAGCAAAAACAGACAAATGTCACTGAAGCGATCAATAAGATATCTGTCATTCATTGTGTCCGAAAATCCATGTAGAAACTCTACAGGATCGTGTTTTTTGGAGGAATACTAGAGCAAAGTTATTAAGCGTAGGAGCTAATCATCTAATGTTTGCTAAAATGGCTGATTCATTAATGAAAAAACTGATGCTTTTAACAGTGAGGCAACGTAAATCTATAAGTATAATAACATCTTAGAGGCGTCAAGAACCTGCAGCTGATACTAAGGTACATGAAGCTTATAGTCTCTAAGGTATAATAATATTTATAGGCGATTCATTGTGTTGTGCCGGATAGATTACTAAAACTTCAAGCAGTAATTTCTGCGGGATTCATAACCTCAAAATGTTACTGTTAACCAACAAACGCTGGAAGATGCTGATGTATCCATATACGTTAAGTGCCCCTGTGGGGCCCGGGACTCCAGACCTCTTCCGATCCGGAGGACAAGACTTTACTGAGGGCAAGCACCTGCCAAACATCTTTTTGCAGGTTTTTTCAGTCCTCATAACTATCCCTAAACTGGAATATTTCCTTCCAAAGTCTCTTTGTTCTCAAATTATTTCGTTACATGTATCACTATTATCTCTCGTCTGTGGCGACGTACGTAACCAGGGCCGGTGTAATAACATTTCAAAACAAGAATGTGCAAATGGTAATTTATTTTGCCTACGCACAGATACGTATAAATAAGTTTCAATGAAATTGCATAAATTAAAACATGACATTTACCATGCCCTTTCCAGTTTAGCGGCAAAATAAATTGCCTATACATAGCATTGTATTAAATTATTAGCACGTGATTAAAAATTCCATTTATAACTGAAAATTATACAGGCTTTGCATTTTTTAAATCCCGTATACGACTACCAGGGTTCATGTAAAATAAAATATTTAATGCCTTTTAATCGCTAAAGCAGAATGAATCTTGTTCAAAGCCACTTATGGTATGGTAAAAGCTTCATAGCGTTGTGCATAAAGCATACTGATGTGCAGCGTGTCCACAAAGTAACCGTAGGGCTTTATATAACAAAAAATAATAAAACTGTGACACTGATATTGAGCAACCCTTTACGAAAGAAAAAAATTCAACATTCCTTTCCAGATTTTAAACGCTCTATTACTTTCTGAAAATGGGAGCAACTCATTTGATACATACCCTGCTGGAATAGCTAGCTGAAATTAATGTTGAAATAGGTATTTGCATGTTTCTTTTTTATGTTCGTTGAAAAGCGATTTTGAAGCTATTTATGTTTCGTGGCATAATGATTTATGCAGGTGTATATGCTTCTTATACTTCCAGGCGGGATCTCAGTTCTTCACTTTCTTTGATTTAATGGACGATGGATTGGTCCGGGAGGCCCAGTAATGTGGCCTCCGCGTTCGTTGGACTCCATTCCATCGAATTTCTGGTCATGGGGACATTTAAATGCATTGGTGTATGCCAAACCCATCAAAATGTGGACACGTTGCACAGTTTTGTAAAATGGCTCACGTATTTTTATAGGAACATTAATTCTAGTTTTCACCTATCCCAACTCCTGTTAAACTATCGAACACTTTTTAAACAGCCTGTATATATAATATATAATACAGATTGATCCTCATTTACCTTCGATCTTTTTATCTTCTTATTCCGTTTTATATTTATTTATAGCGCTCTTTGAATACAATTGCACTTGATAAACTATAATTTACTTTTATACTCCAGATTTCATTAAATTCCTTTTACCAAGCGTTGCTATTTATTCCACCAGTGAACTGTCCACAGAACTCACTGAACACTTACTGTTAACTGGCCATTATTACTTCAACTAAGCTGGACTGACACCGACGAATAGACTCAGTGAATTCACCTCAGTTGACTTCTTCTTTAGGGCCCAAGCACAAAGTGAAGACTAAACGGACCGAACGAATCTTCTGGAGCAGAAGGATGGCATCTTTCATACAGTGACCATTATTCTGCTGACATTTACGGAAGTTAGCTGGCCGATTTGATGTCCCTAATTTCTCTGCGCCAGGTAAATAGCTTTTCGACCACAACGACACTACTTTCACCTTCAGAATCATTATTTACATACAAGTTAAGTTGCTCTAAGCTTTTCATAACTAGATACTGTGTGTTCAAAATAAAAAAAAGACGATATCGCTTATTATGTTGTAGGGGCCAGGAAACTGATCAGTTTTGAAATAGTTGAAATTTCCCTGTCCGGAAATGTACGGTTTGGACGCTTTAGCGCATTGAAATGTGAGATGGTTGTACATTTCGTCAATTAACGCAACATCGACCTGTCTACACCAGAAACGGGCTTCAAACTGTGTACGTCATTGCAGAACCTAATCGGCGGTGGTGAGCCTTATGTACATGACCCAATAAGTGCGGTTGTGTTTCAAGATTTTGGAACGTTATGTGGGCTCAAGCTAATGCTACAGGAGTGCCATACGCTATATTTGTTATACAACACCACAGAAAATAGTCGAGAAGTGTCAGATCTGTCGACTGTACTTGCCATACAGCTGGTCCTCCTCTACCAATCCATCGATTTGGATATGCGGCGTTGGGATGATTCCGCACATTTATATAAAGGTGTGTTGGAGCTCAAGTCGGCCATTTCAGGAGTTGAAATGTACGGTACGTGTTGCACTGCTGTTATAAACGTTACTGTTCTTGAAACTATATAAGTAACGCAGTAGGATGCGCAACAAGGAGGAATGGGAGAAATTTAGGGCATGCGATGGAATGTTATCATGTTCAGCTTGTTCGTTCCAGGACACAAATGGCTAAAGCGTTATATATCTTCCGTATTAAGATACCAAAACGAATGTTAACGAATTGTCACAACCGTTCGTTCTCAAATTTAGACGCCCTCCAGCGTCCAAAGTGGCATTACCGGACAGGAGTTCCTATTTGAAAATCGATCAATTTACCATCCCGCACAACATACTGTCACCGCGCCCGCCGCATCTAATTGCCGACAACAGCAGTGTCACCCATCGCATTATTGTCGGCACTACCGCAAAGGAGCCGAAGGAAAGAGACAGAGAATGGCCGCATTGTTGGGGCGCTTGCCGAAAGAGAGAAAAGGATAGAGACTTCGGGAATCTTCTGCTTTGTATTTCACCGCAATAACTGGACGTTCCTGAAGCTTCCAGAAGAGTGCCTGGGAGATATAAATAGCGGTAAAGTGTGAGAAGGAGCCAGAGTGACAGACGTATGCGAAGCGTTGAGTAGTCGTGCCGACGGAGTGACAGACGTATGTGAAGCGTTGAGTAGTCGTGCCGACGGAAAGGACAGACGTACATATGTGAAGCGTTGAGTAGTCGTGCCGACGGAAAGGACAGACGTATGTGAAGCGTTGAGTAGTCGTGCCGACGGAAAGAAGAGACGTATGCGAAGCGTTGAGGAGTCGTGCCGACGGAGAAGGGACAGTTTTGTGACGAATTTGGAGCCGTGCTGTTAGTGAATCGGAAAAGACTTTCTTGCTGTTGCAACGAGTGTAAAAAGTTACTGTTTACGGAAATAAAAGTGTATATCCCGACTACATCTGTCTTCTTTACTTTTCAACCCATCAAAAGTCACAATACTAAGCGTTGTCGGTGTTCTTTCGGGACACCCAGTATATAGTTGAGCTTAGAGCAAATTAACCTCAAATTTTGTGTGATCATTTAAAACGAAAATACGAAGGAACCTAACTAATAAACGAGAGAGAAAGGGAGCCGCTTTCTTCAAAAGCAATGCAGTAAAAATCATAGAACAAACCTATAAACAGCTCTCCTTTCCAGCTTAATCTCAAAGGATGTTGTTTACATTCGCGACAGCATATCTTTTTTGCTTTTGTCTGCAAAACACTATTTGTTTAATCAGTATATATTTATCGGGAGATCGCCGCCGGGCAGATGGAGGGCTAAAGATATCTAAGTAGACGTGGCAGATGTCCTGCCCGGTGTAAGCACCAGAAGCATTATTGAAAGGTAATCAGTCTTCTGGAAGTTTCCTTTTCTCCCACCACCAGATCGTGTGCCAGCGCCTTGTTACAGCGAGGGGAGAGATGGAGAATGAGTTTAACAAGTGCATTTCCAGTACTGCAAAAAGTGCTGTGTTCTCCAGTGAGATTGCGACGACTGCTTTCGCGTGCAACAAATGTTTCAGAATACTAGAGACATATTGTGCTGGGTACCCCAGGAGTTAGTGCCTAAAGAGCAGGCAGCATCGTACGTACTTCAAACCACGGATAACTCACGAAAAAAAGTGAAGTGTCAGTGAAATTACAATAAAATTAAACTAGTTCACATTAGTGAAATGACAGCTAAAAACTGCAGGAAGTCACAGTATAATGGGATGAGTTTTGTGTGATATCAAATAGGCAGACAACCTAAAATCATTTTGCCAACTATTAAAGCTACAATAGTGAAATTTTAAATGTGATCATATGATAATGCATAAAGAATTTGAAAACGGGCAAATCGCAAACAAATCTATTAATAAATTGTAACACTTTCATTCATTTTACAAATCCTCATACATAAATCCAAACATTTCCCTTTCAGTGAGCTACATGTTCATACAAAACAATTATATATGTCTTCTTTGGTTTCATTCATTTGAAATTGTTCTAATTGAGCATTAATTGATAGGGTATCAACCCAATAACTAAACTTGCGTTAATTTTAATCTTATGTTTTTGCAGTTCTAATAGGTTTATATTCTAAAGAAGTTAATAATTTAAATACACACAAATAAAACCATTTGCGATCACTTTTTTTATCATAAGCGAAAAACAAAGTTTCAATATCTCGTTACGAAGTTAACTTGACAACGCGATTTTCCTCCCTTATTTCGTAACTCTCCGAGCTTCTCTAACAATAAAAATTATAACTCGAATGCGCTTGCGCGTGGTGTTACAATATAAGTAGCTGAATTAAAACACACCGAACTTTAACTTCAGGGCATTATGTTCGTACTCCTTTACGTGGGCTTTCATCCCCCCATAATCTACTGCACCAGAGATGTAAAAGGTAGCTTCAGCTGAGAATATGACATGATTATCAAAATGGGATAACATTGAATAGCTAGCTTCGTCCGTGTGGGTTTGTCGATTGGTTGCAACTTCTGAACAGTTTGATTTTGTCTGCTTGAAGAACAGTGGACTCTGGAATACCAAATTATAAACGGGCCTACTGCGCTAAAATGGTTGCCTAACATCTCCAACATTAGCTGAGCATCTTTGGTTTTGTTTTCCTCTTCTTTCTTAATACAGAACCTAATAGCTGATTACACCATTTTATAATGGCACAACCCTGGAACAATTGCACTATATGCTTCTTCAACACGGCTTAGTTCATTTAGTTTGTTTCGCCTCTAAAGTCTTGTTTATTCCAACTTTTCCTCAGTCGTCCCATGTTCATTAGTCTTTCTGGTTGATAGTTACTTGCTATTTTGGGAAATCGATTTTCTTCTACTCTATTTAAGTGCTTCTATGCACTATATTCTTTCTAAAACTTATTTCCACTACAATCATGAACTTTAATTTCGTTAACCAATAAAACACTTTACTTTCGTTTAACTGTGAGTTTCACCTTTGTAACTGTATATGTTGTCATACCTCACCCAGGTGTATAAATTTCACAAGCATCATTGTTACAAAACAAGAGAAGATGAAAATCATTTTACCAAGTGAGTGAGAAGATATTCAGAGTATCGGAGGATACTGTATTTGGTGTTTGTCTGACCTAACCTCCAACTAACTACAAATGACACGAACCTTTTGGGGATTTTAATTTTTGGAACTTCATTTGTTTTGCAAGAGTCCATAGAAGCCAAAACCTATATTTTTTATATATTCTCTCGAACTTCCGCGGCAAACATTAAAAATATCTTGGCTATCCGGGTTTTGCCGCGTCAAGTGGATAAAACCTATGTTTCAACCATCTTGTCGTGGTCGTTGGAGGTGTCCTCTTCTTCGGCTGAGTCTTCAAGATGAGAAATCAAGAATATACAAGAGCCGAGAAAATCGAACTGTATTAGTGCTTGTTCTCGCTTGTGTTCTCTTCCCAGCTCTGCGCCCGCTTGCACCTTAAAGCTTACCACCTTGGTTACCTCTCCTTGTAATCCAAGCGAAATGCCGGTTTTCAACATGCACAACTACTCTATCGGCGATGGCCATAGGTACCCTATCTGTTTACCTGAAATAGTTCACATCAAATATGTTGAGGTCATGCTAAGATCTACAGAATGAATGCGTTGACTGTTATCGGTTTTTTATTTTATTTTTTAGATACTTTCCATTTTCAGCGGCTGCCTTTTACTCTTGCTGCAATTCTACAAGATATTCTGTCCATCGCTGCCCTTCCTGTAAGTCTCTTCTCTGCATGTGCATGACTGTTGACTTCATCCATCTATGCTTTCTTTTTTCGGGAGTTGAGGAGCTGGCAACTTCTTTGGCATCGTTCCTCCCTCATTTCTCCTTGCTTATGTACCCGTAACATTTTGGAGGTCTTGTTTATAGACAATCAATGGCGTTCCTGCTGCATCCGTGTCCAGTCGTATTCGCCAGTATTTTTTCTGAGCATTTTTTTCAACTGCAACCCGCCGTATCTTAAAATAGTTCAGAGTGTCTTAATGATATTTAATTTTGTTTTAGATACTAGTCATATTTGTGTTCCAAGTGAATCCATATCACGATCCCATTGCCTTTTGTGCAAGATTAATTATATTATATTTATTTCACTTGTACCAGATTTTTCAATAATAGATCCAAGGTATTTGAAACCTTAAGCTTGTTAAACTGACGTAATTTTTTTGTTCCAGTTATATGCCAAATTTAACATCCAAGGTCATAACGGTGGTTTTCTACTTTGGAACATCAACGATGTTCTCACTTTGTGATTGTTTTGTTTTTTGTGTTGCTATTATTTTGGGTTACTATCATACACATTCACACTTCCACTCTAGAAATGGCGGGATTATCCCCTGGCTAAAAAAAAAGCCCACCGTTCAACCCTGAATCGAACCTGAGACCTCTTTGATTTGAAGGCTAACCTGCCAAGCACTACACCATAAAGGCATCGTGATAAAACTTGTTTTTGCAATCCTAGGTTATTATGACGGTATAAATCGTGCGAAATTACCCTCTTTCTGGCAACAGTGACAGAAAATGAATGACGTAATTAGCATGGCAACAAGGCAACAATGACATCATCACCGCCACGACATAATTTTCATCAATTTGCCTGTAAGAAAACCTGAAATAGTAATGTCGTTACATTAGCCAAACTAACGCACTTTTTGTTTCCCCGTCCACAAAACATTTTGTATTCTTCTGAGTAAACATGTTTTGATTTTTTCTGGAATTAATAAAGTCTCAGCTCCGTTCAAACTGTCAAGTGGGATACCACTCATAATTTTATCATTACCTTCCAACTTTATAAGTGTGGAAACAAACGAAACATCTGTTTGGCACCTATATTACGTCATATATCTGCGATCTGTGATGCATTATAATTTTTCATATAGCAAATTAACTAATTATTTTTACGTACTTTAATACTAGGATTACATAAAACGTTGGATGTAAGAAGTGTATAATCTTTTAATAGGATACTTGCAAAAACGCGCGTTCGCTTTCATTCGCGCGCTAGTTTTTATGGGAATTACCACTTCACGTTACTTTCATATATGGTGTTTGACAGCTGCATGTATTATATTTAAAACCATGTTTTCGTCACAAAAGAAAAAGGGAAATAAATTTGGTTAAATGGAATTTAATTGCATTTTGCGAACATTCATTTTGATAAGCCATTCTATTAAGGAAAATTTACTTTGCAGGCTTAGACATAACCAAAAGATGTTTTTTTAGCGAAACTGGAGGAGTTAGGATTTCAATACTGTAAACAACTCAAGGTAAGTTCAACAAATTTGAGTGACTGTGAAAACAACTCATTGCAATGAAACGACACTGGCTGTGAGAAAGCTTATGAATGATGTTGAGGAGAAGATTTTGAAGGGAAAGTACAAAAGAGAGGATGTTTTCATTCTTTCCATCCGATGATTCCAACAGACTTACTATTCGGTTTCAAACGGCTGCAATTCTCCGTGCGTCTGACCTTCGCGATGACCATCAACAAATCACAAGACCAGTCGGAAGTTTGCGGAATTAACTTGTAACTCCATGTGTCGCGCAGTACAACAGGAAAAGAAAAACGTTGTCTAACAGAAAGTTTTGCATTAAATATTAACGACATTTATTTTTCATGCAAATAAATTACAGGAAGTATAAATGAGTATCATTTAATAACCAAATAACCTCAAATCATACACGATAGTCTAATATTATCGATCTCAATGAATTGGAGTTTGAAGGTTGATTAGGATAAATAATCACTTATGAAGAGTTACAATTTAACCAATTTTAGGTTGAATGAGGTTCACCGTGTGGTCCAGCATATAACTATTTACACTTTCGTAACAATGTTACAGTTATTTTACTTACAAATAACTGTATCGCTTGCTTCTTTACATTAACGTGTTGGATGCAAATAGGTTTGATGTTAAACGCTTAAGAATTCAGACGCCTGAGTACCACTTAAGCTTCACACTCATTTATTATGTTGAGTGTGAATACATAAATGTCTTAAGTTTCATTCATAAACATTACAGAGTCAGGAACATTCAGACAGCTTATGCTAAAGCAATTAAGAGTATCTCCCCATCTCATAGTGTATTCTAATGCGTGGAAACTAGGCCAAGGAAATACCTCTGTCGAAACATTATCCCGCCGCAATTTATATTTTTATTCTCCACGGACGCGAACATTGAGTGAATTTTAATGCGTGTGATGTAACTCAATGAAGCATCCCACTTGGGAAAAGCTTGCTGAAGGGTTAAGCAACTGCAGGAGCGCACGCGCGCGCGCGTCACTTCGTTTGCTTTGGGCGACGGTCGAAGCGTTCTCCTTTAATTTGATTTCCTTTCTGTCGGAGCCCGCGCCGCGGCGGCCGCTATTTAATTAGTATTTTGTTCTCTCCAAGTGTGTTTCAATGATACATTTCCAGAAATGTGTCTGCACTACAGATGAGCTAACTGTTAAACTTTCCTCTAACTCACAAATTAGTCGAGAAAAACCTCGTACGCTACACAAGAGGCTTAACGTGGGGGGAGAATACCAATTCGGAAAAGTTATTCCTACCAAGGGGAGTAGGATTCCAAAATTAATACAAGCACTGAATGCAGAGAACTCTTGGGAACTGCTTACAACAAACGGAAACAACCCAAGTTTGTAACTTGGCTAGTGCATCGTCAAACCTCTACACTGATTGAAGTCAGATTTTAAAATTATCATTTGTTTGTACATCATATCTCTCTGCACACATTTGCTAGTGGAGGCGAACGTTTGCGTTGACATAAACGTTTGATAATTACGATATATTTATACATATTTGGAGGCTGATGGAAATATTAGCATTTTAGAAGAAACTTTACAATCTATGTAGCTGTGTTGCACCAGAAAACAGTTTTAAACTTCTAAAAATCTCATGTTGACGACACATCTGCCTTTTTTGGTTCATTATTTATAGAAATTCACTATTCATAAGAGCGCTAAATTCTCTCTCTGTTCATTTTTACTTTCTCTACTATCTATCGAAGTCGAGATTTCACCGGAAATATGTTTTGAGGCCCTCTGAATTAAAAAAAAAAGAGTATTTTTAGAAACGCACTCACTTACCTATGTAGGTAGAGAAGAAAAGCTTTCAGAATAATCTGGTTCTGTACTGCCCTTCTGATGTTTATGCCAAGTGAAAATAACTCACTTGTTTTCTTATCTCTTCAACCGGCCAGTAACAGTCGCTTGGTTGGGTCTTCATGCGATAATCGAGACTCATAGCTGCATCAGAATATTAACCTACTGCGTTTGATTTAAACGGCATTGTTTTAGTGAATAGAGCAGTAATTTAATAAAATCTGAAAGCGAACTGTGAAAATAAAGTCATATTTCAAGGAGATCTGGAAATTCCTTCCTAATCTGCAACTAAGTGACTATAGGTGAGTGCTTCGAATATGTATACCTGCGACGATGACTTAATTGTTATAAAGGACAAAGAAGATACTTCAAAGATACTGTGTACTTCATTCGATTTATTAAATTTTAAAATGTCCACTTAAAATTGGTTACCAAAGTATTCCAATAAAACACCCATTCAGAAAAAAGATTACCTTATATAAGACAACTTTAGCAGAAGTTCAACACTTAAACTATTTGGGTTGTGACAACAGAGCGAAATGGTTCCCAGTAACCTATTAGGCTCGCATTCGGGAAGTCCCGCATTCGATTCCCTTCAAAGGCACAGTCCGACCTTACCTTTTTCATTGTTTTCACTGATCGATAGGCCAATACTAGGGCTTGTTCTCATTTACCACGATTTTCCCTTCATTCCATTTCCTGCTCATCTCTGAGGTTTACTTCGGATTTCGTAGTGTATGACTGTGCCGGACAGATGGCGCGGATGCTTGCTCGAAGGAAACGATTACTCCTTGGATACTGGAGAGCTGTTTGGTTGTTCCAGACTGCTCCAGCAATGGGACGGGTATTGGAATCTGTAACTGTTCAACATCATCATCATCATCATCATTATTGACGTTCATAGCGTTACATTCTGGACATTGGGAAAGAAGCAATACAATCATGTATAATCTACAGACATTACTAGGGACCACTCATCAGGGTAGAACAAGAAATTAGGATATCTATAGGGAATCAGTTGTACATATTAGGGAACATTGAGAAATATAGGTGTAATTTAAAGGAGCACTTAGAAAGAATGGGTAACAGACCTGTAAGCCAAAAACATCCAGTAAGACGGAGACAAAGATGGATTAAGGCCAAAAGAGGTTGAAAGGATGATGATGATGATGATGATGATGATGATGACGATGGTGATCAATAGTTCATTTTTCCATGAAACGTAACGAATAATCTTGAAAAATCCACAACCATGGGAAAATGAAACTGCACCCCCTCAGTGCACAGGAATCATAATCTACTTCCAATAACTGCATTAAACTTGCCCATTCATTTGATGTTTACTGAAGGGATGAAAAAATTCAAATGACACGCTAGGGAGTGTATGTACCTCTATATCTGGGGATTAAAAATGAATAAGCCGTAGACGCAATTGAGTGATGGTTGGTTTTTTGTTTGGTCCCACGTTGACAATGCATCCGATCAAATGAATTAGCAAATCAACGATGCAATGCAGTGGAGCTCGTTGTAGAAATTCGGTTAAACACAAACGTTCCTCATGAAAATTCGCAGCTCACAAGGTAATTCAATTGTTTATCTCTACACGTCCACTCTCATTTGGGGACTTGCCACTATTCTCACATTTTCAAAATATTAGTACACTGTGGACTTCTCGCTGGACAACAAAAATATGACCCGGCTTTGTTTGATCACACACGAATAGTGGAGGCTTCAAGTGAAGTCAAAGCTCGAGCAATCAGATAGGGCACTAATTAAGGAAAGGCAAGAAGAATAAAACTTTAATTTAAATTAAAATACAAGAATGGTTATGTGCCTACCGATTAAAATTCCCTACCTTGTCGTAGGGCTAGAGCGTGGGAATGTTTCAAGCAGTGATGGGGCGGGTTTCCTTCGGGTTCTCCGGTTTCCCCCCACCATCTCACTCCACCGGTGCTTCATCTTCAATCCATGTATCATCAGTGTCACCGCCTGGGGTGCCGTATGTAGTAAAAGGGGCGTTAAACACTTTACACGCACGGAATGTTCCCTGGTTCGATCCTACGCATAGGCATGGAGATTTTAAGCCCGGTATTGTTGCAAGGTTCAGTTCACTGGACTCATAGTAGGAGATAGGTATTGTACAAAATACGTCTAGGTCGAGGTACGAGAATCGTTGAGCACTCTCCAATCCCCACATAAATCACAGCCACCGCCACCGCCACCGCCACCGTCACCGCCACCACCGCCACCACCACCACCACCTCCTCCACCACCGCCTCCGCCACCACCACCACCACCTCCACCACCTCCACCACCGCCTCCGCCACCACCACCACCTCCACCACCACCACCTCCTCCGCAATTAACATCACCACTGTCACCATTACCACTACTGGTTAAAATACTTGAAAACAAAGGTGCTGAACGTAATTTTTATGATACTTTAAATATTCATGAATGGAGACATGTAATACCAATACTACCGACAGGAGTGGTCAAGGAAATTAATTCACGGACTCGGAAGAGTTCCGCGGTTCACGGCTCAAATGTAATCCTGATTTCCTTCTCTTCCTTCCAGGTTTTTAGTGGCCCTCATAGCTAGTATACCCTAAGCGTATACTTCCAATGTTCACTTTCAAGTGTTATTTCAGTTCGTGTATGTGGTCCGTCGCGTCCTGCTGGAGTGCATTTCCCTAGCGCACCTTCGAGATTTTCTGCAACTGCCTGTCTGACCTGCAGAGGTCCTGGCGGACAATATACAAGAGGTCGAAAGAGTTTGAGGTTTCCAGCAATGGCAAACATGAATTTGAGGATTTCGAGCTTTAGGTATTAAAATGTCATACGTTTTAACCATTTTATAAGTTTGTTTTAATTCTAGCCCTTGCCTTTTTGTTCGATATAGTTATGAATTTTTGTTTTACTACCAGTATTACTTTCTCTACTACGGAGAGGTAAGTAGAGGAAGTATTGCATTCCACCCAAAAATATGAATCGAGATTTCACCGGAAATATATGTTTTGGGGCACCTAAGAAAAGAGAAAACATTTTTAGAAAAATGTCCGCGTGTCTGTGCGTTGGTTAGCCTGGAAACAGCATAACAAAAACGAAAAGTAGGTTACAAACAAAACTTAGCATTGAAGTTTAATGTCTTTTAAGGATGCAACAAAAATATTTTGAAGAAAATTGCTCCGCCCTAAACTACCCTTTACATGGAATCTTTTTCGAAAATTATGATTTTCTTGAAAATGGCTCTCGCGATTTTGATTAAAATCACATATGTTTAAGATATTTTTATGAAAAATTAAATGTATATCTTGAATTTTCTGGATGGCCTTTGCATAACTGGGAAACCGTAAGAGATAGACCAAATCTCAGTGTACAAAAATTGCAAATCTTGCTGAAGCACACAATTTATGTCTAAATAAATATTTTTGTAGAGTGAACGATTTAGGAGATATTCCTTGTTATTTGTGTGTTTTGTAGAACCTATACATCTGTCAAATGGAACATCGTTATTAATTTTTTATGTTAGTCGCGCAAACAGAGCGGAATTTGAAAGCTTCAAAAGTTTTGACTATCGCTCAAAGCCTACTGCATTCCAATATTCTCATTGCACCCACAAGGAAATATTCAATAGGATATTTTCTGCAAATGTTTATCTCAACTAACACGAAGAAGATATAGGAATAAGAGTTTGTAAGAATGGTTAGTACAAGAGTAGAGAAAGTCATGTGAGTGTAACACATTAGACTTTTGTTATAAAATTACTTCTTATATCTTCTATGCAGTTATAAAAAATTCGAGAAGAGTAAACAAGATTTAAGAGACGGTTTATAACTAATCTACCTAAATCACAAATATGAACAGGAATGCGTAAAACGCATGGCAGTTTAACCAAAACCGCCAGAGCCAATTTATAGAAAATATAAACATAAGGAATTATTTGAATGCAAAGAATTATTTGGTTGGAGAATTTGTTGATGAAATAACTTTTTCAAATGGTTCCAAAAAATGTGAATGAATTTTGGATTCATCCTGATTTTGTTTTTGGATTACAAACAGAGAGAAGACGCGCGCTGATAGTCTAATACCTGTCACCGACGCGGGTAACGAAGCGTTAAGCATGTAAACATGATCTCATCATTCTCTATTTGTTTCCAAGGAGATATAGTAAACTTCATACATTTAACACGAAAAGTAAGTCGTGACAAACAATTTGAAAATGTGAATTTGCTGACCAGGAAAAGCGCGTTTAAAAATTATAACGCCAAATACAATACTTTTGCTTAATTTATGCGATTAAAACATGTTTAGTGTACTTAAACGTTGGCCGTTTTACTACAGCTTTAAAGGTTTACAGGCAGACATTTAAAACGTTCTACGACATTCTTTATAAGCTCGCACAGCTAGAACATAACTAGGAGGTTTGTAGTGTTATATCCAGGTGTGTGAAGTTTGGTAGCTTTTATAAATATATTCCTGAGTTAAAGAATCTTAATGCTACAAGATTCATCGCATCTGAATGTACTATAAATAAAATACACCAAGAGCTGAAATAGATCGCTTCGAGCTTCACTAATGATTCTCTTCTATCATTACTATCTCCATACTTATAATGGATCTTGTCATTTGCTCCGAGTTTCGCTTTCCCTTATCTTAGTCATTAACGTCTAGAAAGTTAACTTCATTTCCGTTCACTATTCAACAAAGTTTCTCATTATACAGCAGCTCTCATTTTGTCCTTCACTTTCCCTTATTGGTTAGAATAGATTATAGAACATTGTGGAAGAATGAGAACAACACATTAATAACAGTTGCAGAACTCTGTAGGGAGAAAACCAAATAAGTGGAGTTTTGCAATTTTGTGAATGACAAAGCTGTGTATTTTTCCATTTAGTGTAAATTATCATGTAAGTTTTAAATTATATTCGCCATCCTTACAATTAATACTATATGTATTGTAACAATTTGGCAGTTCGACTAATCCCACTTCTGACACCAGTGTGATAATGCGCAAAATCAGTCAGGTTACATTTATTATTGCCTTCTAAAATTGTATCCCAAATACAGTTTTGCTGTTGTCGTTAACACAGTCTAGTCTTTCGTGGTAGCACAACTCAATACTTTTACTTCTCGTAATACTTTCAGTGTCTTTCTTCACTTTCTGTGTCTCTCATACACTAACTAGGGCCCTAATGACCAAGTTGTCGACGGGCCCTTAAACCCGACACACTCACTCACTTACACTAACTACGGCGATACAATTACTATATGCTCAATGAATCTTTTTACGACGCACAGCTGTCTCACACTCACTGCTACACTAACCAATTCATGTCCGTAACTCTTAACTCTCGTCGACCCCGAGCGTCCCCTGCTGTGCACCGTACTCGGCATCACATTATTTTTTAGAACACAACGAAAAGCTGCATCTTTTGCATTATGCTACGCAGCAAGTTGACATATTCATTAGTAATTTATTTGTATATACTGGTCTTAGGGGTATGAGTTGCCAGATATTGCATGATGGTAGACTAAAATATGATGAACAAAAAGGTCCAATAACAAATTAATATATCTGCAAGATAATGGACCTAATTGAACATTATTGAACATATCCGCGCAGACTGAGCACAGAAGACCAAAAAAAGCGAATGTTTTAAGCTACTGCATACGTTCCCGCCTACGACGAGTGAAAGTCCAAACAAGGTTAGCTCTAGAAAATGGTTTCGGCACGTGTTTATCAGCTACTACAAGTAGCGAGGGGAGGATTGTATCCTTTCAAGCTTTCCATGCAGTATTCACGAGATCTGAACCATGTCAACATTCCTGACCTTCTGTTTTGCTCGTTTGTCAAATCTATCTTCACAAATTTATTTCAATAGACACGCTGGATCCAATTATTTAATATTTTTTGGCTAAACCACCCATTTTAACAACAAATAGAAAATACAGGAATATTTCATCTTCTAAAGCTCTACCTCTCTATGCTAACTGCAGAAATAAAAGGAGTGATTGCATGTTGACAATCAAACATTCCTGGAGTTTAGCATTATGAGTTTCAAAAGCACTTATGATGAAAGTAATACAGATGTTTCTAAAAACACTGTATCATAGAAAATCGCAATAAACATACATTTCCTTCATTTTCTTTTAATCTCAAGCTAATAGAATAAAAATTAGACGCAGCTTAGAAGAAAGCATTTAAATAACGCCAAAAGTTTACGAAGATTGGGTAATAGGAGGCTTGCGCCCTTAATATATTATCGTTTAGGTCTCAATAGGCAGGGACATCAGACTTCTAATTTGGCAAAGAAACAACTACAAATATAGCATGATGCTATTTAGATCTGCGTGATCAACAGAGAGAGTAGAATTGGTTTTATATTCGTGGACAAGCTCTAATACATACACTCTTCAATCCTGAAAAAGAACCATGTAATCTGGTACTCTCTTTGGTAGAAGTGGGTCAATATCGAGAACATTTACATTTATTGATAGCTAGGATAATAACCAATTTCGCCACTCCCGGGTTTAGCGTATTTTCCGCCAAGAGCAGTTATTATCTCCTTTGGGATATCAACAACAGAATTATTGTATTTGCTATTTAGTATTCCTGCGCCACGACCCTGTAGATTTTAGGTTCCAACTATGGAAACGTCCATTCATAAATCTGGTGTCGGGAGAAAAGTGAGGAGCTGCGATAGCCAGCAGTCCTCCTTTTGCAAGCCAGCTTGGAAGTGCGTGTTGTTTGTCACATAACCTTCGAGTATCGGTTGGATCATCTCCCACTTCTATCGTGCTTAGGTGGAATTTTCAGCTGAAACTGTGATTACTTTAATTATCTTTCAATTTTTTATTGTTTATTTGGAAGCAGATTTACACATCCGCATTTCATAAATGAAAAAAACTTTTGATTTATGCTCAAAAATATTTAATTATAGCTCTTCTTTGGTAAGTAAGCAGCAAATTAATTATAATCAATTTACAGCTTGTAGTAAGATTTCTTTAATATCCACCTTTATAAGAAGCTAACTCTTGGCCATGCAAATAGAACAGGATTTCGAAGCCATCGCTAGCTCATGAAATATTTAAATATTGCTTAAAGTGTACTATATTCGCATACACTAGTTGCATCTACAATACAATTAACAATAATTAATTGCCATATATATTTTAGTCGATTAAAATGAAGTAAACCGTTGAATAAAGCGTTTGTAAGAATGGTTTGTACAAGATTAGAGAACATCATGAGAGTGCAACATTTCAGATCTTTAACATTAATGATAAGTTACCTACAAGCAAAAATTGAAAAAGCAACTTCAGAGAATGGACAGCCTAACACAGCCGATAGAAGATGCGTGGTAGGAGATGGTTTGAAGGGCTCTAAGGTAGAAGAAATTTAGCCAAGAAGTCCCTACATTAGAAAATATTAGTAGAAACGGAAATGATGGAAGTAAATGGTGTTATCTTTCATTGCAACATAACCCAAAGCTCACCACAATTGCAGACTCGGATCTGTTGAGGCAAGAAGCAAAGGCCACACCATAGATTTAACTTTGTCAAAGATAAGCCTATTTAATGTTTCATTGTGGAGCGCGTATCGACACAAAAAAGTGTTGCTTGTGCCAGGAGCTTAGGGAAGAAAGGGAGGTGTCAGGTCTTGTAACGAACGGAAGTAAAGAGGAGACTGTGAGAGCGGATTTGCCATGCTGCTTGGTCACTAGGACACCCTGGGTTACAGTCAGCTGTCTAACGGCTGACGTTTTTCCCAACACAACTTGCATTGTATTTGTCCAGCGAAGCCTTTACCCTGATCCCCTTAGACCACTATATGATTCTGAGATATGAGAAAGGTTTTGCTGTTATGTTCTTCTCTATCGTAGCTTATACACTGAGTTATTTGCTCCCAAAAATGAAGTCCAATGTATGACATTTATCTACTTTTCTCTACTCACGTTTTTTTTACTTCCTCTATGGTGTATAACAAGGAAGTGACGTAATGTATTCCACGACATCCTTAGTACATGCTATATGTTTAAGATATTTTGGGGGAAAATGAAATGCATACCTTCAATTTTCTGGCTACGGTCTATGTAGTCCAGTTTACTCTTGATGACCTTTGCATAACTGGTAAACCGTAAGAGATAGACTAAATCTTACTGTACAAAAATGTAGATCTCGTTAAAAAACAAAAGTTGTGTCTAAATGCATTTTTCGTGGAGTGAACCATTTTTAAAATGTTTCTTGTTTTTTGTGTACGTTTTGCAATGATTAAACTTTTCTCAGATGGAAGGTTGTTATTCACTTGTGTAGTCTTGGCCGTGCAAAGAGAACGGAATTCCAAAGCTTTCATATGGCAACCAGCTTTAAAAGGTTTGACTATCGCTAAAAGCCTACTGCAAGAAAATTAGCAGTAAGGTAATTTCTGCAAATGTTTATCTCGACTAACATGAAGAAGATAGAGGAATCAGAGCATGTAAGAACAATTAGTACAAGGGTAGAGAAGGTCATGTGAGTCAACAGAGATTTTTGTTTTTCAAATTAATCTCTAAGCGAGACCGCGGGCCGGGCCTGACTTAGGTTGGAGGGCTTGACCCGGGCCCGTACAGACCTGTACTTCCTATTGCACGATCTGAAACTGCGAGACCTTGAATAAAGGAGTTATTGCCGCAGATGCTTTTATATTTCTGTAGAACCATTGTTACTGTTACCACAGGTACCCCTCTCAACTGCGAGACAAATATATGGATGACCCGGTTCTTAAACCCAATGTTCGTAATTGCGTTAAGCACTTCCCTTATCAACAATTCTTGCTGCTATCACGCAAAGTTTATTTTCTTTTACCTACAACGTCGTTCAAATAAATTATTTAAACAAAGGAAAGAAAAACATTTGTTTTTATATAGTTCTTCTAAGAAATTAGTTAACATCTTTTACCCTTTTTACGAGGCACCAGAAACATTTTGTGGGTTCTACACAAGTTTACTATGAAAATATGATCAATGTTTAATGTTAAGAATTATTAAAAACATTAGTAGAATAAGAAACGTCCCTAAGAAATATTTTAATAAAGATACACGATCTAGAGAGATTGTAGGAAGAATAAAAAGCAAAAATGATGTAGGATACGGTTATTCTAAAAAATCGAAACAAGGAAGAAAGCAGCCAAAAAGCGGAAACATTAAAGATAAGTGGTGAAGGAGCTTCTTAAAGAGTAACTCCATTTTGGTATTCATTAAGCACCAAGTACTAACACGAAATTTAATATTGCATTTTTGCAATCCTAACTTAAAGAGACCGCTTGAGTCTCGACTTTCTAATTAATGTATGTCTCAGAACGGAGCGTTGTTTGCTCTGAAGTCTTGAATTTCTCGAGAGTAAACAACAAATACGCAACTGCTGAAGTCAAGCGTGCAGAATACCAAGATTTATGCAGTAGCTTGCATCTTCAACTCGACGTCTGCACACGGATGAGACAAGTGTTCCATGAAATTGCACCTTAATTGTTGATGCAAAACACAAGTGCTCTGACATTGCTATCAAACATATGCAAAATGTCTGAAGAGTTCAAAATTTGACCTGTATTTCTTGTTTATCTGATTACCCTCCCCGTATGGAGGACTAACACCCTCTGTTCCTAGGGTCAGGTGCCTGTTGGGGAGGGGGGGGGGATGGCAAGCACAGCTGTGGACTGGACAGAGTGAAGATTTGAAGCGAGTGTCAGTCCAGTACCAGGTATGATAGTGAGGAAGAGGATGATATGAAATTCAGGCGAAATTAATGAATGGAACGGTGGTGATGGAGCATTTGGTAGAATGAGTGGCGGGGGACACCGGAGTACCCCGAGAAAAACTCGCCCAAACGGCGCTTCGTCCTCCACATGGGGGTGCCTGGGTTCGAACCGGGCCGCTTAGGTGATAGGCACACTGTCTAACCGGTCAAGCACAGTGCCGCCAAGACTTGCATACCTAAGCTGAAAAAAATTGTGTGAAACATTCTAGTGTATCTATTATCAGCAAAAAATTGTTCGCGATTAAGGGGACATTCAAGTGGAAATCCTAAATGACACATGTTTAAAGTTAGGGTTTTCAAAATTTGGGTGTTCGTATCTCATATCGACAGTAGACAGTAGTCTCCATGCAAAATTTGAGGCGTTTCCTCCAACCAGTTTCCAGTTTGTTAACTATTTAACTAATGAATTTGAAGTACAATGTAAAATATTCCTTGCGGAGCAGTTTTTCATCTTTGGCACGCATGTACTTAATACATTTGCAAATAAAATTCGTTTTGGATTTTGTTGTATAATGAAAACAAAACGTACCTGATTTTTTTTTTATATTTGCAGTTTCTAATTTTTGTATAAATTAATATAATTTCACTATTTGCTGTAATTTTCATGCCCAACAAACTATGTCTCAGTAAAACCCGAATAAGTTATTTAAAAAGGCATTAATGAACATATATTCGAAATTTCATAATGACCTCACAGAAAGTGCATCGCAAGGGACCTTTTATGCGGAAAAAGGTACACCATTTTTTAAATAGAGAAAGAAGCGAAGAATGTTTTTTTTTTTTTTTTTTTTTTTTTTTTTGAACGAAGACAAACAAGACAATAACTCTGATTTTTAGTTGAAATAGCAAAGGATTAATTTGAGAAAAAGGGAATTAAACCAGAGTATGAGATCAGAAATATCAGATTTCTTAGCATTCGGCTTCAAGCAAGATGGATCAAGCGGTAATGCGTGTGATTTGCTTTCAGTAATTCTGCTTTTAAGTACCTCGGGAATAGCCAAGTTGTTTCAAGATATTTCTCAATTTCGCTTATTTCTTACCTAGTTAGCTGACGAATTTTCCTATGATCTACTTCTACATTCAGTATCCTCCTTTACATCAATCTTATGTAGCGTATTTACCCATATAGGGCTTCTGTGATTCAGAATCAATATATCCAAAGCCCATTTGGTAAGTCCTTGAGGGTTTAAATCCTACAAAATGGGAGTAGTAAGAGAAAGATGTAAGTTTTAAGAAATACTCATGAATTAAAGCATCATCTTACTAAGTGTATTTTTACGATCAAACAGGAGAAAAATACAGCGGCTCCAGAAACTGGTGAATTCACATTAAGAAAATATCACTATTAAACGAAGAGTTAACAAAACATTTTATGTATTCTGGAGTTCTTCAAGATTTCCCATCTTATTACTTTTATAATTTTTTCAAGAAGTACTTTGACATGAGTGTTTACAAAATTATTTTATATGAGTTTTGTAGGGCAATATTGTTATGTAATACCTTAATTTAACTTAATTTCGATTTTTTTTAAAAAACGTCATTTTAGTTAGTAAAGCAAAATGTTGCACTTACTACTTTAAATCGTAGCAATGAGCAAACCTCAGTACAACGGGTTTACAGAAAATGATGTTTGTAACATTAGTATCCAATACTGAAAAGGCATTAAAAAGGGGTCCTCTACAGATTGATATGGGAAGTATCCTAGCGGCGTTAGTGAAACATCCTGGGTTATAAGAAGATGAAACGCTTTAGGTTTAGCTGATAGAAGGCTACAAAATCGAGTTTATGGAATAAAGGCCATTAAGCAAGGGAACACTTTTTCGGTCTACATAAACTAGTTTACTGTCCCATAAAATTCCTATAATGCGGGCTTATCAATTGTTTTCGACCAAACATGATTGAAATTTAATCACTGATTTTATTGCTGCAACTCTATTATGATAGGAAGCTGCTTCTAATTTCAGAAACTACCTAGCTACAAACTAGGAATTATTATCTATTCCCCTATGAGCTGTCAATTTATAACGCAGAGTTTAAGAGCCTTAACAATAAACTGGTATATAATCGTTAAACTGGTATAGATATAACAGATTATGGCTTCCCATTTTATAGATGTAGGATAATGTGGGCCATGCAGAAGGAAATGTCCATCAAAACCTTGTGCATGGAAATACGTTGCAAGGAATAATGGAAACGTTATTCGGTGTGTGAAATGTAAAGCAGTTTTTTGGAATCACATTCCATAGTTGGCATGTAAATCGAATCAGTGATTGGAAAGCTAAATGAGATTTGAAAAACCAATTATCTCGTCCTGGATTTGATATATAGGCTTTCTGTTCCTATGCCCCAATGTATCTTGCTGAGGTATTTACACGTGCATTTAAATTCTCCTATATGATTCTTATATCATAGGAATCTCCAAGATGATTTTGGTTACTCCGAAATATCCACCTTAGAGCTAACTTGTAAAACTACAAGTGCTTCCTAAGGCCACTGCAGAGCACTCTCATTAACGTCGCTTTGTCCATTATGAAACAATTGCCCAATTCTAGAAGTACTGAATTGAGATTTTATATATTTGAGTATGAGCATAATACGTGAACACATTTCAAATTTTACTGACATTAATGTTCCCCAAACCTTCAATCATCGGTTGGTAGTGACATGTTTTAGATTACCTGTTTTTAAAAGTCTAACGCAGGCTTCAAATGCCATCTGCTTTACATTTAAGCGCCTCATTTCCGATTAAATTTTCGGCAGTATTTGAACAAAGTATGGGCCAAAAACGGCTCAAAAACAGCCAAATTCTGTGGTTAAAGGGCATCTCCATGCAAAGCTATGAATCTCAGGAGACTCTTGACAAAAGAGAGAAGCTGTGACAAACAGGTAATACTAAGTAAAGGAAGTATTGTATTCCACCCAAAATTTCGATGTCGAGATTTCACCGGAAATATGTTTTGAGACCCCTGAATAAAAAGCATTTTTACCAAAAAGGTCCGCGCGCGCGCGCGCGCGCGTGTGTGTGTGTGTGTGTGGGTGTGTGTGTGTGTGTGTGTGTGTGTGTGTGTGTGTGTGTCGGCGGCGCCGTGGCCGAGCGGTTAGCGCGCTCGCCTACCACCTAGGCGGCCCGGGATCGATCCCAGGACCCGCATGTGGTATTCGTGGTGGACGAAGCGGCGTCAGGGCGGGTTTTCTCCGGGTGCTCCGGCTTCCCCCGCCATCTCATTCCACCGGTGCTCCATCTTCATTCCTTGTGTCATCAGTGTCACCGCCTGCGGTGCTGTAGTAGTAAAGGCGGGCGTTAAACACTACAACAACAATATGTGTCAGTCTGAGGACAGCATAACTCAAAAAAGAAAAGCAGGTTAAAAACCAAATTTGGTATTTAAGTTAAACGTCTTTCAAGAATGCGACACGAAGATCTTGAAGAAAATAGACTCACCCTCAACTACCCTTTAGATGGACAATTTTTGGAAAATGTTTATTTTCTTGAAAATGGCTCTAACGATTTTGATTAAAATGTCATATGTTTGAGACATTTTTATCACAAATGAAATTTATGTTTTGAATTTTCATGCTATAGTACCCTATAGTTTTGCATAACTTGTAAACTATTAGAGATTAGATCTTGCTAAAATACACAATTTATGTCCAAGCGAATTTTCTGTAGGGTGAACCATTTCGCAGATATTCCTTGTTATGTGAGTGAGTTTCGGAAAACAACTTTTATATGTTAAGTGTGCAATGAGAACGGAATCTCACAGCTTTAAAACATTTGACTATCGCACAAAGCCTCTGTATTCTAATATTTCCCTTGCACCTACAAGGAAATAAGTAATAAGATAATTTGTACAAATATTTATCTTAGCTAACACGAAGAAGATATAGGAATAAGAGTTTCTAAGAATGGTTAGTATTAGAGTAGAGAAAGTCATGTGAGTGCAACACATCAGATTTTTTAAATAGAAATAAATCCCTAAACCGAGGGCAACGCCGGGTATTTCAGCTAATGTATTATTAAATATCTACCAATATCTTTATTTTATTGTTGAATGCCACTATAATATGAATATAACAGAAAAATACTGTCACTGTGTCCTAAAACGTCGCCTAAACATGTGTAACTCTGGGCATCAGGGACTTAGCATCATCGTTTTGATTTAAATGCCCTACATGTTACATTCTGAGACAGTAATTCATTTCCACCTCGCCGTTTTTCTCTTTTTCTCCTTTCACCCACTTTAAAGCTCACATGTGCAAGTGATAAGCCGTTCTCTGCTGCTGGCAGTGCATTGCCTGCTCAGGGATTATGTTAAGATATGCAGTACCACGAAGAGTCTGGTGCACAAAATGGGCTTAGCAATATGCATACATAATTAAAACCCCTGCAGGGAATGTATCGCATCTAGTGAAATCAATTCAAACATTACAACCATCCCTCCACGAGTGAGAGTATTTTAATGGAACTCATTTAAGCTCAGATAGCATTAACAGCTTATGGAACTTAGAGATGGATATTCCAAAATATAGTCGAAGTACATATCTGAAGCGTATCCAGTCCTTAGGGGATGGAAATTTAATTGAGAGCTTCCACCTTGTGGCTCATTGCTGTTACAGTTCTAGGGTAAACTCATTTTAAGTTCCGCCGAATAACGAAAAGGAAAAAAAAAAATGTTAACTGGAAGCAATTCTATAACTCAAACTATTTTAGAGCCATAAAGAGTCAGAGGGTACTCAATATACTGTGAAAAATGACACTTTCCTTACTTTTTATGTCAATTTATTTCTGTTCTAAATCACAGATACACACTTCTCTTTTTTATCTTTAAGACTGCCCACAATTCGTCGTGACCTTGCAACTCACTGTTCTGTCCTATCGTAACCTTTACACAACTTCTTACAACCTCACTACTATCTCTATCTTAAAACAGAAGGTTCAACGTTCAGAATTATTAAAACAATTCACACATCAAACAGCTCCGAAGCGACGATTAAATGTCTAAAACTGTCTCTAACGAAACGTACTCAAAAACTCTATCAACAATGACTATACATATACAAACTTCTCTCTCTCTCTCTGTCTCTCTCTCTCTCTCTCTCTCTCTCTCTCTCTCTCTCGCATCGTCCCAGCGATGAGCCGGCGAATTATATGCAGAATACACCTTTTATGCATTATAATTTTGTATAATTTATGCTGAAAAGAAAATCCCTAGGTACTGGCTTGTAAGTTCTACGTAAGGGGAGGGTAATCAGGCAATGAAGAAAAAAAAGAAAAGGAATTTTAACATTAGCAACCTCATAAGAACAAAGTTATATTTCTCTACAACTAATAACATCAACTTCAATCAAATGATTTAAATTATTTTCTGGTTACTTAAATAGTAGAAAATACCAGCAGTATATTTTCTCAAAAATGTGATGGCAGTTTTTAAAGAATGAATTTTTTTTTCGCTAATTATAAGTATTTAATTCTGTTATCTGAGCAACTATTTGAGCTAGAACACCGAGCTTTTGCATAGTCATTTATTTATTCATATCATGTGGACGAATTTATATATTTATTTAATATATATTTATTGCTCGAATTTATATATTTATAAGTGAATAGCCTAGAAGTCTACACGTAAATCACAATGCTACTGTTAAAAGGTCGATAGATACACATACCTCGTCCGTGTTATGCATGCGCTAGCTGTGAAGACCAATAGAATGCCTCCGAGAGCTGCGGGACAGCATAAATGGAAGTGAGTGAGGAGTGTTTGTTATTTGCGATCTCCCTGTCTGTAGTCCAATGACGCTTCAATCTCCATTTCTTCAGTTCTGGGCTTCATACTTAGAAATTCCTATGCATGTTAATAGCATGTGGGCATTATGTCTTGAAAGCTGGCAAAGAGCCAATACAAGTGTATATTCCCAAATGTTTCACAGGATAAAGCTCCTGGTTTCTACAAGAGAAAGAAGGTAAAATGCTGGGATACAAAAAGGAGAATATTCCCAGTAATTAATCTGAGTGCGGCTTGACCGCATCTCGCTGCCTTAAAACAATTATTTCCTTTTGCAACGTTAATTATACGGTTAATGAAACAACAACGCTGTAGAGATACAGTCAGTCCTCAAACTAAGTTAATTAAACGCATTTATAAGGCGCCTTAATATCCCAAGACTTATGCCTGAAGGGGTTTTACATATCACAGAAAAGGGTACAATTTAATTTTCCTTAAAAAGCACAACGATGAAAAGATGGTACTTCGTTTCACATCTGCTTTATGCAAATAATGCAGCACGAGCTAAATAAGTGTTAAATGCTTCAGTGAATTCACAAGAGAGATTTAAATTCGCCTGAGATTTCAAGAAAAGAAACACAAAGGATAAAATAATTGTAGCTGGACACTGAAATGTAAAATGTCAGAGCTTCGCTATAATTATGACCTAGTTGGAGATGTACTTCCTGCTGTTATCTAAGTCGTGGTTCCTAATGTGTGATATTCAGTTTAATCCGTATTATTGCTGTTTAGTCAATAGGTAGATGGATATTTGTTATCGTGCTGTTCTGTGAGGCTGGGAACTTTACCTTGTTTATCCAGTCACCTTCATCTAGCATAAGGTGATAATGACAATGCGACAAATCCCACCTCTGACACCAGTGTGACAACTGACAATTCCAGTTACTTTTTTCTGTCACTTTATGTTTGTTCTAAAACTGACTCACAAAAACGCAGTCTCTTTTTATTGTCAACACAAATTAATTAATCCTCTCTACACTCTACACACTCTCTCTCTTTCTCTCTCTCTCTCTCTCTGCACTCATTCAACACCTAAAACAAACTAAATTGCATCACTTCAAGACTGACTGCACGTACACACACAGACACACACACACTTAAAACTAGCTGCTAACAGCTGTCTTGTACAGCACTAAGTGACTCCTTTTTCTCGCCACCGCATTGGCTTATATACGCGAGAATGGCGTAGCACGGATTTTTCCCGAAATTCATATTTTCATAAACAAGTCCGCCACGTGAGCAGTTCTTTCGAAGTGTCTAGATAACAGTCTTTTTCCGGCCGTTCTTTTGTTACGTTGTTTACTCGTCGCGCAGTGGTGTGAGGTAACTTGAGCTTAAGCACTCTTTGACGTACGGGCAGAATAATGTACTTCGTTAACTCGTTAATGGA